>JAPMUY010008087.1:225000-505000 GCA_026901105.3 Galaxias olidus
TGTAATGTGCTCTGCTCGAGGGCTGACATGCTGTAGGATTTCCAGATGTTGTTGTAGAGCATTATTATCCCCCCTTTCTCCTCACTCCACCTCTCCTGCAGTCTCACCTGTAACTCTGAGAGGGGTGTCAGTACTACTGCTCTCATGATGCATTTCTTCCTGGGGATCGTTTTTTCTGTAAGTCAATGAGTAAACAAGCTCCTGCTGTCAGGAATGGAATTATTTGCTTGACCTTGATCATGTAGCCTAGTTTCAAGAATTCAGGTGGGGCTATTATTCTGCATGAGAGCAAATAATGTTCCCTTAGCCTCTTTTAGCTCTCTCTTTTTCCGGTCTTTCTCTCTTCCTCGCTCATTTCCCCGTCTGTCTCGAAGGTATTCCCTAGTCAGGCTGCTTGGCCTCATTTTGCACAGGGATAGATTACTGCAGGAAACAAATGCTGTGAAAAGCGCAGTGGAATTTTATGATATAGGCCCCCTTTCACTCAGACACACTTTGTGTGTCATTACTGTAGTTCAGTTCTCATTACTCAGCCAGGCCCCGTGGGGATAGCGTGATGATTGCCGTTTCTTGGGATCACATTGCCATTCACATTAGGGATGAGCTGCATAAAACTGACGAAAATTAAAAAGAAAATTTTCTCCACAGAACCTCTGATCGGAACCTTTCATTCTTTTCCTCCACACACACACGGCGTTTCTTCCTGTCAACACATTTACCCCGGCACGGCCTTGCACAAGCAGGGTTTGTCCAGTGACTCTATAGCCGTAGTGGAGCGGGGGAGTTGGTGTGTGTGGTGTTGCTGTTGATGATGGCCCGGTCTTTATCTGGCTATAATGACTAACCTCCCCTAGAGTCCTCTGTTGGAGTTACGCAGCCGGGATCCTCATTTATACCCCACAGAGTCATCACAGCCGGAGCTGTCATAGCCACAGTTGTCAAAGCTTGTGCTAACGAGATGTTTAGCCCCGCCCCCCACTCCCATGCCCCCTTGCCCATGGCAGCCAAACATGGGCATAGTGGTGTAATGCTAAGAGTCCCACTCGTCAATGCTGCCCCCAACTGACCCTCTGGACATGGGACTTATTCTCAGATGTTGTTGACCACAATCAGACTCACAGGGACAATCAGACACAGCTACTACTTAGCACTGGGAGACTACGGCAGCACTCGAATATTAGCTAAGATTTCACATCGACATTTCTAAACCTTTTCTTGCAGGGTTCTGCCATCGCATAGCTTTCTAAGAAATGCCTGGGTAATTCAACAAAGTGATATTGTTTTTCTGACTGTGTAACCATTACGTAAGTGTGACTGTGTGACATGAGAGTGAAGATGTTGCACGGGGAAGGAGAGAGGGAGGGGGCAAAGCAAGTGCTTGTGAGGACTCTGCTCTATGTTCGGTGCTAATTTAATTCATTATGAGGACACAGTGCCAAATCACCTGTTTTTCTGAAGCCAAATGAAGTTGCTAATTACAAATTAGTCAAAGAAAAAAAAAAAGATGGGGCACCTGGTCTTCAGGGAGAGACCCCCTCTGTCTCTGCTGATAATTACTCCCACTGCCTTCGCTCGGCTGTTTGTCGCTGCGATACCTTCCAGCCGCCCATCCATTCGCCAGCCCTCTCCCGTCCCTGCCTTTGATGGAGAGCATGTACAGTAGTATTCCCCTAGGCCTGAGCAGGAGAAGTTGGCAGTTTGAACTTGTAGTTCTGAAGCCTCTCTGAGCCGAACGGGTGACGTAACCGCTGAATGTTTTTCATCACCGGAGGTTTTCGTGTTTACAAGGCTCCCTGAGGAGCGCCATTTTAATAAGGCTGTGGAAATCCCACTAAGGATGAGAGGTTTCTTTAGCGGGGCCGAGCCAGGGAAGACGGATACAAAGAGGGCTCGACAACTCACAACGATCGGGGCAACCCTGCAACTTACCAGCACTTCAAAGGAGCATGTGAGGATGTGAGAGACAAGCACTGGAGCGAGAGATGCTGGAAACGTAGGTGTGGCGGAAGAACGCTGGGAGGATGAGAATGAGATAAGAGGTCGACAGACAGGGGAGTGGTAAAAAGGGGATCGGTGACAGCGGGGGGTAGAATATGACTTATCCAGCTGTTTCTGATTCTGTTTGGTCAGTGTCAGCGCTTTCTTTTTCTTTTTTATTATCACTCCAACTTGAGACAAGTCTGTGTCTAAGATGATGTATGCTTTCAGATTGAGAGAAGGAGGCTGGGGAGGGAGGGGAGTAGTTTGGGCAGGGGAAGGAGATCACGCACCCACAAAGTGGCTGTGCAGAGAGAAGTTGCTAAGCAACTCCATTTCCCCCTGATTGCAGGAAGTGAGGTGTGTTGATCCGACATTGCAGGAAGTGCGAGAAATAGAAAAAACAATTGCGTGTGAGGATGAGAGATGGAGAGGGAGAGTAGGGGAGAAAAAACACAATAGGAAGTCAGAGTTTTGTTGCTTTTAGAGTCTTATGTTCTTGTAATTTGGTGGTTCGTGTGTGTGTGTGTGTGTGTGTGTGTGTGTGTGTGGCTGTGTGTGGCTTTGTGTCTGTGTGCGTGCGTGCGTGCGTGCGTTTGTGCGTGCGTGCCCGCGTTAATTTGCCCATGTGCATGTCCATGTATTTGTGTGCTGCTGTGTGTGTGTGTGAAAGGGACTGTTGATGCATGCTTATTTCTGTCTTCCAACAGCCTTCCACACAGCAATGTGCCATGAAGGTGTAAGTCAGCTGCTCTAGGCATTGGTAAAAGCATTTCTACAGGCATATTTCTTGTATGTTTATGTGTGTGTGTGTTTGTGTATATGTGCTTCTGTTGCGTTAATGTGTGTGAGGCATCTTTGCTCTCACAGTTTTGCTCTGCGCCGAGGTTTTGATCCTGCCGCCCTCATCCTCGTGCAGAACGCACCCCATCCGCCAAGATCCGCCTCAACTGTGTGGCCCTGCACTATTTTTAACTGACCTAGTTAACACCACACTGCCCAAAACACACGACACACTTTCCTTTCTCCCTGAAACAATGGTCTATTCCCGATCTCATTCCTCTCCTCCCCCCGGTTCTCGTTTCATTCTTAATTCTCCTCCTCCATCTTGCAGCCTCCCTGCCTGCCCATCTCTGTAGCTGTCCTCGGCTTGCCTCAGCTTGCTGTAAGCCTGGTGCCTGCTGCTCCGGGTGTCATGTTGTTCCTGTGTGGCCCCATTGTGAACCTGCCAGCTGAAGCTCATGCTCCGGCGGCCCCCGCGCTCCTATTAGCCGCTGACTAAAGCGTGCTAATCAACGTCAGCTGGCATCGCCTTCGCCCGCCTGCGGAAACGCTCTCTCGGCTCTGCCTCTCCTTCTCTCTCTCTCTCTCTCCCTGCTATCTCTTTCTGTTTCTCTCTCTCTCTTTCTGTTTCTCTCACTGCTCTCTGTCTCCCTTCCCCCCTCTCTCTCTCACTCTTTCTCCCTGTCTATCGGTGTCCTTTTCCCTCCGTTATCGCTAACATCACTCCTAACCCCACCGCCTCCTCCTCCACCACCTTCCTCCTCCACAGCCTGTGAGATTGGGCGTGCGGTGACAGCCCTGTGGTGTCCAGCTGTGTAAGAACCTTTATCCAACACGGTTCAAAGGTAGTTCAGGCCACAACCCTCCTCATGCTGCTGAGACCGCAGCCAATGTATAGCTGCACATTTGAGGCAATGCCGGCATGCGAATCGAGGTCACAAGATGTTTGGAGTGGGACCGCTGCTCACTCAGAGACTGGGGAAATGAATTGTTATGTTCTATTAGCATGGCAATGGAGATCATCTCATACATAAGCATGAAGAGAGCTCTTTGATGTTTGTTTTCTCTCTCTCTCCATAGTTGTCAGTATCATCGAAATGACTCGAGTGGCTGCCCAGGGTGATGTGAGCGTGTCCCGGCCATGGTGAAGTGCTATTTTCAGCTCATTGTGTGTGTGTGTGTGTGTGTGTGTGTGTGTGTGTGTGTGTGTGTGTGTGTGTGTGTGTGTGTGTGTGTGTGTGTGTGTGTGTGTGTGTGTGTGTGTGTGTGTGTGTGTGTGTGTGTGTGTGTGTGTGTGTGTGTGTGTGTGTGTGTGTGTGCGTGTGCGCGTGTGCGCGCGCAGGCCGGAAGGGGCAAATGGAAGGATCCGTGTAGCGACAGTACGATTCTTAATGGCTCTCTGTTGTAAACAAGCAGCTTATTATAGGGTGTTCATGCAGGGCTGCTCCATGTCTGCTGTGCTAATGGCCGTGTCAGCGCGGAACACGTGCTGTCGCTAAGCCTGCCTGCTTGCCTGCCTCTCTGTTCCACGGACCCCAGCCCGTGCCCCAGCTAGCCGGCAGATGGTCCAGACCTCTGGTAGGCTGCGAGGAGGACAGAGGGCTTGGAGACCTTTGGGGGGTTTCGGGAGGGGGACGGAGGGGGAGGGGGAGGCCGTGCCAACACCGTATGGTCCGCGTGCCTTCCCCTCTCCCAGGCCTTCCGTGCGGAGTCTGTCGTGCGGCGTGTTGCGTGCAGCTGAGTCAGCCTACCAGAGAGCGTGGTGCTGGTACCGCTGCTAGCCGGACATGGCAGACAGCCCGCTGGGACCCTGCAGGCTGGCCCCCCTAAGACACCGCCGGGCCATCGGTGGAACACTGTGGGAGGACAAAGAGCTCCAGGCGTTTGTATCAGACGAGGCTCAGGCTGGACTTTTAACATTCCACCCCGTGCGCCTCGTATCGCTGTGCTCCATTTCACAGACGCTCCTTTTCTTGTCAGCGCGTCCACCTTTCTGACACGCTGTTTCATCTCCCAATCCTTTCTGTGGGCTGCTGATGTGCAGCTGACACGGGAAGTGTTTTTTGAGGTGCGTGCAAGGGCCAAATTCTGTATACGCGTGTGTGTGTGCGTGCATCAAAAGGATCAGAGGTACTCCTGTGTGTGAGTTGAAGGGATGAGTGGTGTTTGCGTGGGAGCCAGAGGCGTCGGGGCGGTTGAAACAGAAGATGTCGGAGAGTAATCCTATACATTTCGTTTTTGTTGTAACCCCCGCGGACCCGTGAGAGCCCCAGCCAGGGCCAGTAGAAGATGATGAGAGGAGAGACATCCTGCGTGAGGTGAACAGAATAAAGATATATTCATTAGAGAGCACTGCCGGGATAGACAGGGCAGGCCGGGAGAGAGACTGATTGACATGCGACGTTTCATTCAGCCATGCTGCTCATGGATTAAGGCATACGAAGGAAATTGAGAGTGTTCCAGCCTGTCCTCTTCACTGGGCCAGAGTGCTTCTTAAGTAGAGTGTGCGTGTGCGTGTGTATGCCTTTACGTGTGCCTTTGTGCACCTAGGAGTTATTCTGTGTGGGTGTGGGTGTTCTTCTATGTGCCTGCACGCGTGTGTATGCCCATGATGTGTTTTTAAGTGCCTATGAGGCCGTGGGACTCCAGCACACACACACACACACACACACACACACACACTCATTTATTCACTCGTATTCCAATATCTAACTGCAGCTAGGCTGAATACCTCCCACACTAAAGTGATACCTTGGCGTTCTTTATTCAATGGATATAATGGAAATAACTCTCTTTTTTTGTACTTTCCCTTTCCCGTCTCCTCCTTGCTTTCTTTCTTGATGACTTATTTGTCCAGTGGGGCTTTGGATATGGAGGAAGTTGTTGCAGGACGTGTTAAAATGCCTGGAAAGGCTGACGTAACGGGCAGGACTTGTCAGAGTCACAGCGTCGGGGCCACAGGGGGCGACACAGCAACGCTGCCAGGAGACTCATCTCTCATCACCTTTTTGTGTACAAATTCACCTCGTATGAGGTGTTCAACCCGCCTCTGCTGTGGCCCTCTCTCCCCTTTACATTGGCACACCGTGCTGTGTTGCATGCAATCACACAGGCATCAGTCCCAAGTGGCGATCTGTTTTTTGTAGGTGGTGACACTGAAGCGGATGCCTTCACGGTTCCATCCCGAAGAAAGCAGAGGGTTCTATAGTCTGGGCAACGGAATGCTCCTGGGATTGTGGGCTTTCCTCCTCCGCTCTCTGAACCCGCATACTGCCTGCCACCTCCTTTTATTGGGTGACTTCATCAAGATGCTCCAAAGCACGTCCTGTCCTTATATGGCTTTATTTCATTTTGCTGCAATCGGGTTCGGGCATTGTTTCAGAGCCGCCTCCGTGCCAACTTATGACACAGCTTATAGGAGCACTGCTCGGGATCAGAAACCTGCATCCATGAGTGTGATGCCATGTTGTCGCTCTGTGTGAATGATAACACCGCCACTACAAACAACACCTGTTTTACTAGGATGGAGAAGTCATGTTCAGTCCTTTGGGGTTTATAAATGTAGCCTGTCTCGTTGTGTTCAGTCTTTTAGGTTGTGGCGGCCTGGGATTTGGTTACGTCTGGATTGCACATGAGGAGCACTCCAGGTGATTAAGAGATTGACCAAGCGCCCAGTCTTTAGCCCCACTAGTTCATTCTATTACCCACAGTCGTTAGAGAGGCAGGGAATGTAAATGACTTTCTTTTACTGCTGATCGAATAGCTAGGCAGCCATTTGTGAAAATAAAAGCTTTCTTCACAATCCAGCATGTCTCAACGGGGCTCGTGGATATTATCTTCAGCAAGAGGTCCTCGGGCACTTTCTTCACTGCAAAAAGATTTCGGAACCCCTAATGTGGCGTAGCCCTCCCTTCCCCATCCACTGTCCCAGTCTCCCACCGTCTCCCTTAGAACCCTGTGTTTACGGTTCAGGTAATGAGCACACAACTGAGCACACAACCCCCCCAGTGCGGTGGCTTGGCCCCCTGTCAGACGGGGTCTTATCAGTGAGCAAGGAGTGAGGGGAAACAGTGGGGGGATCTAGATCAAACAGAGCACCGCCCTCCATTATCTCTGCCGCGCGTCAGACCGACAGGCTCTCCGTCTGAAGGCACCGCACGCTCGTCAGGACTCCATCAAAATGCCAGATGGCAAAAAGGGGGCGGAGAGGGAGTGAGCCACTCCAACTTACTACGGCTGAGTGTGCTAATGCAGTGTGTGTGTGTGTGTGCGTGTGTGTGTGCGTGCGTGAGCGGTAGTGTGTATGTGTGTGTGAGGCGTTCTAGCCGCCCTGAGGCGTTCCCCGCGATTCATCAGTATTCCCTCGCAACCAATCTGCGGCGCTGCCATTTTTACGGGTCTCCCTCCGGGACGGGCCCCAGCGGACCGCCTCGCCAAGGAAAACCATCCCCGCCGTTCACAGCCGTGCACCACACATCAACCGGTCCCACCTTACGTGGGTCTGCACCACCACGCCGAGCAGGAATAACACCTGGAAGGGCCTGTCATTCAGAGCGGTGGCCCCCAACCAGCACGCCTGGCGATGGAGCCTGGCTGTGTGACGGTGCGTTTTCACTGGACGCGATGCGAAAATTTGCTTCCCATTCATTTTCTATGGAGACCACGCAATGTCGCCTGTGGTGCATTGTAGAAGGCAACGCGATGACAAAATATTGAAAGATTTTCAATCCTATGCAAATGAAGGCGAAGTTCGCGTCCCTACTACAGCCAATAGTTTTCCAAGACAGCCGGGTTTGGTCGATTACCTTCCCCCCTTTGTTTCAGAGTTGATACGTTAACATAGTTTATTTAAGCGTTTACCCTACAATAACAATTATTAAGTATAAAATGTGTTTTGAGGTTTCTGTACAGTGAAATGCTTTGGTTAGCATTGTTTAGCTACGTAGCTCAATCCCCGCCCACAACAAACAAAACGGAGTGGAGCGATACGACATGAAGCGATGATGTGAAATCCAGTGGAAGCGCACCGTGAGAGTCAGCAGACAGCGCGGGGTATTTAACTATGGATGAAGGGGAGAGAGGGCGAACGTGAGGGTCCGTTGGTTGATAGTTAAACATGATTACCGTCAGAGCGCACACACACACTGGAGTCTGACGCACCGCTCCTCCCGGCGGCTGGTGGGGTTCCTCTAAGGACTGGGTGAGGTTGGGAGAGGCCGCGTGTCTTGTCTGTGGGCGCACCGTACATTTGCGTTAGACATTTCTCCCTGGAAGTGCAACCTGACATCCTTTTGTTACACAGCAGCTTGCAACATATATCCTTAAAACACTGAAATTGAATGACTCTCTGATCTGCATCCAGCTGGATCTTACTGAGAGATGAAGTAGGAAGATTGTATTTGTTTTTGTTTTTCTAAGGGTAACCTCTAGCCTTAGAGAGCAGAAAGGGTCGTCTGGAACTGCCTTTAGTCAAATCAGTGTGTTGGAAAAACACTCACTACAGACAAATAGCGTTTGAATGCAGATAGAAAACAATGGAGTTTGATTTGGATGCTGTGACCCACAGCACAGACGCCTGTGCTCACACACACACACACACACACACACACACACACACACACACACACACACACACACACACCCTTTCTTCTCCACCAGCTGCTCTTGGCCCTGGCAAACGTAAGAGAGAAAGGAGGGCCAGTTTGCTAATGGAGGAGAGATGATTGCTGCATCATGTCTGCTTTGAATTAACTTGCTCACAGTTTATAGATCTTGAAAAAAAAAACGCCTTTAGATTTCTTTTATATATTCTATATATAAATAGATAGATACAGTGGGCAGGAATCCATCCATTGTGCAACCATTTTGTGTGTGTCTTTGGGTGGGTTTGTGTGTCTCGCGTATGTTATTGTCAATCCTTTCCAATGTGTTTTCCCTGGCGGAGAAAGTGCATAGGCAGGAGGAACAAATGGAAACAGCATCCCAGACTGAGTTGAAGAGATGGGGAGAGATTGTGAAAGGGCAATTTTGCAGCAAATGATGAGATTTTGCGGGCCGGGCCAAGAGGAATGAAGATGGATTGACGGGCGGAGCAGAGCGGGGAGACCGAGATGGAGGGAATTAGACAGCAGATGTAAAGCAACAGTAGTTTCTTATTGTTGTACAATAGGGCACCTGTTGCTGAAACACAAAAGCTCTTGTCTTTTTTTTCCCCTGGACAAGCCTAGTGCCTGTTAAACGAAGGATGGCGAACCACCCGGAGCATGCCCAGACAGATACACACATACACACACTGCCAAATTCATACTGCATAAGTTTCAAATATTAAAATGCTAGCCCATTACTTGCCTTGTCACCTTGGATCTGTTTGGAAATTGATGAGAGGGGGCAATTCTAAATATTGTGATAGAGTTCTTCTGAGGCTTCAGGGAAGGAGGCAGCGACAGGGAGCCACTCCCTTTGAGCAGACGCCTGCTCTAATCACAATTCTTTCATCTAGTGCACCCTGCTCTCTTTACCAGGCGTTTCTTCATCTGCCTTTCTTCTTCCCTCATCTTCCCGGCTGGAATGTCTCTCTCTCTCTCTCTCTCTCTCTCTCTCTCTCTCTCTCTCTCTCTCTCTCTCTCTCTCTCCCCTGTTTCTGCCAGACTTTTTGAAATTATAATTCTCGTCAAGTAAAGTGTGAAACATGTTTAGTGTTTTTACAGAACCAAGTTGCTGAATGGGAGACCCTAACCCTCATCAAGGTCTGTTCTCGCTCCTCAGTCCCACACGGCTCTGCACTGATGCATGTAGCCTTCGCACAACGCAGCTCTCACTCACCACAATGCATCCTAATTTATTCCCAGGGCCAATTGGTGGCTGTGGAAGCAACTTGGCCTGGACCCAATTCTTATTCTTTTTAAAGTGTGTTTTGGTTTGTCGATCTGTGTGTTTGTGCTTTTGTGTGTGTGTGTGTGTGTGTGTGTGTGTGTGTGTTTCAATGAATGCATGCACGCACACATAGTTGTGGATTATGGGCTTTACTCCATGTGTGGGTTTCACTCCTACTTCATTAGATAGATCGTCACTATAACTAGTGATGTTGCCCAGCTTTATTCCTGCCACAGCAAGCAGGCCACTCATATCCAGGCCAGGTTCAAAGGTCACTCTTGTTGCTGTCAACAACTGTAAACAAGACCACAGTAGCTGGTATCTAGTGGCTTGATATAGAGCTTAAAAGGTCATGCTGGACTGTGCTGGAATGCCATGCAGGCAGGTTTGACCAAATGGAGCAACTTAAAATGACAGTAGCTCTGATTTTCCGGGACGGCCACACGTACATGCGAGGATGTGACGAGGTTAGCCGAACACTAATCCTAATGCGAGTGTCGTCACATGAAAACACGAAAGAACTCCTGTGCACAGTGGCAGTTCTTGGTGGTAATAACTGTTGTGTGAAAGAGAGGAAGGTAGGCAGGCAGGCGACGCGATAGGTACTTGCTATTCTCAATGCTTTTTAAATGCCATTGAGAGGCTGTGACTTGATCACGTAATCCCTGCATATGACAAAGGAGAGAATGTAATTAGTAGAGGAATCTGGAGCATGAGAGGAGAGATGTGAGAGGCTTAAATGTTCCAGTAGCTCATTAGAGTCACATCGTCGCCTGGCAGTTGTCGTGACGTTCAAAACACTGTTACTGTGTCAGTAGTGTGTGTGTGTGTGTGTGTGTGTGTGTGTGTGTGTGTGTGTGTGTGTGTGTGTGTGTGTGTGTGTGTGTGTGCGAGAGAGCAGGCACTTGTGTAAACTAATCACTACAATGGAGAATCTCTCTTACGTCGCTGTTTCTCTCTGCAGGTCTCCTGCTACTCAGTCCCAGTCTTAGAGCTACTATGTGTCGTGCCAGCTCTGTCTGAAATGTCACCCTGGCAAAACAGGCCGTAACTCATGCAGAAACATTGGTTCATTTGTCAGCGTGGCAGGAAAGAAGGAAACCGAGATGGAGAGAGAGAGGTTGAGTACAAAGGAGAAAAATGAAGTGCGGGTATCAGACAGAAGTATATATTAAAAAAAGTTTACTGAACAATGCTGCAACCGCTAACACTTTGGAACACCTTCTCTCTCCACCTCCGGAATGTGGCCTTTTTATGAGTCCTGGGAGTCCTCGCTGCACCAAGCCCACCTCAGCACTCATGAAAGCCTGCAGTCCCTGCCAGGAGGTTATGGGCCTGCTACAGCGGATCGCTGCCTTTGGCCAATTCCAAATGTTTGTCTCTAATGAGGGCCAGTCCTCTTGACCTGCCTGTTTCCCCAGCTAAGCCTGCATCACAACCCCCCCCCCCCCCCCCCCTCCTCTCTCTCTCTCTCTTCTTCCCTCGCCTCCCCTCTGTAGACGTGCGCCCCGGCGTTCCGTCTCATCTTTTAATTTGCCTCTCTGTGTTCCTCGGGGCACGATAATTAGCCCTTGATTACAGTTATCATTGGAATTGCCGCCGCATGCTGTTTGGTGGTGTGTGTGAATGTCAGTGCGGGTAGCGAGGGGAGGGGAGGGGAGGGGAGGGGGAGGCGTCTTAAAGGTCACCACTTTGATGAGCGCGCTTCCCCTTGGGCCAAATGGAGCATAACTGTTTGAAGTCACCCCAGGCAGTGTGAGCTGATTCATTTCCAGATGATAAATAGCAACGGGCTCTGTTAGGTGTGTTGATGGAGATGGATCCCCGTGTCCCGGTCTTAAATACCCCCTACCCGGATGCTTGCTAGCGCCCACCGCCTTGAAGAGTCTGTTTGTCAGGCACAGAAACAAAACGTGCGAGCGCCGGGTGAGCTTTTCGAGCGTGGGCTGTTGACTGAGCGCTCTGCCTGTGGAGTTTTAAACAGCTTCCAATGTGCCACACAAAGCCTTTCGCACTCCTTGCCGCTTGTTTGTTTGGCAGCCGTGTATTTCTGTATGTCAGTGTGCGGCACGGCGGCTTTTTCTCTGTTTGGGTCCCTCGATCCTCTGCATTTATCTCCCCTTCTCCAGACTCGGTGAGTGACAGGGTGTGTTGACGCACCGCGATCTACAGACTTAACACAAGGCCATACTGCAGCGCCGGCCACATCTGCAGCCTAATAGTGGTGCTTGAAACACGAAAAGGAGACCGGTACAAGAGGAACTGCGTAATGTTACGCTATGGCTGCACCGTCATTTCCCTTGGTACTCCGTAATGACGACTGGGAGACATTTCTCCACGGCGCCCCCCCCCCCCCCCCCCCCCCCCACCCCTCTCTTTCTCTGCATTACACAGCGATTAATAATGTAGTGGTACGGGCAGCTATCTTCTCTCATTAGAGTGTTTAGCCACGCATATGCATGCAAACAGAGGCTACTGAAAATATTAATAGTGAATTAATCTGTGGGTAATTGCGCTAGCTGTCAGGGTCATTACCAGTCCTCAGGCCTGTCTCATTAGCAGCGAGCCTGCAGAGTCACCGCTAGGACCAACACCCTTTCTCTCTCTCTCTCTCTCTCTCTCTCTCTCTCTCTCCTCTCTCTGTTCTTTCCAACCTTACTACCACCTCCCGCCCTAACTCCTTTCGTCCTATCTTCCCTTCTCCCTTCCCTCTTTCTCCAGCCTACCTTTCCACTCAACACAGTCTGCTTGACGCCCATCCCTCTCAGACCGAGGGCTTTTGATTCCCCTGTCTGGACTTACCTCTGCAGTGGAACGACAACGCTATGGAGGCTGCGGCATGCCTCTCCCCTAGGCAGGGAGCCCTGGGGACAGGAGCCAATCCGAGCGCTGCCTGCGGGGTGTCAATCCCGCGCAGGGAATCGAGAGCACATCTTCCGTCTGACACCCGCCAGGCCGTCAAAGAGTCTGCCTCTGAGCCGTGCTGCAGATCCTCCGCTCTCGTTCCCAAGGACGTGAGATGGCCCTCCTGCGCCCAAAAATTGAATAAAAAAATCTAACTACATCTTCTCCTACCTTTGAAGGGGTGGCTTTGCGCCCTTTGGGTGGCTGCTGTGAGCAAAGCTTACAGGACACCTGTGGGAAAACAGGGAAACATGGAGGGCATTACTCTCCCCCAGCCTTATTATGTCAGTGACCCAGCTGTACGAACACCACTGTCTAGCAGCTTAACCAAGCGGACTAGACGCGGTGCAGCGCTCATGATAAAGAGCTGATCCCTGACCTCCATTGAATCAGAAAGGGGTGATCCTTGACCTCCATTGATGCTCTAGCACATGCTTATCCATGGCAACGCTTTGAAGTCTGTACAAACCTCGGACACTCATTCCCATTCAAAGCTGCAAGAACCATGCACCCAAGAGCTATACTGAAGATATAAATCTCTTGGAAGGCTTCAGATTATTGATGGCTCGCCTTTTTGTTTAATTTACCCAGAGCTATCGATTAACAATGAGATACCATCCTATCAAATCCATTTTGTTCTCCTAAGCGCCTGCATTAGTCCCCTCTTTTAATTGTGCTGGACCTGTGTGTTAGACATTTCCCCACAAAGCCTGTTTTACCACTGACATTTCGTTTATCTATTTTTTTTGTCACAATTTCCCCTCTGGTACCCCATTTTAGCCCTTTTTTTAGGCCACAACCTTAAAATATGGATACTTTTTAAATTATTCTAACAATAGATTCAGATAATTGTCTGGAAGAGTTGTTTGAGGCTCATGAGGTCATGTCTTCCAAGCAATGGCCCCACACTTTGATAATTGAATCAGGCTTGCTGACCAGCCAGGTCCACACAGGGAATTGTCAGAGGGTGACCTTTCCCAAGTTTAAATATAGGGATCGAATTTTCTCTTCTGGGTGGCCAGTTACATTTCAGGACAACTGCAAATTAGAATCTCTATTCAAGAGTTTCCTTTTTGGAGGTGGCGGTTCTGGCTCATCTGCCACCCTCGGCGAGATCATATAGCGTTTCTGAATCCATATAAAGAGACAATAGATTACCTTACAGCCAACATTGTTGCTTACATTTTGTGATGTTGTTATGTACAAACCACATTTTAATTTAATTGAGGAACAACATGGCCTTGTCCTACTTTAGGATTAGAGGGAAGTTAGCTATATAGCAGAAAAGCTACTGACCTGTTTTATTATCAAGATGCAAAAAATAACTATAGCTTCTGCTGTTTGCTGCTCATCTCTACAGCTGTACAAGGCTTATGGACATGGTAACTATATTACATTAATGATGCAATATAGCGCCATTATTTACTTCAAAAACTTAATATTTTATCTACGATGATGGTCGAGGAAAATGGGAAAAAACTCCTATTTTGCTGCAGTTTCAGAAGGTTCCGCTGCATTATTGGCAATGTAGCCTACCATTCATATTAACTGCTTAGTAACGTTAAAAGTAGTTGAGCCATTTGTCGCAGTAGTCTACCAACACGACGCTATTATTTCCTAAGCTGCTCTAAAAAGGACATGGTACCAAAATGTAATCCATCACAATTAATTACTTTTTCTTGCCACTTTTCTCCTTCTTTGTTTCTTTTTTTGGAAATTGTGTATGACTTAATGATTTCCCATCCCACTGCCCATTGCAAGGGTCAAGACCAAACTAACAGTTCAATGTGGTGGTACACACACTCGTTTTCTTTGTTTAAATAAACAGTCAAAGACTTGCTGTATATGAGTTGCTGAGGAGGTATCATTGCCTTGTTTCGGTTTACTTTGTGAGACATGTGACATCAATGACCTGCAAAGGTTGAGGTTTTGAGAGGCATTCGCCTCCCCTCTCAGGCTCCTGGTGAAAGGCGGGCAGCTGCAGAAGAGAGACGTTTAGGGGAAAGGGTATTGGGGTTTGGGGAAGGGGTAGTATGGTTTGAGTTGGCCTGGCCGTTCTGCACTACACATGACCACTACTGCTTTTTTGTTCAAATCAGATTTGATGAGGCTCTACGTTTGCTCTCTCCGATAAAATACTTCTATGAAATGTTCAATACCTGTTGAATGCTGTTTAGACGTAGAAGTTTTAGTTGGAATACAGACATATACTGCAAACACTCAGTTCACACCATACAATCAAATCCAGTGGCATGTTCGCAAGCATTCACTGCCTGCTGCAAACACGTGATAAAATCCCTTGCTCTCCTCGGGCAGAAGGCTGTTTACTTTAGTATTGTGAGGCAGGTTCGGAAGTCAGGCGGGAGATAATTAGCTCCTACAAGAGAGGAGTTAAAGATACTGAAGAAAATAGAACAAACCCGCTTAGTATTCTTTCCTTTTCTCCAGCGGGCCTCATCAGTCTTCCTTTGTTTTTGTATTTCTGGCTTTCTTTGTTGTGTACATAACCCTATGCATCTCCCTGCATGCATGCCTTGCTTCCTTCCTCCTGTCAGTCAGTCAGTCTGTCAGTCAGTCTGTCAGTCAGTCAACCCTTTCTGTGTGTCTGTCTATCTCTCTGTCTTCCTGTCTGTGGTCTGTCTGTCTGTCTGTCTTTCTGTCTCTCAGTTTCTCTGCCTGACCGCCTGTCTGCCTTCCTCCATCTCCGCCTGCTTCTCTCCAGCCTCCCTCCTGCACATTAAAGGCAGTTAATTCATTGATTGGTTAGCAGTCACAATGGCAGTGTTCAATAATTTCAAGCGCTGTAGGTCATTACTTGTTTAACTTGTAGTCAAACATAATTGAATTTCTTGTATGGAATTAGGTTTTTCTAACTGATATCCTTTAAATTATTTTTGTAAAATGTGCAAAGCATGCGATTTGATGATTCAGTGCTGCATGAAACATTCAATGCATCATGTTAAAGTGTTCCATTTAGGTGAAATGTCATATTACGTTTTCATCAATCAAGTACGTGAATGACAGCATTAACGTTTCAAAGTGGTAAATTGAGCTGTATCATGCACTGCACATTTACAAGGCAGCAGGTGTCCAAAGGAAGGTGCAGTTTAGCACCTAATGAATCTAATGAGCATTACACTATCCCCTTCAAAGCAGCACATCGTTGTCATCACTGCATTGTTCCTCATGTAAGCTGCTTTCTGCTCTCATAAACACAAGCTTTGGGACGATAGACTTGTGGAGGGCACACTAATAGAGCATTCATTTGACTGCACGCACACGCCTGTTTTATGGCTGGCTCATGAAGGCACTTGATTACAAGACAATTTGCAGTGAAATGGTGTGCTGACCAGATATTAGTGACATTTTAAATGCTGCGTTTAACATGTTGCCCCGACACTCAAGACCCGGCACTTGACTCGTGTATTGACATGCGGGCGCTGAAATGAGACTAGATGAGGCTCTAATATGGATGAGGCAGCCCATCGCCTCCTGTTAGCCAGTAATTCATCTGTTAGCCGTGAAACACATGACGACTGAGTACTTTTTACTGGCCTCTGCTGTGTGGAGTTCGTCTATGGTAAAAAAAAAAAAAAAAGTATTCGGTTGAAAAATGGCCTCCCCGAGCATTGATAACCAGCGTGGTACTGCTGCATGCAACTTCATCATCACCACACGGCCGATGGAGATGCAGGGAAGATGAAATGTCAGAGAGACCGAGAGAGGGAGAAAGAAAGGGAGAGAGTGAGAAAGCTAAAAATGGTTTGCATTTAGGAGAAAATTGGCTGTAAACAGGCAGAATGGAATAATTTGTCTGCATCTTTATTTTCCCCGGGCCGACTGCTGAAGGCTATATTAAATAGGCAGACCTCCCAGTGTGACGGTTGGCTATGTGCATATGTGATTTCCTGTACCACTGAGGCAAGCAACAAAAAAATCATCCCCGTAATGGTTTTGTCATTATTTCTCATTTTGAAGATTCACCATTGAGGGACTGTAAACATTTCCAACTGAGTAATATCTAATAAAGACTGAAGTACAAAAAAAGAAAATGTCACTTGGTACTAAATCATTTTTTCTTTGTGAGGTCAGATTCTTGCCCGCTGGCTATACAAAAATGCCTACCACCCCCTACCAAAAGGATAGAAAGGAATATGAGCTTACATATAAGGGATACCTTTTGGGGACAAAGTACACTGTTTTAATTTTCACCCCGGCAGCGAGGCTGAGCGGTGCAGAGGGCTGTGTGATGTATTCAGAGCCGCTGACCATGATTGGCCCTCTCAGTGACTGGTTTCACCGCCTCACTCACCTCTGGGAGTCCGCAAATCCCTGGACTCATTACACACTGATAGATTTATCAGGCATCGCTGCAGGTGACTTTACTGCATGAACGTGCGTGCAGGCACCCAGACATGCACACATATACAAAGACACACGCGCGCACACACACACACACACACACACACACACACACACCCTTCTTTCAACTTTCTTAAAAATAATATCCTTCCTTCTCATTGTGCTGCTTAGACCAATATTTTCACAATGCTTTCATAATGGTTTTAATGGTTTAAACTTACAGCAGGACAGCAGTTATAGGCAATGTATCAATGTCTACTTTCCTCTTTGCTGCCACTGTGCAGGCTTGCCTGCACCTACTCCTCTGATCTCTTTGAACGGAGCCTGAGGGAGCAAGAGGTTAATGGCCGCTGAATGAGACTCTCTCCCTACATGGAACAGCTGTCCTCCTTAAAACATGATCAAACACCTGACCGGGCGCCCATGTCTGCCCACGCTGAGCAGCCACCCGTGCCCTCTGAAGGCTTAATGATCAACAGAGCGTCACCCCAGCGTCCTGCCTGAGAGGCTGCCCGGGGTGCAGAGAGGGCTGGGAGAGGGGAGGAGGGAAGGAGTGCAGGGCTGGCTGCAGCCATTCATGGTACCTCGTCACATTAAGGCGTCACCCACAAGGTGACAGAGGTGACAGCGATGTGGGGTCAGGCAGGTCACCCCTGGGCTATAACACAAGGGAGCGTGACAGACAGTATTACCTTGAACTCCTAGGCAGATGTGACAGCTTTGGGAGTGTCGGGAGTACGAAGTGAAAATGCGCACGGGAAAATGGCAGCCCTGCGCGAATTTGGGTGCGAATTCGCGCTAGTGTGTGTGTGGTTGCGTGTGACACATGGGCAGGAAGGTAAGGGTCTCCACACGTTCCCCAATCCCTGTCTCTGCTCTACTGGTTTCCTCCAGGCTCTGTCGGTCCGTCGCCCTGTCGCTGTGGATGACTGTGACGCTGATGTGATCCAACAGGGCCACAGTCACACAGGCCCAGGAGAGTCGTCTGATTGGTCAGGGACTCGGGAGGAACATGGGAAGACGTCGGTCCGGAACCAGATGATTGGTCCGAGGAACACTGGAAGACAAAAGGGGCGGAGGATGTGACTGGGTAGAGGCCGAATCGGAGGTGACAATGACATTGATGCTGCTGGTCCCAGACAGACCCAACAGCACTCCACTCTCACCCCCAAACCATAGAAACAATCGTTCCACATCTTCTTGGGAATGTCATAGTCTGTGTATTACAGGACCTCCTTAAATAGACGCAAGCATAGTGGGTAAATGAGCTCATTATGCTGGAGAGAAACTGCTTGTGTGTAAACAGTCAATCTGCCAATTCTGTGATAAACAGAAAACCGCAAATGGGTCTGATCTATTAACCTGACTAACGATTGACGGCGTCCGCATTCCTCATTCGTCAGAGAGACGCCAACTAAGCGAGCTAGTCAGAGGCACCAGACAGATTAATCTGCATGCATAATTAGCGGATGATGGCAAGACTGCAATCTTCATTTTGTCATCTGTTTAGCTCTGCAGTGTGAAGAGACACGGTTTATTTGATCTCTGTCAGTGCAGTTCACCAGTTTGAGGGGAGCTGGCCTCCTCTGTGTGCTTCTGTCATGCTCCACTATGATCAGGCGACACCGTCACACATGCTCTGGCGTGATCAGAAGAAGCTGTGCTGGAGTGTGCATGTTGGTGTGCTCTGGTTGGATTTGGCTTTCAGGTTCGACATGCAGTACATGCGTCAACTTTAATCGGCCTGTAGCTTTGGCTGTGATAATAACCTTGTCGCGTGTTCAGAGCCACATATTGTTGTAAAGCCTAGGGTGTAACCTCAAATAAACTTTCCCAATGATTTATCTGTTGTGATGGATTATTAAAACGGTGTGTTAGAGGCAGTGAAACAATTGCCGCGCCTTATAAAATCCAAACTAGAGTAAAGCAACTAGCCTATTCTCTAATAAAAGATAATG
Source organism: Galaxias olidus (assembly GCA_026901105.3). Taxonomy (NCBI): domain Eukaryota; kingdom Metazoa; phylum Chordata; class Actinopteri; order Galaxiiformes; family Galaxiidae; genus Galaxias; species Galaxias olidus. The sequence continues at coordinate 243,858 of JAPMUY010008087.1, forward strand.
AAATCTGTTCACTGGAGGACAGAACAAAGTCTTATTATTCGCACCCATCAATATTAAAACAGTTGGCATCAAAGATTTTATAACGAAGTTCAGACATAACCGCATTTCAGCATTCGAGACATGCACGGGCGTGTGATACTGCAGTGGCTTGGTGATCAAACGGAGGCAATCAGTGTCAGGACAGCTCGTCAGTCAACGTGCTGCGGGACCCCTTTCCCCACCGGCCCAGGCTGCTGCAAGTCACCACAGAGATACTGAGCCTGCAAGTCAATAGAGATGTCCCCCCTGTGGCAACACAGGTGGGACGACAGTAAACCACATCTGTATTTCTTCCCCTCCTCTTTTCTGTCCCGTTCACACCACCCGCAAGACGGGGATGAACGAGAGCCAAGACAAGAAAGGGAGCTCGATAAGGAGAGTGGTGCAAGGAGGACTGAACCTTCTGCATCCGGAAAAGAAGCCTCAGCGACTTGATCAAGACCAGGTGTCATGTATTTCAGGCTTTGATTGACTGCCCCTTGATTCGTGTTTGATAGTGTCTGTCGCTCGCTCGCCCTGAGGACGCTCCATCACATCCGGTGACAATGAAGTAGCTGTTGTCACTCAGGTAATTGGTCGGTTTTGGAGAAAAGGGTATTGATTTCGGAGGGTAAGACTGTGTACTATAATTCTTTGTTTTGGATGACCTCCAAGAAAAGAAAGGTACTGTCTTGATCTGAGGGATGCCCTGATGCTGGATTTGAAGTTATAGCCACTTTAGCATCTCCAGAGCCACTTGCTTGAGGTGACTTTAAAGGATACTTTTCTACTTTGCTGGGAAGGGGGGTCTCCATGGTTTAATTGCCTGATGGCAACGCTTTGATGAGCAAAATCGACCTGCATTCATGAATACACACAGTGAGCACTCTGTTAGGGTCCTAAGAGGAACCCATCGAATAGTTTGTCATTGACTTTGGTCCCAAACATTGATCTCCCCGCAGGAGAATCGACCGAGCATAGTCAAGATAAGTGGGGCGTACGCAAAGCAAAGAGGGCGTTGAATCACTCTTTGCTTTTTGCAGCTGGATGGACTTTCCTTTGGCTTGTTCTTTCTGGGTTCTTGTCTAACTGCACAGTTCAGGAAACAAAGCTTAGCCCATACCATCAAGAACCATTTTACCTCAATAAGAAGCCAGTGAAGAGGAGGGCGAGAGGCGGGGATACACGGTTGCCAGTGTTTAGATCACTCTTTTGTAACTGCTTTATTGGACTGTTCATTGCATTCCAGTATTCCATTCCATTCTATGTTTTCGGCCATGCAACATAATATAGACTAATGTAGGAAGTCATGTCTTTACTTTGTCATTCCTGGAAGCTACAATCATAAAATGGAAGCTTTAACTCCTGAATTCAATGTGTCTGTCTTGCTGCCACATTGAGAGGGTTAGGCATGCTCTGTGGACCACAACACTATCCAGAAGATTACTGACTTCAGAAGGCAGTATGCTGCGGCAGCTTCTATTAATATGATTCAGCCCAACATGCCACTGTAACTCATACATAATAGTCTTTCCCCTGAAGTTCGAGAAGGAGTGTGATGGGTTACCGCCCATGCACTCAACATTTGGCGCCTGGGTGACAATCAGGTGTTTTCAGGCTAAGATTATAATCATGCCAAGACCCACAGTAGCGATTACATTCTGCCACTTTGGTGATTGTATTGCATTAGCCTCTTGACACGGAGGGGCGTGTAGGAGACTGTTCTGTGCTCTTTACTGTGCCCCGGCGGTCTTCTTTACGGTCCTTACATTATTAATGAACTTGATTGAGTGTAGCGTGTGTGTGTGTTGAAGAGAGGTGAAGGAGAGCGAGGGGACTGCTATATGGGGAAGGCCTAGCTCAGGTGAAACCCAAGCAGATGGAACCGCATGGCTCTTGGCGTTCGTCCTGTGCCAGATAGGTTACGCATGTCTGTGAGTGCGTGTGCCATAGCCCACCCTAGTGAGCGCTCGAGGCCGTGTCTTCACACACAAATGCGTGCATTATGCCTTGCGTGAATGTGTCTGTGGTGAGTGTGAGCCCATTCACTTCTGTGAAGGTGTACATATGCACGAGAGCGTTTCAGTGTGCACGGTTGTGGAAACAATTACTTGAAATGGACGAAGTAGACGGAAATGATGGAATTATCTTTAGTAGAACTTATCTTTAGTAGAACTTATCTTTAGTAGAACTTATCTTTAGTAGAACTTATCTTTAGTAGAACTTATCTTTAGTAGAACTTATCTTTAGTAGAACTTATCTTTAGTAGAGCTTATCTTTAGTAGAACTTATCTTTAGTAGAACTTGCCCTCACTTTGATTTAGCTAATCACACACCTGATGTGCTGTTAATTGCCAGTGGCCAGGATTTCCAACTCACCGTCAGTGCTTGAGCAGCTGAAACATCTTCATTGCTGTTTTGAGTTTCAGCTCACTGGGTTCCTGCTGTCCTGTCTCTCTTTCTCTCTCTCTCAATACACCTTTCTTTCTCCCTTCTCCCTCTCTCTCTTTCTCCCTTCTCTTCTTTTTTCTCCCTCTCTCTATGACTCTCCCTCATTCTCTGACTCTCTCCCTTTATCTCTGACTCTCCCTGTTTCTCGCTCTCTCTTTCTCTATGTCTCTATATCTCTCTCTGTCTTACTGTCTCTCTTTCACTTTTTGTGTGTGGCCTGCGGCTGTGAGAGTGGGTCCATTTTTGGCCTTTCTGATAGGATGCCAGTGGGTGGTGGCCTCCTGCCGCTCCTTCCAACACTCCCCACTCAGATGGAGCCCTTTGCATCGTTGCTGTACCCGTGAACAGTACAGCGGGCCCACAGGCCTGCCAGCTTGGAGATAGAGTGCCTCTGTCGCTCCCTTGGGCACCGGAACGTCTTCATCCTGTTTCCACTCTGGCCCTCCTGCGCAGACACTTTAGGCTGACACGTGGTTGTGGAGAGCACAGGTCCACCCTCCTCCCAAGACCTTCTCATTTCAGACAGAAACGACTGTGGACTGAGACATATGCTGCGTCTCAATATCCATACTACCCTACTGTATAGTAAGCCAGAAAAATATTTAGTATGTCCCAATACATACTATGTCAAATGCAGTGTACCAAAATGCATACATACTTTGCAAGTGCAGCTGAAGAACCTACTAAAAGAAAAAGTAGTATGTGGTTTGAGATGCAGCGGTAGTGTCTATGGCTCCGCTGTGACCATGACGACGATGTACGGAAGGGGTTAATAGTCCCAAGTACTCCTGAGTAACAGTCTCAAACAGTGGAGTTGGGGAGATGGTGGTGGCTTTGGTTCCACTCTTTCCAGCTCCAGCTGTTGCTCAACAGTCCCAACCCCAACCCACTTCTCCTCTGGGCCCCCGTGGGATGTTGCGGCCACCGCCACACACAGCCAAACAGCAGCAGGCGTCTGCCTTCCCCGATTCGGCGGCCGCCCAAATGCTTCCTGTGTTCCATTTACCAAGGCAAAGCCAATGACTGCTACGGTAACTCTTTCTGTTGGCAACGGGCGTCGCTTGCTTTGTCGAACGTACAGCAGACGCTGCTGATTAACTCGCTTGCTCATCTATCAACACTAATTTTAAGTCCCGCTCTCTGGTGCTCTTTCAGAGCCAAGATCAAAGTGGGAATTAATTCCATTCAATAGCTAACAGGGTCTTGGTTTATTATATCCGATGGCAGTTGTCAGAAGAAAAATACAAAACAAGTCAGCACCTTATAGTATGCAGTGCTTTTATTAAGTTAGCGAACATATGTTTCCGTCAGACTCCAACTCGACTGAATTCTCCCCTCGCCCCTGCCTGCCTGGGCTGTCACAGAGGTAGACGTGGGTGCGCGTACAAACAGAAGACATCTGAGACACCACCCAGGCGCCGCCTTCCCTATCCACGGCGAGGCTCCGAGTGTGTTCATGAAAGGAGCTCGGCAGCCTCTCCTGGGCGGGTGACAGGATGTGCACCGCGCTCCCCCGCCACCGCACGGTGTCCCCCGGCAACCGACGCGCACCGGCACCGCTCCCCCGAAGAGCCCACTTCCTTTGGCACTGCCTGTCCGAGGGGCAACCGTGGCTCTGTCTCCGTCTTCAAACACTTATCAGAGTGCTTGCGGGGAAAGCGGGCGATCGAGATAAACACACCCACGCACAGGAGAACACAGGGAGAGGCTCTCATTATCAGCAGGCGGTGGCGGTGGCGAGGGCAGTGTGTCTGCGAAGCAGAGAGTTCACAGGAAGCGGCTGACGGGCTGCCAGTGGTGTTCCCAGCTGCCTGTCTCTCTGTCACATCCGTAACGGGGCTCCCGCTGTCCCCGTGCCGCTGTCTGCAGAACAGTGCTTTAACCCGGCGCCGCGGTCCATCTGATCCCTCCCACAGTGGAGACGGAGAATCCAGACACACAGCCCCACCACACTGGCCAGAAGGAGAACCAACTCCCTGCTCCTAGTCTCCATTTTTCCCCGCCCAGGATGCCCCCTCTGCTTGTCTGAGCCGGGAGGATGTGGGTGTACAGGCAGCGTGGTAATGCGTGCACTGGACAGGTCTGGCTCGTAGACTCCGAGAGGTGTCGTACCGGCTTCAGCCACGGGTCAAGCTCGCCAACACGTCGCTCACAGCACCCCTTCCACAGAATATCAAAGTGTAGCGAGTGGGAGTGAGAGGTAAATACAGAAAACCAATCCGACCATACCTTCCTTTCCCAACCCTTCTGCTCGCCTCTCCTCTCCCCTGAATTCTGTACTCTACTCTTTTCTCCTTTTCACCTCCAGCCTGGAGAGGTGTGAGTGTCAGTATCCAAGTAAAAAACACTGAGACACCATTAGTCTTGCTTTTCGGCCATGTTCTCATGTTACCTTGACAAACGCCTCATTAGGCCACTCTAGTTAAGATGCAGAGAGGCGGCACGTCCTCCCGTGTCACCGCCCCAGGGACAACAACAAGTCGTGGATGCCTACCTACGTTCACAGGCTTGTTGTTTTGTTTTCCCCCCTTTCTTTTCTTCCTTTACCACTCGCTCTACTCTTCTCTCTTTGCCTCCCCCCGACCCCCGCGAGCGAGCGTGTCTTTTTTCGCAGGCAAGCGTGTGAGGATTAGATTAAAGCACTCCCAGGATCAACTCGAGCGTCCGTAATTGAACAGCGGAGTGTGCTCTCCTTTCCCCGAGCCAGCCTTTTGACATCCGCGTTCACGCTCGGAAATAAAAAGAGAAGAGAATCTGCAACAGCACAAGCAGCAGCCAGCCAGAGACGGGGAGGACAAACGGCCGGCGCCATGGGAGGAGGGGGACGAGAGAGCGGCTGAGTTTAATTGAGTTTGCCAGAGGTTGATTTCCCTCACCTGCACCGGAACATCAGAGCAGCGACCGTATCAGCAAGAGCGAAGGGATCTATGGCGCGCCGGCCCTCCCCGGACTCTAATGGCGTCTGTGCTAACACCACCCATTTGTTGACGCGCGAGACCGCAGCGGAATCTTAAAGAAGTGGACTAGCACCTACGTTTTCCCCGCAGCAGCAGCCCCCTTTGTGGCAAACACTTCACACCAGACTCTCTGCAAGGAGCCAAGGCGAGGATCATTGTTGAGGAGCATTGACCTAGTAGACAAAGCAGATCAATCATATTACAGGGATTAGAGGGTTATGTAATATGGTGGGGTGGGGCTGGGGGGGATTCTATTCCCAAATAATACCATTTACCACCTGATTAGAAGACCCACTGTAGTGCCCATTGTCCTGAATTTGTTTTGCCTTTTGTGGGTCACAATTTGTGTGGACTGGGGAATCTCTCTGCTTAAAATAATGAGGTCCCGATGGAATCACAAAAATAGAACCAGATTTATAACAGATTAGAAAAGTTAGGTCATATATCCGGCATATAAATTAAAGTAGATACAAACATACTGAATCACAGGGCAAAGAAAACAGCAACCGCAAGGTCAAAAGCTGTGTGCTCCCAGTCAGCCACACTCTCTGCTCGTTCTATTCTTACTTTAGTCCTTTTGACTCGTAGAGGGCACATGCTCATCAAACAGAAATACAAAAGAAAAGTATTATAATAAATGACCGGATAAATGGCTCCTACACCCACCCTCCCTGATTTTCCACCGACGCCACCTATTACCTGTAAAGCTCCGCTCTTCACAGTGAAGGGCTATTCACACTTTCACAATCCCCTCCCGTCGAGTCCATAGTCACCGAGGGAATCAAAGCGAGCACACCGCTCCGAGAGACAGAGTTGCTGGGCGCTGCTGTTATGACAGGCCTGTGAATTGTGCTGCGTTGGAGACGCGGTGGAGTGGTGGAGGAAACGGGCTCAGCCGGCGCGGGCTTTAAAGAGGAAGGCCATAAAGCGGCCCTTTAACAGCCAATCGCTTTGAGAATGATTGGAGACGCTTATGGGCCTCTCCGTGAGTGAGGAGACAACAGCTGCCGACAACTCCACTGGCACGTCCCCATACATACTATAACTCTTCCTTTTACTGTTTCGCTTCTCTGTATGGTCCTCTGGCCTCCTGTCCCTCCCACGTTTCCCTGCCAACAGACTTGTTCCTTATCCTTTTCCATCCAGTGTTTTAACTTGTTTTTCCAGACGTATTGTTTCGTAGACATTGTGATAATGCTGGCGAGTACGTGTGAATGGAGTGGTTCAGGGGTCAGGGGTCAGTAGTAGTCGGTGTGAGTCTCATAAACGGAGAGGATTGGAGTTGTAATCCTGCTCTCCTCTTGTGCTGACGGAGCGCTTTTGGGGGGACAGACGGGCAGGGGAGCAGATTAAACAGTCTCTCTACACCCCAGTGTTATTGTGTGTGTGTGTGTGTGTGTGTGTGTGTGTGTGTGTGTGTGTGTGTGTGTGTGTGTGTGTCAGAGGAGGGTTGTGTGTGTGTACACGTGTGTTGTGTGTGTGTGTGTGTGTGTGTGTGTCAGAGAGATACCTAGAGAGAGTTGTGTGTGTGTGTGTGTGTGTGTGTGTGTGTGTGTGTGTGTGTGTGTGTGTGTGTGTGTGTGTGTGTGTGTGTGTGTGTGTGTGTGTGTGTGTGTGTGTGCGTGCATGTGAGACCTGAGGTGAGAGGATCCTCCCAACAGTATATCACCCCACACTGATTCCCTGGACGGTGGGAAGAAGCCTGCACTATCATCAGGATTCAGTATTACACATGCACTGTCAGCACCTTTGGGGATATGTTACATGATTAAAGCTGCAGGTCCAGGTCTTTGTTTAATTATCCTATGAAATTTGCAAACTGTCCACTGTCTTTGTCACCTACATAGTTATTTTAAATTTTATTTTCAACAGAAAAGCCATTGTGAATATCAAAGAAAAACCTCAAATCCCAGTTTGTAATTAAACCAGAAGTTTAGAGGTGTAGAGGATGTGTAGAGGTTATTAGGAAAGCAAACTTATATTTGATGTACCAGTAAATACCACACAATTTTAATATCTTTCCAACATGCTAGAAAATGGAGGATTAAGGATTCAGAAAACAGGATCTTCATCAAACAACCAAACTGTTTTTTAAAATATATCATTACAGTTCAAGGCTATAGAGCGATGCGGATAATTCCGTAGAAAATGAGAAGTGGAACTTTTCTTGCTTTCTTTTCAAAGTTTGGAACAGTGCTAAGGATATCCCATTATAGAGAGAATTTAATTTCTTCTAATCTCGTCTCCTTTGATTGGGGGGGGGGGATAATTGGAGCAATCAAATAGCCTGAATGCGGAGAGGAAGCGTTCATCTGTTTGATTGCTGTCAGATCTTTAAGTTTTAAAGTCTCCAATACATTCCGTAATGGCTGGACATCCCTCTGTGCACCACAGCGGAGAGTTTAGCCCATAGTGTGTTCTCTTCGGTTCCCAGAGAGCCAGCCAATTACTTCAATATCTGACTCTGTGACATGGCCTGGTGTTAAACAAGTCTGCTGTGCGCTGAGGACTAAAACTACACCTAACCTCTAACCGCTGGTTAAACTAGTTTTACGGACCATTTACTGGATTACTTTTTTTTTGGGGCAGACATTTGCAAGGTTATGCAGAAGAGCCACATGACTCAGACCTGTTAAAGGTCTCTGGGGGGACTGGATGAAACATTGAGTGCTGTGCTACATTGCAGCACCGTGCAGACAGCCAGTGTTTGCTCAGTGTTTTGGCTGTCGTCGTTTTGTACTTTTTGCGCTATTTGGGTGGAAGATGCAGAACGTGAACTTTGTATGTCTGTGCTAGAGCGTATGACGGAGACAAACAGGGAGAATGTCACGTCATTTTCTGACCATTAGATCAAGGCACCACATCACTAGTGTGTTGAGCATTTTCGTTCCAGTGATTCTATTTAACATATTATTCTATACGATCAATTTAAAGGTATGCGTTGTGTCATGAATGTTTTATGGGCTTTTCATTACTGTAATTTCTCAGAATCCATTTTTTTCTCTATTACATTTAAGCAGATCACCTTTTAGGCTTCAATCTTAGGCGCTCAGTGCTTTGAAAACGGCCAGTGACTGCAGCATAGCCTCAGTCTTCATTTTGCCTGAGGGCAGAGTGTCACTTTGTTATATTAGAAACGCTAAAACCATCGTCTGATTGTCTTTCACAAAAGGACAGCCCTAGTGCTCTTCCTGCATGGCGTATATTGGAATTAGCCCACGATCTCACACTGTCTGATTAGAAAAGTCATGGATAACAAGAGGTGTTGAGAGATTCAATTAATTCTGTTCAGAACCTGCGTTCTGAGTGAGTCAGATCTGCCAATACAACACCCACTGCACTGACAATTTGTGCACAGGAGTTCTTCAGATGTCTGACTTAGCAAGCTTGTGTCAGCTCATCACTCCTTTCCTGCATCAATGAGCATGGGACTTGCACGGCCTTACGTTTCATATTTTGCTACCATAAACCACCAGTCTTTGCATAAGAACTAAAACCCTATTGGCAAGTGTTGCCTAATGACATCTTCATTACTGCATTCCGTCACACTTCACAGCTCCTGCTTACAGGCAAATCCTATCCCCTGATTGGATCCCATGCCCATATCTTTGTTCTCTATTAAATATGCTCATTTTCATTTTCTTCGGATGTTTCCCAAATTTGTCAAGGAAGCAGCTAATTTCCTGTGCAATGTCTTGAATGATGAAGACATGTCTCTCTCATACCATCTTATATTTTGCTGGTTTCGGTCTGTAATATTGACACATATACTAAGACTATATAGTAAATGTGTATTTGTATATTTTCCTATCTTAATTTCCACAGGTTGCGGACATTAAATCGTTTTATGTGGGAAAGGCTAGATGATAGTTGGAGGAACTTGAGGTCATTATGAAAGGGGCAGAATGGACGGGAGCCTGAAGCCTGCTATTTAACTGAATCGAGTAGAAGCTGTCGTCCTGATTATTTCTCTGAGCAAGACACCGTCCAGCCTGACCCTGTTCTATAAAACGTCCAGGTCCATTCTGTGGAAGGAAATGGGATCTGTCACAGTATAAAGAGAACGTGGAGGAGGGGAGACGGCAGCTGGATTTGCCCGGGTGCTGATTGACAGTAATGCCCCGTCAAACTGATGCCAGTCTGGCTCCGCTGGGACTTTCTGTTTTATCTTTTCACTTGGCAGGTAAATAAAAGGAGCCATTGTTTCGTCTCCACAGTGGAACCTCAGGACACAAAAAGAGTCTGTCTCACTTGTTGAAATACACAGTCACCCCTCATGTCACAATGCAATGTCCTTTTTCTCCTAATAATCACCTCCTCACTGGAGTATTGCTCTCTCTTTTTCATTCCCTTCAAAGGAAGTCAGTAGCGGCAAATGGCCATACCAACAGCACTTCATCATATCTATAGAGAGGCAATCTCATCAGGCCAGTTGAGGAGACTGCTTTCGTTATTGCAGCTAGCTTGATGGCTCCCCTGCCACAAAGAGACACTTGCAGCAAAAAGGAGAGGGTGGCATTCCCCAAACGGCTGCTTAAGTGTGGCCATAAAGCCATTATTTATGCTTTCGGGATGGCCTAACTTTTATTAGGCAGATTTTTTATTCCCCCTCCTTCAGCGGCGTCCTGTAAAATAAATTGGCCCTTTCTCCGCCGCACGACTTCTCCTTTGTTCATCCTTTGATAGCCTGTCAGCGCCTTAATGCCTCGCCTGTCCTCGCCGCTTACCTCCGCTGTTATTCTGCTTTTACTCACCCACGCGGGCGCGTGACCCCGGACGGGTCCGACACACTCTGGCGTACCTGCATAGACGAATGGGCGAGTGAAGGGGAAAGCTCGTTTATCCCTGACGTTTCCCATCCCTGTTAGCGGTAGATACAAAAGGCCGGGACGAGGAACTGGCAGCCACGCTTCAGACGGTGGGACCAGGCAGCGGGGGTCACGTAGGTCAGCCCACTCAGACACCCATCGACCGCCTAATCAAAGCTGCTGATTCTCCCTCGACCAAACCAGTCGGCTGGTGGTTAATTGAAGGTCATTGATTATCCCGCTGTAATGAGAGATAAACGGAAGGCAACGAGAGAGGAAGTGGGGCGATCAAGAGCTAGATGAACGGGGGGGGGGGGGGACACGCTGGCGATGTTTGGGTGTTGAGGAAGAGACGGATGGGCTGGGGGAAAGTGTTGACAACGCCGGCGGCTCTGGCGAGACGGGCTGAGAGTTCTTCAGTGGAGGGCTGTGGGAGTGGAGCCGGCCCTGGCTGCCTTGTCTCTGTGGAGAGGGATCGATGGCTCCTATTCAAGTGGGAGAGGCAATTAAACAGAGGCCGTGGGAGAGTGTGTCCCCTCTCATCTGTAACCAGGCCTGTCTCTCCCTGCACCACACTCCATGCCTACTGAGGTTTATTTCCCCCTTAGACAGGACTGTCTGCCTGGGTTTGTTTCTGTCGGCATGTCTGTGTCTGTGCTTCAGCTTCATGCCATTGTGTCTGGTGTCCTTTCATTGGATGTGATTTCACCTTAAAAACAAAGAAAGAATGAAACAAAGCTCAAATTAACGTACAATCTCAAACTCTTCTCACTTTTCTCTGCCTATTCAGACCACTCATTTGGAGTCTGCTGAAAACTATAGGTGTAGGAAACGGGACTTTACGGATGTAACTACATATGAAAGGCACTATGGCCTAGTGTCTGCTGTGTTTAGCTGTAGTGCTGTCACAGAGTGCTCTTCCATTTGTCTATATCGGAAGTGTGTGTGTCCCCTATTAAGGGACTCACCTCCCCTGGCGTGTCTCATCCTTCGAAGGACACGATCTCTTTAGGAGTGCCTCTGCAGCTGTCCCTGCCGACACAAAGTACTCAGAGGAACGCTGTAGTGGCTATTGTGCTCTCCGAGCAGGGTTGCCTTGGGAACAATTTGTACGTTTCTTTCATTAAAATTGCACCCTGTGTATCTATCTATACCACAAATGAAAAGCATTGAGCACCAGTTTCTCTCTAAAGCCTTTAAGACTCTAAATGCACACTGACAGTCTTTTCTCTCTCTCTCTCCTTGTCCTTGTTGCTTTGGCCCTGGACCGGCCATCCTTCTCTTCCCACCCTGCCCGTCTCTCCGCCTCCCCCTCCCGTCTGCACCCCTGAACCCCCATCGGCCTCTCCTCTGGTCTTCTGGCTGGCTGGCTGGCCTGCTCCGCTCACTGCCCCAGGTAAGTGCTCTGTGCTTTAAGGCATTACTCACGGTCGGCCTCCCCAGTGGCTGTGTAGCTGTGCGGAGTTATTTACCTGCTCGCAAAGACGGGCAGGCGGGGGGCCGGCCCAGTGATTTAGAGCCGAGGGGACACGGGGACTGCACTGACCCTGACGCCCAGGGCAAAACACGGCTCCACTACTGTCTGACATTCAGGGAGAGGGAGGGAGAGGGAGAGGGGGAGAGGGGGGGTGGATGGGGCACGCTGTGGTTTGGACCGGGGAGACTGGAGCTTAGCCGTGTTTACCGTGACTGTTTTCTCCCCATCTAGCCTTAGCCTGCTGCTGTTGTTTGGTTGGAAATGTGATTGTCAAAATTGATTAAATGATATTTGAATATACCAAACAGTAGAGCTTACAAATCCCAGGCAATCTCCTTGCTGCCAGGAAAAGCCAGGCCACTCCCGGAGAGGAGAGGCAAATGGAAATGAAAAGGTGGCAGTCCCTCGGTGAACTCGCTCTCACTAGCTTCAAGATTTCATTAGGGCATCTTCAGTGCTGCTAGCTGCCAGCTGTTTCAAATGGGAGCCCTGCTATGGATAGACCTTGTGAGGGACGCTAATAGTATTTATGAGAGCTGAAATTATTCCGAGCTGCTGGCTTTCTCCGTGTGTGTGTGTGTGTGTGTGTGTGTGTGTGTGTGTGTGTGTGTGTGTGTGTGTGTGTGTGTGTGTGTGTGTGTGTGTGTGTGTGTGTGTGTGTGTGTGTGTGTGTGTGTGTGTGTGTGGGTATAGAGGACAGAGGGACAGGCGTCTAATAAGAATGAGTCAAGTAGAATGGCATATCAGCCTGAAATGACACATCCTTAAATAAAGAGGCGATGGAGATGTCACTGGGCAATTTCCCGTTTTTCGATTTGACTCACGAAATTCAATTTGAGTTGGACTTTGGGTTTTCCGAGATGGCAGTACGCCTCATTCAGCGTTCCCACTCAGACTACGTGCAGCAATTTCCTGTCCTATGTAAAACTGGAGACAGGGTGTCAAAAAGAATCCTCCGCAAACAAACAGAGACAGACACAAGCACGCACAAACAGAGCAGTGCTACGATGTGCCAACGATCAGCTCTCATGTTTTCCTCAAACGAGATAAGGTTGCACTCATATATCTTTCATTTTAACAAACCGCTCAGTGAGTCTGAATCAATTTGCATGAAGGTTTTCTGTCAAATGACTCCAGTGTAATGGAATGGGAATAGCTTACAATTAAGATGCCACTCAGACGAATGAATAAGACACGTGGTGTAAACAAATTGGTTAGCATAGTGAATCCTGTCTGGATGACAGTGCCCGACACCCCACAGCCGCCGGCTGTTATGTTTCTGGTGGGGGGGGGGTCTCTTAATCTCTTGAAGTGGATTCCACTGTAGAGGCACACAGTGGTACCATGTTACATGACCGAGCACTTCAGCTGTCCCACCACACACACCCACGCATATCTACGGAGCACACACACCCCCACACACGCACACCCCCACTCACACAGACCCAATGTGAGATCCCTTGGGACAAATTGCCATTGTGAATGTGCACTCAGAGCTCATTCCGTCATTGGTGGTATAGGTATCTCGGGGGGCAGGGTCATTTGGACACATATACTGTAGTGCCAACAATATCCATTGAGACTGGGACCAGGATGGTCGCTGATTCTATGTTTTGTTCTGCAGTTGATCACTGCTCCCCCTGGTGGCTTGTGTCCATAAACACGACTCTGTGCTGGGTATGCTGTTACACAGCGGGGACATGGTTTTCTTTTTAATTTAATGCATTGATACCCTGTTGATTACAATGTTCAATTGCTATGATGGACCAATAAATCCTGGATAATCTATAAACTGCAAGTGTGCTGTCACTGGGATTACCGCCACCTGCTTTGTCCTTCCCTAAGGGCAAAAAGAGAACTCTGAATCTGTTGAAACATATTGACAGAATACCGTGTACTCTCACCAGACACTTGAGAATCACAGAGACAAATCTCTTTGGTTACACACACACACACACACACACACACACACACACTCACACAGAGGCAAACACAGATTCCACACCTCCCCATTCGGCGATGGGTTTTTCATGAGTGAGCTGTTTAGAGATCTCAGACAGTGCAGCTCCTCCGACAGCGCTACTTATCTCTGCCTCTCTCCCCATGAGAGTGATGCAAGTGGCCGTCCCCAGCCTGCGGTACCAGCGTGCACCACTAGATGGCAGAGCAGAGCCAGGAGTGGAACAGGACCGCAACTGGAGGGCGATCACAGTGATGTCAGCCTGCCATGCCCTTTAGTACGGCACATGAGAGGCAAACATTTACCTGGGTCAATCCTCACTAAGAGGTGACACAGGGGATGGGTGGGCTTAATGTCAACCTGACACTAAGGCAGGACAGAGTGTGTGTGTGTGTGTGTGTGTGTGTGTGTGTGTGTGTGTGTGTGTGTGTGTGTGTGTGTGTGTGTGTGTTTGTGTCTGTGTGTGTGTGTGTGTGTGTGTGTGTGTGTGGCTTTGGTCTGTGTGTGTGTGTGTGTGTGTGTGTGTGTGTGTGTGTGTGTGTGTGTGTGTGTGTGTGTGTGTGTGTGTGTGTGTGTGTGTGTGTGTGCACGCATGCACTGTTATTCGCCGGTCAATGAGGGACACATCGACTCTGTTAACACCTGTCATCTGTCTCCATTCTCCTTGTGCCAGCTGACACCTGCCCTGCTTATTCTCAATCCTGCCTCTAGGAATGATTGCTGGGTATGTGAGGGTTAAGAGGGGGCTCCCTGAGCAGGAAAGAGACTGAGAATAAAAATGGACTGCTCTATGAATGGTGTCAAATGTATGTAATTCACCTGCAAAATACGTTTTGCCCAAGGAGTGACTGCAAAGGTTCAGCGCTATATTGCGCGGCCGTGGCAGGGCCGCCAATTGGGAATCAATGACAATTTAATGGACTGTTTAATTCTACGCTTCCATCAGTTGCCTGCATGGTTTGAGTGAATCGCACTTTGGCCATTAATTTTCTTTGACACAGCTACCTTAGGGTGAAAAACAGAGAGAGAGAGGAACAGAGAGAGAGAGAGAGAGAAAGAGAGAGAGAAAGAGAGAGAGAGAAGAGGGAGAGAGAGAGATGGAGAGAAAGAGAAGAGAGCGAGAGAGAGAGAGATGGAGAGCACTGGGCACCTGCAGTAATTACAATAGTTTCTCAGCGTGCCCCGCGTTCTAAGGCCGTCTGCCACACTGTGAAATGAGAGCGCTCTGTTACCAAGTGCGATCTGAGCCTCTGCATGATGCGCTAATAGCTCACCTGATGCCCGCGGTGGCTGCTTGTTTACGACGTATTAAACAGTGCGCACGTCGACTCGACGCGGTAATAATGTGGCCCGGGCCCTGTGAGATCCTGATAAAAACCATGTCTGACAGCTGCATATATTTGTTACAGCAGCATGTTGTTACCCAATCTTCATCTGTGCTCGTCCTTTTTCCGAGGCCTGCTCGCTAAAATCGATTTTACGGTCACCAGCTGCAATATAAAGCCAAAGTTAGTTCAGGGTCATCTTCCCACTATAATACTATTTCATGGTCGCCGGTCAGGTTTGGCAACGATAGCGATCTCTGAGATTGCCCAGCAGAGCAGCTCCGTTTCAGTGTTGTTTTACAAATGGCTCCGTCCGATTTAGAACCCGTCTCTAATTTTTTATGACATGGTATGTGCCTCTATTACCGTCGCCAATATCTCACAGGCTTTGAATAGCCGTTCGAAAATTGAATTCCGGTATCCAACCATCTCATCCTGGCTCCTAACTAGTTTTGCTAAGATATACCACAGTCGTTTGTTTTACCTGCTCTCTCAATCTCTCTCTAACGTTTTTTCTACTCTTTCTCTCTCACTCTCTCACTCTCACTCTCTCTCTCTCTCTTACTCTCCCTCCGTAGTGACATTGTACTTACTCAGTGTGCTCTGATTTGTGTATGCTTTTGGCTCTGAACGCTGCCGTACTCTTTAGCGCGCAGACAGAAACAGCACGTGTTTTTCTCTCCTCTGTCGAGGCCAGTCCATTAGTCCTCGGTCCAGTGAAGTGCCGTCTCTGCTCTGACACTCCATAGGAGATGCTATCACTCTGCCATTCCATCCGACAGCACTGCTCTTCTGTTGTTTCTCACTGAATCATTGTGGGGCACACTGATATTCCACTCGTTTCACTGAATCAGCTCGGTAAGAGGAATTGGTCACCCTGACTAGGTCCTCGGCACCACACAAAGGAAATGACCGGCGCAACGTCTCTGTAACATGAAGTGTGAGGAGGCCCCTGGATGGGTTAGTGAGGTAGTGATGGATGATTTTAGGGCCGTCCCGTGGCAGTGCCCCCCACTGTGTCCCAGGAGTAAGATCCAATGAAGGCCTTTCAGTTGGTGACTTTGTTTTTTGTTTCCCAACACGGGGAAATTAATTTTCCCCGGCAGCGGAATGTGTTGAAGCGTGAACAATATGTACGAGGGCGACACGGTGGCACGCAGGATGATAGACTGTATGTGACTGTCTCGAGTTCCAAGCTAAACGACTTAATCCCTCCAATGATTTATGGTTGATTACTAGCTTTCCTCAACTTCGGTAGAGCGAATCGACTCCGTTTTCTTTTTTAGCCGCCTCAAACCGGAAGGGACGCTGTGTCAAATCGTTTGGGAACATTCCCATGCTGGCTACAATCGAAAAACCTCCAGCTGTGGTTCCGTTACTTTAAAAGGGAAAAGGAGGCAATACGGAAGGCAAGGCAGCGCTCCAGCCGTCTGTGTTTTGGGCTGCATGGAGTGTCTGTGAGTTTATTGAGTGCGGCTCGCATGCTCCAGCCTGGCGTCAGTCCAGTGGAGTGTGTCTGAGTCTCTACACACAGCCTGGGATAGCAGGGAGGGGGGACTACTGCTTTGGACCTGGGGAGATGCTGATATTGAAATGATGTTAGCAGCAGGGGAGGCAAATCTTTTTTGCTATTAACATTTAAATGCAAACAAACTCCCACACACAGACGCAACACAGACACACAGATGTACACACACACACACACACACACACACACACACACACACACACACACACACACACACACACACACACACACACACACTCTCTTCATCAAACACAGCCATATGGGGACAACTCAACCGGAAAGTCAAAGCTCTCAAACAAACTTCCAGCCTACTGTTACATTATGCCCTGCAGTCTCTACTTTCTTTGGAACATGTGGATCTAGGCATAGGCTGTGCAACGGGAAAACGGCATCTTTCGCTCCACAGAGTTCAAATTTGCATGGCAGGATTAGTATTCATGAGCTAAAACGATGAGCAACGGGCTAAGAAACCTGACGTTGGCTAGGTCATCATAGCCGCTAGAGCTTCAGCTAATGTGAATGCTGATGAGGCAATCATTTGGACGCCCTTTCCCACGGGGGGGGACATGAGCTAATCTAGAACGGGAGCCCAGCCAGAGGGGGCCGCTGAAGTCTGGAGGCAGAGCGGCTGATCACAGGGAATGTTGCATCTGAAAGCCCGTCCCCAGGAGGATCTCAAATGGTTCACTTCCAGTTCATCTGCTACCCAAAGACATCAGTGTGCTAATGGAGCGCAATGCACAACAAAATTACAGTACGTGGTGGCTCCCACTGCGAGCCAAAGGGAGTTTCCTTTCAATTGATGTGTTCCCTCTCCCTTATCGCCCCCTTTTTTTCCTTCCAGCCCTCTTTTCTCCATCCTCCTCTCACTCTACCCATGCGTTGGCACTGGGGGGACCTGGCAGACACATCGTTCCCCTCCCTATCTATCAGATTAAGACAGACACAGGGGAAAAAGCAGCCAACGAGCTCGAAAGAACGGAAGAACCCCCCCCCCCCCCAAAAAAAAAGTTGGGAGACAAAACACATCTCACTTTGCCAGCACTGTCTCGTCTCCCGAGACGGGGGGAGTGTGAGTCGGCGTTTTGAGCTAAATGGTGTGAGAAGATTGGGCTTTCACTCTTAAGACCTACCAAATGTAGCTGCAACACCCCACCTCTCCCCCCGCACCGGCTCTGCTCGTTCCTACGCTGTGGGGCACACGGCACCGCCAACCAGCCCGTGGCCGCTGATGGGTCGTTTGAGAGGAGCTGTTGGTAAAGAGCTGCGGCGCGCCCCCCTGCTGGAGTCCCACTGAGCGGGCTGATGACGGAGGCTGATGGAAGGCACAGAGGCGCGGCAGTCATCAACAGGCGGCCCGGGGGCCTGGCGACCGTCCCCCACACTGTTTATCCAGAGCGCCATTAAGGTGATCACCTCCTCCTTCTGTTTGGCCACCGGTGAAGTGGGGCCGTGAGACGGCCACATTGAGTTTTTGCAAATGTGATCTCCGCGGCCTGGCCGGTGTTTTTGATGCGCTCTGCCGTCGTTTAGACACTTTTCTCAGGTATTTTGAGAAACCCCTGGGGGCCAGGTCAGTGTGATGTTGCCGATGTGCTTTGCATGACTCTAGTAGGTTACATCTGGGACATTTAACAGGTTAGAGAAGGTTTGATTGTAGTCATGGGAGTAGTAATTAATAAGCCAACTGTCGAGATGACTAATGTTAATGCTGATGGTAATATAACATGATAACATAACACTGCAGAATGGTCAGACAAAGAAACCTTGATGGCCACAAACCCACACAGACATGGAGACACAGAGGCACGGAGATCTGCTGCAACAAACAGATGCTGAGATAGGCGAAACAGCAAATATTTTACTAGCCTGTTACTTAAGATGCTATCTCACCTGATATGACACGGTTCTCAAACATATTTAGCATAATATCCCGTAATATATTGTCTTTGTCTGTGTGCATGGGTTTCTGTGTGCCTGTTTTTGGTCATGTGATTTAATGTGTGTGTGTGTGTGTGTGTGTGTGTGTGTGTGTGTGTGTGTGTGTGTGTGTGAGTGTTAGCTTTCGCTTAACCGAATACATTTTGTGTTCCCTCTCATCCCTCTCAATCTAATTCATGGCCGCACTTTCTACACATCTGCTCCTTGCCCTCCAAACTGCCAAAGAGGCTTCAGGTGGAGGAGGATGTATCAAGGATGGAGAGCCATCATCACACATACAAGTCCAAGGGATGCACTGCTTTCCCTCTCAAACCACTAATTGGTGCCTCCTCAGTCTTTTGCTGTATTCCACCTGAGGCACAGTTCAAGTCAAAGAACAAAAACGGAAATGCTTCCACAGGCATATTTGCGCCTCTGTTATTTGAGTGTATCACACGCTGATTTGTTTTGACTAGGTTCGTATGAGTGAATACGTGTAATAAAGTTGCACTGCAGTACCTGGGGTTATTGGAGCATTGCACAGAGGGTAGTACTTTACTTTATTGCTTCACTCTGTCTTGCTAATGTGAAACAGGGGGAACAAGTGGTAGACCTTCTAAAGTCTGAGATTGTGTTGACACAGCCGTCACTCCTACCCTAGAGAATGCCTTCTCATTACGTTTGTAGGTGTGCTGTCTAAGCTCCCCAGAAAACCAAAATGCATGTGAGTTTGCATTGCTGTGTGTTTTTCTTGTATTTTAGTTAATAGTCTACACACTTCAATTAGCACTTTAACCTAGGGCTAGTCTGGTGTCTGAAGAGCTTAATCCGTCTCGGCATCCAGACTGTGCCACCTGCCCGCGTCTTGGCCATTCGTCAGTAGTATCTTTGATTCTGCTGCCATCCGTAATGTGTGTCCACGCACACAAATACAGTGCATCCGGAAAGTATTCATACCCCTTCACTTTTTCCACATTTTATTATGTTACAGCCTAATTCCAAAATGGATTAAATAAAAAAAAATTCTCAACATTCTACACACAATTCCGCATAATGACAAAGTGAAAACTTCTGACACGTCTTATCAACATTGCGTGGAAGTCGGGGACAGTACCTAAGGAGTGGCAGACCGGGGTGGTGGTTCCCCTGTTCAAAAAGGGGGACCGGAGAGTGTGTGCCAACTACAGAGGCATCACATTACTCAGCCTCCCCGGGAAAGTATACTCCAGGGTGCTGGAAAGGAGGGTTCGACCGATAGTCGAACCTCGGATTGAGGAGGAACAATGCGGTTTCCGGCCTGGTCGTGGAACAACGGACCAGCTTTTACCCTCGCGAGGATCTTTGAGGGGGCCTGGGAGTATGCCAATCCGGTCTACACGTGTTTTGTGGATTTGGAGAAGGCGTATGATCGGGTTCCCCGGGAGATACTGTGGGAGGTGCTGCGAGAGTATGGGGTGAGGGGGTCTCTACTCAGAGCCATCCAATCTCTGTACTCCCAAAGCGAGAGCTGTGTCCGGGTCTGCGGCAGTAAGTCGGACTCGTTTCCGGTGAGGGTTGGCCTCCTCCAAGGCTGCGCTTTGTCACCTATCCTGTTTGTGGTATTCATGGACAGGATCTCACGGCGTAGCCGCGGGGGAGGGGGCTGCGGGTTGGTGGGCAGAGGATTGCATCACTGCTTTTTGCAGATGATGTGGTCCTGATGGCATCATCAGTCTGCGACCTGCAGCACTCATTGGATCGGTTCGCAGCCGAGTGTGAAGCAGCTGGGATGAGGATCAGCACCTCCAAATCTGAGGCAATGGTTCTCAGCAGGAAACCGATGGATTGTCTACTCCAGGTAGGGAATGAGTCTTTACCCCAAGTGAAGGAGTTCAAGTATCTTGGGGTCTTGTTCTCGAGTGAGGGTAAAATGGAACGAGAGATGGGCCGGAGAATTGGAGCAGCGCTGCAGTCGCTCTATCGCACCGTTGTGACGAAGAGAGAGCTGAGCCAGAAGGCAAAGCTCTCAATCTACCGGTCTATCTTCGTTCCTACTCTCACCTATGGTCATGAAGGGTGGGTCATGACCGAAAGAACGAGATCGCGGATACAAGCGGCGGAAATGAGTTTCCTCCGGAGGGTGGCTGGCATCTCCCTTAGGGATAGGGTGAGAAGTTCAGCCATTCGTGAGGGACTCGGAGTAGAGCCGCTGCTTCTTTGCGTAGAAAGGAGCCAGTTGAGGTGGTTCGGGCATCTAGTAAGGATGCCACCTGGCCGCCTCCCTAGGGAGGTGTTCCAGGCACGTCCAGCTGGGCGGAGGCCGCGGGGCAGACCTAGGACCAGGTGGAGGGATTATATCTCCACACTGGCCTGGGAACGCCTTGGAATCCCCCAGTCAGAGCTGGTTAATGTGGCCCGGGAAAGGGAAGTTTGGGATGCCCTGCTTGAACTGCTACCTCCGCGACCCGACCCCGGACAAAGCGGATGACGATGATGATGATGATGATGATGACAAAGTGAAAATGTTTTTTTTTTAATTTTTTGCAAATGTATTAAAAATTAAAAAATGTAATATCTCATGTACATAAGTATTCACACCCTTTACTCAATACTTTGTTGAAGCACCTTTGGCAGCAATTACAGCCTCAAGTCTTCTTGAGTATGATGCTACAAGCTTGGCACACATATTTTGGGGCAGTTTCTCCCATTCTTCTTTAGGGATCGTCTCAAGCTCCATCAGGTTGGATGGGGAGCGTCGGTGCTCAGCCATTTTCAGATCTCTCCAAAGAACCCTATTAAACATCAAGTCTGGGCTCTGGCTGGGCCACTCAAGGACATTCACAGACTTGTCCCGAAGCCACTCCTTTGTTATCTTGGCTGTGTGCTTAGGGTCGTTGTCCTGTTGGAAGGTGAACCTTCGCCCCAGTCTGAGGTCCAGAGCACTCTGGAGCTGGTTTTCATCAAGGATCTCTCTGTACATTGCTGCATTCATCTTTCCCTTGATCCTGACTAGTCTCCCAGTTCCTGCCACTGAAAAACACCCCCACAGCATGATGCTGCCACCACCATGCTTCACTGTAGGGATGGTATTGGCCAGGTGATGAGCAGTGCCTGGTTTCCTCCAGACATGACGCTTGGCATTCAGGCCAAAGAGTTCAATCTTGGTTTCATCAGACCAGAGAATTTTGTTTCTCATGGTCTGAGAGTCCTTTAGGTGCCTTTGGCAAACACCATGCGAGCTGTCATGTGCCTTTTACTGAGGAGTGGCTTTCGTCTGGCTACTCTACCATAAAGGCCTGATTGGTGGAGTGCTGCAGAGATGGTTGTCCTTCTGGAAGGTTCTCCCATCTCCACAGAGGAACACTGGAGCTCTGTCAGAGTGACCATCGGGTTCTTGGTCACCTCCCTGACCAAGGCCCTTCTCCCCCGATTGCTCAGTTTGGCCGGGCGGCCAGCTCTAGGAAGAGTCCTGGTGGTTCCAAACTTCTTCCATTTGCGAATGATGGAGACCACTGTGCTCGTTGGGACCTTCAATGCTGCAGACATTTTTTTTGTACCCTTCCCCAGATCTGTGCCTCGATACAATCCTGTTTTGGAGGTCAACAGACAATTCCTTGGACTTCATAACTTGGTTTGTGCTCTGACATGCACTGTCAACTGTGGGACCTTATATAAACAGGTGTGTGCCTTTCCAAATGTCCAATCAATTGAATTTACCACAGGTGGACTCCAATCAAGTTGTAGAAACATCTCAAGGATGATTAGTGGAAACGGGATGCACCTGAGCTCAATTTTGAGTGTCACAGCAAGGGGTGTGAATACTTATGTACATGTGATATTTAATTTTTTTATTTTTAATACATTTGAAAAAGATTTAAAATAAAAATTTTCACTCTCATAATGCGGTATTGTGTGTAGAATGTTGAGAATTTTTTTTTATTTAATCCATTTTGGAATTAGGCTGTAACATAATAAAATGTGGATGAAGTGAAGGGGTATGAATACTTTCCGGATGCACTGTAGTGTAAGGCTTTGTAGAAGAAAGGCTGAACTGGTAGAAGATTGCAGGTAGAGAGAACCGAAAGATTAAAGTCATCTCCATCAGAAGGGATAGAGAACATCAAAGGGGAAAATGTACACAGAATATGTTTTATGATCTGTATTCTCGCGGAGATAGTGCTGGGTGTGGCAGGTGAGTGAGGCCTGGTTATAGAAAAATGGTGTGAATATAGAGACACATTGTGTGTAAAATACCAGCAACTTTTTGTTTTTTTTATTTGGCCTACCGGTACCTACTTCGTCCGTTTGTATTAAAAACCTCGTTGCATTTTTTATATTATACTTTTACATATAGCTAGCTAAACAAAATCATAAATCCAATATTCCCAAAAGTGCTGCGTAGTCTCTCTCTTTCCCCCCAAACACAAAAACCCAAACTCAGCGAGCCAAGGAAGCCCTGCATGGACAGCCGCTTCCAGGCGTTGGCAGTGTGGCGCATCAGAAGCTGGCCAGAATCCTTGACTTAAACTGCAGTAATCCACCAGTGTGTCTAATTAGTTCCAACAATGGGAGGCTCATGTGGCTTCTCTGCAATCCAGCCCAGATTGCCCTTCCATGCCCTGCGCTGCTTCCCCTGATTACAGGCTTTCTTTCTCTTAAAGAGATAGTTCGGGATTTTGGATATTGTACCTTGTCTCAGGGTTTCCGAAGTCGTACAAACTTGTCCGGATAACTTTTATATCCACTTGTGCAGTTTAGAGTGTTTTTACATTTATTTAAGAGCCATTAGGCTACCTGAAAACTGTTTGACTAAATATATGGTGTTGCCATAGCCTAATTATAATCAACAAAACAAAATAGCTTCCAAACATTTCCATTACGAATAAATTAGCCACTCTACATTAGAACTCTGTAGACCAATAAATCTACGGATTCGAGAAAGCAGTTCTAGCCCTCAACTGTAGATGTTCAGAAACGTATTCCATTCATTTAGATGGGTCAGCGGTTAGGCTGTATTTGATATACAGTATATAGTTCTGTTCAGACAAAAAGTTGTATTATCTACTGTGCAACCTTGCAACTCCCAAATACCTTAGGTGGCTATATACATCTTTATGGAAATGTTTTCAAACTATTTTAGTGTTCGACTCAAACTATGCAAAGAGCAAATGTGTCTTTAAATAGTCTTTAGTCTACAAGAAATAAATAAAACTACAGAACTTTCAGTAGCCCCAAAAGGTTAGCTGAATGACTAGGAAAAATCTTGAGGAAACACAAAATTAAGGTGAGATGACACTGAGATATCTCACAAAATACCAAACTATGACTTAACCATCCCCTTTAATAGCCATGCTCTATTTACTGTCACTCGGCTGACTAAATCTGTTCTTTTATGAGCATGGCTCGTCTACATTTCTGCTCTCCTTAATATTCCTTTTATAGAGTCTTCATTCCACTGAGAGTATAAATATATTTTACGCACATTCAGTAGTGAATGTAGCATTAACAATTCATTCATTATATGCTCTTCAACAAAAAAAACTGTAACAATGAAATACATTTTTTAAAGAGTTGACTGTCATATGTAATTTATGACAGTTAGAATGTGAATCTTCCAGAAGTGCTCTGAGCCCATGTTTTCTTTCCATTCCTCCAGACTTGCTGTGATTGATGCACATATTCTTTTTCGAACCCATTCGGGACTTTGTATGGAGATAGCCAAACATCACCCTGCGGCCTGAATAGGAACATTTCTTTAGGCATTCGCTGTTAAATAGGTCATTGCAAAATGTGTGCTGTGTTGATCATTTGTCTCTGAAAAAAGAACTAGGAACTTGGCTGAAAGGGACTTGGATGAGAGGGCCTTGTGTGAAGTTTTAAAAAGAGTCTCAATCGGTGTTTTGAACTTGGACACAAGACAGCAGTAGAAAGTAGTAATTTGGGGTTTCATCTTGCGGCCTAAAAAGTATCAACGAGGGATTTCTGTGCTGTTGAATCACTGAATGCTTATGTAAACGCTTCACTGTGAAGTAGGCCTTAGCAGGCCTTGTGAGGGGTCCCATCACGTACGTTGTAAATAGGCCATCAGACTGCTTATTGCATCCTCATTAGTCTGTCTGAATGAGGTCAGCATGGCAGACTATCACTCATGTGATCCAGTCATTCATAAATTGCTCGTTCACTCACAGAGGTCTGCCATAAACACGCCTCAAGGTCTTGGCCCAACAGCCTCTGGATTCACAATTTTTAGGCAGAACATTAAGACGACATTTAAGCCATTTGTACAGATGACTCTCCCTCTACTCCCTCTTGCGTGCTCTCTGTTCCTCTCTCTCTCTCCCCTCCATCAGTCTCTCTTTCTCCCGTTGTGTTGTGCAGTCCGTGGTGGGATGATTATCACAGCAGCTGATAAATAGACTGGGTATTCTAATGTGATGTATCTTCTCAGTAACTCCACCTGCATCGCCGGGAGGCTGGATCTGGCTGCTTGGTATTACTGTCACATCCCCGGTCTGCTGCAAACATCACCTTCATGACTCTAGGGGCAAACCACGATAATCAACGGTGTTCAAAATGTCCTGGACTAGAAGACAACTGCTTTGTTAAAAAAAAAACACTGACAACAATCTGATCACTTATGACCAAGAATGAACACCCTCCAGGCAATTTGATTCCAAATGATGTGCTGCAAATGCGGATGTTTTGTTGCAGCCTTTGAGGCTCCTGGGTTTTTTTTTGTTTGTGCGTTTGATTGGGTTGAATGTGTCCTGAATCCTGTCGTCCCATCACTAACCTGATGTTTGTGCTCTGGGATTACCACAGGATTTGTGACATTCTTGAGCAACAATACAGGCAGGAAGGTGGGAAGAAAAACAATGGATTTGCACCTATTCCAAAAAAAGGGATTTGCTACTCAGAAATTAATGATACATTTTGAGCGGGAATTAGTGTTTGCAGTCTTTCCATAATTGGCTGTGTTTTCGGCTCTTGAATTTCTAGACGACACCGTTCCATTGTGTGATAGTTTGTCTGCGTGTACGTGAGAGAGAGAGAGAGGGCACACAAAAGTGTGTGTGGGGGAGGTGGGATGGTTGCAGATACGTGTAAAACGGAAACTCTGAGCCGTGTGTTGGAGGCCTGATGAGATGGAGCCATTTAGGGAGCCGGAACGGCGGGTGATTTGGATGAGTAACGGCCGGCGGAGGCCCTGCAACGAGCCTGGGTGTCACTGACTGAGAGGCGGCTCGCGTCATACATCCTCATCATTGCTTATTAAACATCAGAGTGCTTTTTCCATCCCCCCAGAGGACCGCCGGCTCTCCGAGCGTGTCGACATCGAGCTTCCGCGCAGCCCCAGAGAGAGCACAAGGCCATCCTACAGAGTGTTAGTGGCCGCCTATTCAGAGCACGGCACAGCTCTCGTTCGACAATCCGACTTGTTTTTGTCTCTCCCCGGAAAAGCGGTTCCATCCCTGACAGGACGGCTGCTTTGTCCGCCAGCGATTGTTCACCAGCGTCTGCGTTTGTTTTCTCTAAGCATGTCATCAGTGGGAGCTGGGATGCCATTAGAAATGTTATTAGATTCCATTTTGGAGGTGCATGTTGAGCAGAACCATTTAGGACAATAGCTTGCCCGTCCCCATATCGCTCTCTCACTGTCGCACACCCTTTTTTCCCCTAGTTCTCACCCTCTGCAACTCTCCCATTTTGCTCTGTCAATTTATATTCTGCCTGCTCTCTGTCCATCTCTTTTAATGAATATCATCAGGTTTCGAGGGTCGTAGCTGTGAAAAGCCTCAGTAGCAATGGCCCATTGCCTGTCTGATGGGCCAGATGCTCCCCATTTGGCATTTGGAATTTCACACGGCCTTGACAGAGACAAAAGGTCCCTCGGTGGCGTTCGCCTGACTTTGGGGAGATTCTAGCTCACGCCTAGCCTCCAGCCCTAGGCAAAGCTTAACACGTACTGATACTTCTACATTCTGTTTTTAAACGGGCCATCATGCGCGAATTTAGAGTCTGCTGTGAATGGCACAGAGCCATACACATTCACTACATAGCTGTCAATGAGATTTTGTATTATTAAGCTTGTCTAATCTCACCTAAAGTCTCTCTCTCACACACACGCCAACCCTACACACACACACACAC
The DNA here is from genome assembly GCA_026901105.3 of Galaxias olidus. NCBI lineage: Eukaryota > Metazoa > Chordata > Actinopteri > Galaxiiformes > Galaxiidae > Galaxias > Galaxias olidus. The sequence continues at coordinate 270,432 of JAPMUY010008087.1, forward strand.
ACACACACACACACACACACACAGCCACATCTGTTCCATGAAGTCCTTCTTGCATGCGGGTGTGCTTGGGCCAACTCAACACGCCCCCTACCCATCACCAGTGCTCATTACTTTGCTCTGTCTGAGCAGTGGGTCAGGTGATCCAGGTGAGAGGGCCATCCTCCACACACCTCCGGGGTCAACGCCATCCTCCACTAACACCTGCCTGCATCCCACACCTCGGCCCTGACTCTCTGGAGCGCCCCAGTCCTGGCCCCCTTAAAATGTCACAACACAGTAACTGGGATGGTGATAGAAGCTACACATCTCAAGTTTATTTGCAGTTTTTCTCAATTGCTTAGCAACTTTTTTGAAACCGAGACCCTGTTATTATAACAATAACACATTCTTTAAAGCGGAAAAGCATATTTGTCACACTGCATTATTTTCTGTTGATTTGACATGAAATGCAAGTACTAAGTTGTTATTTGCCAAACAGTTAGCACGATGTTGAAACAGAAGACACAATGCTCTGGAAACTACTGCAAAATGTGGTTGTGTAATTCCTGTCTACAAACAACCCTATCTACTAAGAGCAGGTCACACTTACACCCAATTAAGGTAAATCATAGTCATGTAAATTGCCACTTTACGTAAAGTAACTAGTAATGGTTTTGGTTTCTGGAGTGTTCTAATAAGATTTTTAAATCTGCAAACAAGGAGGATTCCTGCACAGGTCTCCATGGTGATGTGAATCCAAGAAGATGCATCACCAGTTGTGTTGTTTCAGATTAGGATATTCATCCAACATACGTGGATTTCTTACTGTAGGAGACAAGCTCCTCTTCAATGTATGTCTACAAAATGGCCTATGTATGTCAATGCTTTCAAAGGCAGAGGCTTTACTATAGAATCCCTCCTCTGCAGGTTGCCACAGCTTTCTGTCTGACCTCTTCCGTTGGAGGTACCTGACCTCATCCCTTCCATTATCATAATATGGTGAAATACATCTGAAACGGGCCTAGGGAAGCCCGTCTTTTTAATCCCCCTGCGTCCCTCATATTATCCACCTTTATATTATTCCCCTTTTCACCTTCCACACAGCAGCAGCTTTGCCCAGACAACTGGCTGTGCATTGAGCAACAAGAAAGGCTGTTAAGGTACTGTATAGTTGATGCTGAGTTCCAATAGAAATAATAGATAGCCAAGTTATAGGGTACCGTGGCCTTTTATATCCTTTTTCCAGTGTGTCCTCTCTCCTTCCTCTCCTTCAGGGATAGGGGGAGCAGGTCACCTGATAATTCTTACGACCAGGACTTTTAGCTGATGGAGTGGATAGTGCATGTTTGGCCGGGTTTGTGCAAGCTTTCTTTTTATAGCCCTAAAGCCTATGATGGATGAAGAATCAAGTGTTACTGCACAGGTCAGCGTTTAAATAAAAGAGGTAGGAGATAAAAAAAAAACGGCCGGTGACGGCATTACTTGTTAGCTCCACCGTAAAGTCAAGTGCCATAAAGGCGTGTGTTAATGTAACACCTCAGGACACATATGCTTTGTGTCATAAAAGTGCACGTCGAGGAACCCAGGCCGAGTGGGGGAGGGGTGCTTGCCGTTACTTGCCCACAAGCCTTCAATGGTCTCCAGCGCTAATGATTTGCCATAAACTTTGGCACTTTAATACAGTGCAACTAAAAGAGCACCCGCCCTTTCATAGATGGCTCTTGAAGGCACAGATTTGACTTTGCTAAAATGCATTTTTTACCCGTTGTATAATTGAGGAGATGTTGTTATTTTTTCATTACAGCCTTTTATTTTTTAATGGGGGGCTCGGCGGGCCCTCATCTTTGGGCCTTCACTCTAGTCCCCCAGGTCCCTGAACGTCCTATGCTGTTTCCCATTGCTTAACGTTGATTACTTTTTGGACTGCCATCATTAATAAAACATATCTTTCAAGATAAATTAAGACAGCAAGCATTGAATACTAATGCGTCTTTTATTATACAGCAAATGCTGTCCTTGATTTAACCTGCATAAAGTATTCATGCCTGCTTGCTGCAGGATGTGTACAGGGCAGTTCAGGCTTTGGTAGTTCGCTAAATGTGACCTTCCTCTCAATGCATTACAGCATAGTTAACAAATTGATGATGTCCTCATCAAGCCCCTAGAGGACGTAGTGACAGCGGATTGATGGCTTTATTGACCTGGATTGAGAGGAATGGAGTGAGAGCAGTGTGTTTCGGAGAGGTGGAGGAAAACACAGTGAAGGGGTGCGGAAGGGTGCGGGCGAGGTGAGGGCCGCCCCATGGCTCCACCGGTCTGCTACTCGATGGTCTGGAGGGAGCCATCCCCTCCCAAAGCCCTCCTGTTGGGCTGTTTGACTTTGGACGTTTCATTCATTCACATTTGGACTTAGCATTTTTGAGCCAACCCTGCTGTTCCTGTCAGCTGGCAACTGGGCCAGACAGACAGTCTGTCTCCTCCTCTCGCCACGCTCCCTGTCCATATGCCCTTTCATCAGTCAGCAAGACATTCTGTTCCAACTAACTAAACACACACCAGGTCCTTCCTGCTTGCTAACTTTCTCGCTGACACACACAGACATACACACACACACACACACACCGACACCGACACACACTCACACTGTGATGAGCACGTTATCCCTAAGAAGACAGAAGGTTATCTGATTTCTTAGAGGCTAATATGCGTAGATAATCATACACTATCCTCCACTATTCGGAGCGCTGTGCAATAGGACACAACAGGGCATGCACGCTCCGGTGCACTTTTCTTTTGCTTATATGACGCATAAAAAAACAATCAGATAACCTTTCATCGCACCGTTATTCAAATCAGTCCAAAAATGTATAATTATAAGTGGGGATAATTTCTCAGTTCGCCCATGTAATTCCGAGATAACAAGGCTGACTGGGTTTCCACGGCGCTGGTGTCGCTGCTCACTGCCCTCGCTTCTGTGTGGACTGTAGCCCCCCCCCCCAGAACAAACCTTGCCTGACAGACAGTAATTACAGTCAAAGGGAAATGCTCACATGGCATGAAATTGTTGGGCAGGGGTGGAGGTGGGGGAGTAGGGTGGGTGAGGGTTGCTGTTGTTGTCCCCACCCCGGGCCTTCTCTACCCTCTGACAGGACGGACCGCCGGGCTCAGAAGTGGGAAACATGTCGAGGTGTGCAGTTTGTGTTTGCCTCCTGCTCCGGCTCCTTCCAGTTACAGATCCCTCTACAGTCGGCCCGCTCGAGTCAAGTGTGTGTATCGGTGTTAAGCTGGAGCAAAGCCCTGCACACTTTACACACATCGTCAAGCACTCAACTCGGAGAGCAGCCAAATGAAAGATCTCCTGATCTTAAATATCGCCCTACACTGGGCCACGGTGACATGTTCTCGATGCTGAGTCATGGCCAATCATCAAAAGTGACTGCTCTTTGCTCTCCGTGCCCGGTCTAATAAAGTCTCCCAGGCCCCAAACGAAGCTAACAAACACTGAAAGACTAATCAATTATACACAAGTCACTGCTGCGCGCGTCTGATCAGAATAACTCCTCTCTCTGCTCATTAAATCATTTGGAGTAAAGATGAGAGAGCGCCCTCGCCGACACCGACGCCGCAAAATCCGTGAGCGAGCAAGGGAATTTCCTTTTGTTTGTTCCATGGCGAGATCAGTGTTTAATTAGGCTATGTTTTGGTCTTGTCTAGCTGCAATGTTCCCAGAGAGGCTAACTGGTTTGTGTTTGCATATTACGGGGGTCAACGGGGACAGGTAAAGGGAAATACAATTGCTTCTTTTGTTGAGTGCAGGAGCAGATCAGGTCATTCGCTGCCATCAGGCAGGCGGTCATGTTGCCTCTTGGATAATAAATTAAACAGGCCTGAGTAAAAGAGAGTGCTTGTCGATGTATTCCTCGAGCCTCGGACTGTTATAGTTGGATGCGGGTGTTCTGTTAGGTTCACCTTTTCACGAGGCTAGAGCAGATCGGACACGTGTCAAATTCAAGAGGAGCTTGGCCTTTAGACAACCCGCTTCATAGTACAAATGCTGGGAAGCTTGTTTTGCCACGGTTTTATGCTGATTGGATTTGATTGGCCTTTGAAAAGTGTTACTCCCTATGCACTTTCCGTGCTATTCCGGTGGTTTTCCCCCCTGTCAATTGTTTTCGTACAAATAGGTGTGGAGGAAAGTGAGCCCTTGCGCAATGCCACAAACATAGTGGCTAAAAGGGACCTGAATGTGGCCTGACAATAGTAGTTCCAGCAGCTCAGAATCGGCTGACCTAGAGTCAGAGGGGTGCGTAAAACAAATACTGTAGTTAATAATACGAGTACAAACACCTTGTTAAGGAGAAAGGTCAGAGGAGAATGGGCTGACTAGTTTAGGTACACAGGAAGACAACAATACCCAAATAGCCGTGCTTTTCAAGATTGTGGAGCCAAAGGGCTGAACCTGATTCAAAAATGCCCTAGGTTCAAAACAGAACACCCTACTGTGTCCTACTGAGAAAACTGTTACAAGCCAGCAGGAATTGAGTAAGGAACGATAGCAGACCAAAGGTTCGTTTCCTACTGGGTTGAGAGTGCCCGCAGGTTTAGAATGGGGAAAGAGGGTTCATCTCAGGATATAAGGTATAAAGGTAAGCTTTCCTGCAGAGGACAAAACGTCAATGCTCACCGTTGAGTCTTCTAGGGATGTCCGGGCTCAACTGAACTAACATTGGGGCAGCAAGGTACAGGTTCTGCATAATCCATATTATAAAACCCTATCCTGTGTATTTTGAAAGAGATTAACAGGCATGTTCATAGTAAAGAGATAGATGGTCCTAAAAAGCTGCCACTTTGAACACACACACGCACACACACAGACACCCCCCCCCCCCCCATACTGTAGGCTCACACACATACACTCACTTAAACACACACGTGTGGCTGTGCACGCACACATTGAGGCACTGGCTCACCTTCATGTTTTCCTGGACTGCTAAATCATGGGTGAAGACAAGCTCACTGATAATTTATGTCCAGAGATTCCGGTTATATATCTCTGCCCTTTTTCTCTGCTTTCTGGACCCATAAATCAGCCGTCCATAGAAAGTCCATGGGTCACTCACAGAGCTGCTTTTTCTTGTGGAATAAAGAGGATCTTATGAGCAGAGCATGAATGAAAAGGTTCGGGACAACGAATTATAGGATGCGCAAAGAGCAACTCTCAAAGAATAAAATGTGTCTTACCTCCGGGGACTAAAATTGTTTTTTTAGATGTGCCTGACACTTTAGTATTTATACGGATATATGGAGCAGAGAACGTTTTTTTTTTGTCATTTTGTCAAATCACAGCGACGGGGGCTTAGTAAGTGAGCTTATTCACTCATACATTCTGCGTTTCCTTAATACGCTTCCTGTCTTTTATCACATTTATTTTCTGTGACGTCTAACACTTCGGTATTTTAATGCATAATTTGAAAAAGAGGATTTTATATAAGCGTCTGCATTTCCAACTGTTCGAAGGCTGAGGTATTATAGTGTTTGTTCAGCAAGATAGCGTTGTGTAATGTTGATAGCCTCTCGCTCTATTCATAATTGTTTCTCTCCAGACAAGGCCATCTCGCTCATCTGTTTACTTCTACTCATCTCCAGAACTCCTCGAAACCCTTTAGGTACCGTGTTTGGCATTTTGCAAAACATTTTTTTGTACCTTCAAGATGCATATAATTGGATCTTCTAAGCGGTTCGTTGAGCATTTTTAATTAATTCCGTCCTTCAGTTAATTAGAATAAAAAGTATGAGGAGAGAAGGGGAGTGGAGATCAGGAAAAAGGTTGTTGGTGTGTGCGTGGTGTGTATGCGTGGGTCTTTCCAGGGCCATGAGGATAATCACAGTTCTTCCTTTCTGTGTAAGTCACACTGAGGGGGCTGAGGCGTCCTTGAAGCGTTACATAATGAAGTCACTAGGGGAGGACCCACCTCAAGTCCATTCCATGCCAGGTCAGAGGTCTGTCATGATAGCCTTTCCAATCTGACCTGGTAGACATTGTCCTGTTCTATGGCCATTGCTACTGTTTGCTTAGCAAGTAAATCAAAAATAAGAACAGAGCTGAGCGTTGCCATCGAGGGTTGTAGAGTTTCCCACGAGCAATACGTGCTATGAAGTATTACTGCTGTATATGTGTGGATTACTTTTTCCTATCCTCGCGTTGCTTGCTTTCCCATTGGGCAACCAGAGAAATATGTGCTTGGAGCGCGTACCTTTTGCCTCCCACACAATAGGAATGCAATTTTCCTGTCAGGCTAGGAGGTTTGTTACAGAACAGGTTGTGCTCCCTGCGGCTGTGAGGGCTGCATGACAATGACTGTGCTGCAGTGAAGGGCCTCTCCTGTCTCATCCCATCTGTCTGGCGGTGGGAGCTCGGCGCAGGTAACGCTCCCCGAGGTGCAGCCCAGAAGCCGCAGCATCGCCGCAGCCCACAGACTCACCTTGCTTGCTGTGCGTTTTGTTTTCCCTGGCAGGCACATCTGTATGCACGCCCACGCGAGCGCGACCACACAAACGCGTGCGGACGCAGAGGAGCACACATGCCCAGTTCAGACTACAAGTGTCATTTGTTAGGGCGGAAAGCCAGGAACGCTGCCAGACCTGTCAAAATGGAGTCAAACGGGCTCTCGTACCCTTGAATGATGACCCTCCCCCCTATCTCTCTCTTTGATGTGCAAAGAGACTGCAGGTGGTCCTAGACCTAGGAATCAAATGGGACTAGACAAGCTGCTCCACTGCGTTGAGCAGACGCTTAATTTACCTGTACCTCCTGGATATCAGAAGAGGTTTTGACTCGCGTTCAGAGAGCCAAAAGATGGTATGAACACCAAGTTGTTCGCCCCAGTTTACCACAACGGATCCGAATGCCAGTTGATTTCTTAGGCTAAATAGCGAAGTTTATGGAATACAGCTGCAGTACGACAATGTTTCCAGTTCATTAATCCAATTGAATCAGACAGCCGATTAGGTCAGAAAAGCACCCTCGCCCCCCCAGTAAAAAACGGCCGGTCGACTGCCAGCCTCTCAGCGTATTATATAAATCTGTGGTCAGCCACTCACAGTACACAGACGGAGTCAAAGGCCCCGGTGCGTCTGCGGGAGAAACCTCAGGGGCACTCACTCCCTGGCAACCTCCCCTCGCTGGAGCCTTTTAAGTAGAGGTGGCCCCTGCATTAGGGCATGGAGTTGCACCTTGAAGGGAAATCAAACGTTCTGCCAACTTCTCTGCACCTGGGGCACAAAACAAACACACACAAACACACAAGGACACGAATGCACTTTAGATTTATACACCCATAGAGGGCTTGATTGAAAACATTTATAGCCTTAATAGCTTTTCCTTTTTTTAAAGTATTTTCCGGTGAGCACTCCACAACGCCGGAATGGCACGCTCTCGTCCATCAGTCTAGTGCCCCCCCCCCCCCACGGTGTATGTATTTATTAAATCGACGTACAAAATGACTTTTTCTTCTGTTTAAGGAACAATTCTGTGTGGATGCAAGAGGTTGGGTCTCTGTCCCCAGCTAACCCAGTCTACTTTCTGAGGGTTATCCCTTCCTTACTGTGAGGGGGGCCCACGGTGTGCATGGGGAAACTGAGCCTGGCCTATTGGTGAGGTCCCTCCAGCCTCCTCCAGCCTCGCTGGACAGTTTAGAGGCTCCCTCGGTTGCCTCCCAAGGCAGGAGAGCAGAGACTTATTTTCCCTTCATCTCTCTCTCTTTCCTGCTGCTCTGCCCATCTTTTCCCGCCTCGCTGCTCCTCTATCCTACCTTCCTCTCTCTCTTTCCTGCCCCTCTGCCATTTTTTTTCTCTTTCCTGCCCCTCTGCCCTTCTGTTCCTCTCTTTCCCGCTCTTACTGCCCTTCTTAGCTCTCCTTTCCGGGCTATCATCCATCTTCTCCCTCTGGCTAAATAGTTAATGAATGCTATGGTGATGTTTCATGCCTCGGGGTCAAGTCCCTGACAAGGGGAGTCGCTTGGCGTTGCCCTCTGGCCTGTTTATTAGTTTGCTCCTTGGCCAGAGGGCACGGTGCAGTATAGGCAAATAACAACAGAGGACTTTAAATAATTATGTCGTAGACGTGAGCAGTAAGTGAAGTGGTCGCATGGCCATGTTGGAACCTTGGTAGATGCAATCACACACACACACACACACACACGCACACACACACACACACATCCGTCAGCACAGACTCGCTCTCTGGAGGATGAGGGAGTGAGAAAGACGCAGGCAAAGAATGCTACTGATCAGTTAGATCCTAAAACATGTATGCATCCCAGGACGCATGAATCGAGCAGAAAGCAGTCAAGGATATGCGTGCAGACAGACAGACTGATAGACTGACAGATGGATGGGGGTTGGGGGGCAGAGGGGGTTGTCTGCTGTTGAGAGGAGGGGGAATGGCTGCAGGCTTGACAAGCACTGCCTTTCTGGTTTTAATATGTAGGCAGCGGCAGCAGCGTGGAGAGGCCCAGGTGCTGTTTCTCGGGCTCCGTCTGTCCTCAAGCAGCAGCTAAGGCTGGTCGACCGCTCGCCAAGCTCTTGACGGCGCGTATCAAGTGAACACGTCAACGCTCGTCCCCACCGAGGGCGGCGCGCTGAGAGCCCACAGCAAAGAGCTGCCGTGTCTGGCAGACAGCCGACACTTTTAGAGGCGACGCTCGTGGTTTCACGGACAAGAAGAGAATGAGAAGGAGGAGAGACGGGGGAAGTTACCGCCTCTGTTGTAAGAACACAGGCGGCTCGCTCGCCCCGCCGTGACGGGTGACGCTGACAGGTGGGTGACGTTTCACAGGACTCGACTCCTGTCGCGGCAGAGAACCGACTTTTGTTCACTGCCTAGATGGACGTAGGTAAAAGACTCACTTTCTTTCCTTATTTGTTCTGCTGACATTGGCAGGGACAGACAATGCGTTTATTGTAGTTGTGTGTGTGTGTGTGTATGTGTTTATGTGCATGTCTGCGTGAGTGGAAATTTGTATTCCAGTGCGTGTAGGTGCTCTCCCTCGTTCCAGGCAGTCCGGTAATGGAGGCCAGTGTCCAGCATGTCTTTGCAGACGCACGACATCGTCCAAGTTCCTCTGTCTCCCATGTCACTGCGAGTGCTGGAGCGCACAGGGGCACAGGCGGGAGACCTCCCTGGTTTAGCATGCTGTCGCCTGCTCCAGGACACCAATCATGTCTGCATGACTTCCCCACAGCCCACCCACACAAGGAGTCCTAAAACAAAGTGTGCAGCGTGCTCCAGAAGATTAATTGAGTGAAAATCCGACAGCCTGCAGTGCGATGGAGATGTGGTTTTTATGACCCATTGACTTTCCCAGGCATTGTCTTAGTTTGGGCTGTAATAAAAAAAAAACTAGATGTTATCTCCAAGCAGGGGAGGAGAAGAGAAGCATGATTAATTATCACCCACCTTCTTTTGGTGTTTGATAAAACACTATTATACAGATAGGCAGATGATAAGAACATTATTATAATAGGGTTAGCAAGAAAAAGTCAGAGACAAAATGTTCTCACTCTGTGTGGGAGAGACAGTGTGTGGAGCGAAAGACTCCTCGTTGTCAGAGCTGCACACAAAGACAAGCTATTAACCCAGCTCCGCTAATTGCGAGTACCCACATGCAATCTGCAGCAGGATTCAAACTGAGAGCGAGAATAACAAATGGCCTGGAGGTACGGCCAACTTTGCCGGAATTTTGAGATTTTCTTGATTCCTCCTCATCCTCGGCCCTTCGCCGAAGAGATTGACGATTGTTTGTTCTCTTGCAAGATATGATCTTTCGACATAAAAACCAAAACGCATCGAGGCCTAGATAACCACAAGCAAAAATCAATCTTCAAATCCCTTTATTCCCTCCACCCTCATAAAGCTCTTGGCTGTGTGGATATTGCAACTGCTTTAACAAACACATAAGATACACAGTCATCTCGCGATTTAGTCGTCTCAGCAAAAGCTTTGACGACCAAGTGAAGTGGGCAAATTCAGATTTTGTTGAAACTTTTATATATGTTATACACATATATATATATATATATATATATATATATATATATATATATATATATATATATATATATATATATATATATATATATATAATAGCATATCTGCCAGCCCAAGTTTGTTTTTCTTTAGAAAGTACAATAAAAAGAAACCTATCTAATCCGAAACACAATAGAGAATAGACTGACATTACTTATAGACCATTCCATTGAGGCCAATATGAGCAATAAAGTCAGGTTAGATAAGATATTTTTAGACATTATTGTAGCAATCGTTTGTAACATCCATAAAAATAGGAAACTAGTAAGATTTTATCTTGTGTGTATTATTGGTTTGAGAATGCCCTACAAAAATTTAATTGCACCATGACAAAAGGGGAAGGCTTTGTGTTTATTAAATCAGATCAGTGGCGACTGATACGGTGTCATTACAAAACGTATCAATCACACCGTACTAAGCAGAGATGTGCAACCTCTGATAATATTCTAAGGTCCATTTGAAAACCCAAGGCAGTGAGAGCTTTTGGCCTCAGGCCCCTAAAATATGAAACAGCAAGCTAAAATCTCTCTCACATTAATAGTGCTAAAGACTTAAATGGGCAAACAAGCATTTTATTACGAGCATTACATCTTTATTATTATAATCTGATGATGTTTCATTATTCAACTAAGTTAAAACGGTGAATTAATGACTTTATTAATGACACCATTAATGACTATTAATGAGTGAAATTTCAAAAAGCTGGATCTCTACAGTAGGTGTGTATCTGGCCTAGCAAAACTGCCACCCAGCTAGCTAAACAGTCAGTCAGTCAGTCAATCAGCGGAGTAGTTTTGGAGCCCCCAAGAGGAAGGCACCTGTCAGACTAGGACACATCTGGGGCCTGGGGAGATGAATTAGCACGAAGAGGGAACACCAGGGTGGGGTATGGACATTGGACCTCCATCCCAGCAACAGGGCCCACCCGGACGTGCTCGTCTTTCAGATCATCTGCAGTGACATTGTGTCCGGCTCCACACTGACAGGCCAAGCTCCCCTGTGCCTGGGAAGGGAGACGACTTGACACACCAAGCAACACCCAGGCTCCCATCAGCAAGCAGAACATCCAGATGGCAACCTGCCTTAAACCTAAACCGTTTCAGAGACTGACGGGGTGTGTCCGTGTTCACGTTTTTCAAACAGATGTACACCTGTGGCATTTCATATGTCTAGCCAAACTTTGGAAGCAAAGTATGTTTTCTTTCTGTTGAATTATTAAAGATATACATTATTCATGCTTGAGGAGGTTGCTCGCATTTGTTTTTCACAACCGTGGGGTTCAGTGGCAGGGATGCATTCTAGAAAGCTGCAGGCATGTGTTTTTCAAAAATCCGGGAATGCTATTCCAGGTTGAATAAACGTGTGTAAGATACTGTTAATATTCAACCCCATTCTACAAGGGGACCCTGCATTCCAGTACGAGGGCAGCAGAGCAAACGTAGCTGAGCTTGGCTCATGATGTGCATGGGTGTATGGCATGCATAAATGCATGGCGTTTAACCGTTGGGTGATTATTGCTCATTGGGCTGGACTGTTGAATGTGTTTCCATTTTGAGATTCCAGTCATGGAGTTAATCATTGACTCAGAATGTTATGAAAGCAGCACCTCCTCCTTTCACTGATAGCGCTGTGTATTATAAAATGGATTCCATTTAATCTTCCATTATGTAGACCCGTTTATCTCAGGAGTTTGTTCTATTCTTCTGCCCGTGATTAAATTGGACCTGCGTTATTGCCTAGTCTGTGCACTGACATGAAATGATCCTGTGCGTAATGCTGGGCGGGACTCGAGTGTGCGAGCGCAAGCATTCTAATGTGTTTTTCTGACCCCTTGGGTTTCTGAAGGAAGGACCAGGCCCCTTAGTCCTTCTGTGGCACGAGGCCTGAGCGGATTAAAGAGGCCTGCCGCTTCTATCAATAGACGCTCACACTCCCCTTCCATGTTTGACGTGCATATTCAAAACTCCGGACCGTGCATAATCAATTTGGCAATGCAAATTTCAGGAAGCACTGACTTTAAGACTTGCCAGCCTCAGGCCCCCGACTGAATGGCATCCCCGCTTCACAGGGCAGCAATAACTAATAGAGTGCACCACTTCATAGGAGACGGGGGATTGGAAACGGGCTCCATTTGCTGACTAAAGCAATGGAATGGAGTCTGAAGGTAGAGTAATGCTGCATGGTGTTAGGGGGACCAACTTTGATGATGTGGCCACCAGCACAGAGGACAGGCTGCCGCTCATCTAATAGAGAGATGAAAGCAGCTCATTCATCAGCTCAATGTCACAGCACTGCACTCGGGACAAACTTCCCCCACAGAGGGAGCTCTATGCTTTGTTCTTCATGCTCAGTGCTTACCTTTTGGGAAAGAGACTGTCGTGCGTGTCGTGCGTGTCGGAGTGTGTGTGTGTGTGTGTGTGTGTGTGTGTGTGTGTGTGTGTGTGTGTGTGTGTGTGTGTGTGTGTGTGTGTGTGTGTGTGTGTGTGTGTGTGTGTGCGTGCGTGCGTGCGTGTGTGTGTTTGTTTTTCTATACTTGTGAGGACCGCAATTTTTTATTTTACTATCCAAGGACCTTCCCAAGGTAAGGACCTTTTGGAGATATTAGGACCAGATGGTGGTACTCACAAGTTTATCCTTTAATAGAACGCAATCGGTTGCTCCAAAATACCTAGTATGAGATACAATAATGTTCCTTGTGATAAGGCACCATATTGAACACCAAGAAAGTCTATAAAATATTTTTCTCGACAATAAAACTACATTTAAAAGATTATGGTTAAGGTTAGGCAAAGGGTCACGGTTAAGGTTAGGCATAAAATAAAGGTGACGGTTAGGGTAAGGAATAGGTTTAGTTTTTCAAAAAAACAGCTGTTTTCAATAAAATTAAGAGTATTACTTTCCAGTCTTAAGTAGAATACATATACAAAGATGCGTGTGCGTGTGTGCGAATGTAGGGATGTTGTTTTCTTTTACTTGTGTACCTTCCTTTTAAAATGTGTGCCTGGTATATCAGTGTCCATGTGTGCACGGCTTCATGGATATCCTACTGCTCTCCCTATTGATCTATGTGGGTCAATGATTGTTAACAAAACATGGCTAGTGGTGTTTGCTTGTCTCTACCAGAAAAGCATTGTGCTTACATATTGAAGGCCAGTAACTGCTTCGTGTGCAAAATAAACACTTTGGGTTTAGATTAAGTCAACCAAACTTAAACTATTTCTGCCAAGCCACCAGGGTTGGCAAACCCGGTCTTCAAGGGGATTCTTGCCAAACACATTGTTAACCTCACATGTTGTTTCAGGTGTCAGATGTTGGACATTGGAAACAAATCTGCTACAGTATGCAAATGAAAAGAGGGAATTTTAAAACACCACTCCAGTTCCTATGGAAGCCCCATCCAATTTACAGTACAGCAAGCCAAGCCTTTGTTCAATAATACATAGCAAAACTCAGGGAATGCCTCTGCCACAAGATCACACAGTTATACAGTGGACAAAAACACAACTTCATAGGGTGGGGGGACATGGTGGGGAGGCCGTGTGAAATACGATAGATAAAGGAAGGTTTGGTGGCAAAACCATAGAGACAATTCAGAGCGAAAGGCCCACTGAATAATAAGACTTAGAGGCATTGGTTAAAATGAAACAAATAGAATGAAATCTCTCAGCCCCGTGTGTTGTTGGTAGGATCCACTGGTGTTCTTTCCTCATCTTGTTAACTAACTGATAGTCGAGCGTCAAACTGGCACTTTCACGAGCAGATCGATACTAGGAAATAGGAGACAGTTCCTTCCTGCTCCAAACTGGCATGCATATAATGGCTGATGCCTCGCAGACTGTCTGGGAAAAAAGACCAGCTCGTGTTGTCCTTTCCAGTCACGTTTGTGCCGCTTCACAGATAAGAAATATTTCAAAATGTATCACATTTTGTCCATGCACTACCCAGGTCCATATTGTCTCTTGACTTTCAATTACTTAGTTATTGTTGCTGAGCTAACCATACTGATAACATGTATTTTCTTTTTCTTGATCCTTTCGTGCATGAGAAATAAAGCTATGTTTGATTTAGTCCCCTTTTTTAATTCAATGATTTTCCTTTCGACCAGTGTAGTTGATTTAGCTCCGCTCATACAGCAGTCTTCAATGTGAAATAAAACGTTTTCTACATGTCACTTTCTATAGCAGGAACATGATGAGAGTGTGACAGCAGTTTGCTTGTACAAGTTCCATGCTTGAGAGTGGGTGTAATTAACCGAGCTGTCTCCTTGGTGGCACTGCCATCTGCCCAGATGTCAATCTTCCTACACACGTGAGGAGAGCTGTAACCGATCTATTCCTGCTTGTTTTAACGATAAAAGAAGCCTCTTGCTCCACAGATGTGTGGATGGTAAGACCTCATAGGGCACATATCATATGTGCACTTTCCCTATCATCTCATTGTTTCTGCAGCCGTGTTGGGAGCTGCTTAATTACCATCCAAATTGGAACCGATCTTGAATTCATTAGCTCTGCACACCCTATAGCATGAGCATTTTCTTCCTCTGCCCCTGTCAAGTCAGATTACAGAGGGCATTTGCTTTCCCTGGCCTCTTCCCGTCAGGTTGCACGAAGAGGCACCCTCATTAACAGCAGGCCCTTTCGTAGGACGGCTGTTTGATTATGTTAGTGCAACAAGCTCCTCATTATGTCAAGATCTTTACTAGATTTAAAAAGGTCACAGACACGCCATAGCTCTACTTTTCACACACACACACACACACACACACACACACACACACACACACACACACACACACACACACACCATGGTGCAACTCCTCCCCCTGCAATCCTGTTAGGTTCTGTAACAAGGCCAGTCCCGATTACTTATGCAAATTACTCCAGCAAGTCTTAAATAAAAGAGGCTCCTCATAGACTACCTTACATTTATACACAGATGCAATATATAGAATTTCTGAAGGTGGGTTGGCGGACTTCCGTTTTACACCAAAAACATTTACATGTTAATTTGAAATATGACCTTTCCCAGGTTTGGAGTTGGAATAGACAATAAGGTCACATATGTCTAGCATGTACACTGCTGACGTCTCATCAGCAGATTGCAGCAACATACAGGATTGTTTTTGGACACCCTCTCCCGTTAGAAACCAATCATATCTGCAATTTGTTGTTTTAAATATTTTGATCTCAGTCAATACTTTCAATTTAGCTATGTTTTGCTCCCCCTGGTATTCAGTACAAAGAAAAATATTTTTGAAAATTGCACAAAATAAATAAGCCTTCTGTTGTAATCAATTAAACATACTTTCTCTTGTAACCTTTGTCACAGCATTGATTGTGAAAGCATCTTTCTTCACAAAGACAATGGGCATCGTTAATCTTTTGTCCAAAGGTTCTAAAATTGGATGCACAAAATATGTGCACTTTTTAATTGCACAAACCTTTATTTGCTTTTATTTGCTGAAGCTGGAACTTGTAAACATGTTTGCCTAAATACAACACCCCCACAGTCTTCTAGATTTGGCAACCATTACTTTGTATTGATTGGGGAAACATGTACAGGGTAATCTTCTGCCAGGACATTCCTTTATAGCGCTGACCGCGCTGAATTTATTATGCACTTCTAGATACGTTTACAAAGTGAAGAAAGATTATTTTGTACTGTTGGATATTATAACTGATGAACAAATCAGATTGATAATTGGATAGCTGAAAAAATAAACTGGGTTAAAACCGATGTTGCTGCTGAGTTGGAAAAAATAAATACCGTGTTAAGGCATACTGTGTTAGAACAAAGACTACAGCTGAGTGTGACAATACAACTGATGAAAGGTTTTAATGTGAGAGAATTACATTTCGTCTCAATTTATTCCATATTTCCCTACTTTATTCCTTCTGGTCTGCAACTGCCTGCTCAGCAGGAAAATTTTATTTAAATCTATTCACTTAGTATGGTAGAGTCCAAATGTGGTCCTGTTTTCTTAGCGACAGCTACTGGCTACTTCTTTCAGCTATGTCAGACACAGCTTTTATGGTTTGGCAACATTTTCCGCCACAGCTTGGTACTTTCTTAAATAGGTTGTATGCTGTTATTAACACAAATACATTTGTATCCAACTTCTACAAGACAATACTTTGCTGCTCTGCTGCAGCTGCTAGTTTTGTGTAACTGTTTTTAAGCATTATAAAAATATCCTTACCAACAAGTTACATGCCAGATACATTTTAAAGAAATATCTAGGCTATACACAGCAGCACAGGGAGTTCCACTTTTGGCTTCCATGAAAAGACCATTTAATCTTTAGAAGACAGGACTGGATTTCCCATTTACCTATGGTTAACATAACAAACATCCTTGCCTTTTGTTTTTGAAGGCTACAAATCCCTAGGTAAGGATACATTTCTTATTACTTTAAATTACGATTTCTATTTTTGGTTGAAAAACTTTGTCTATGTAGTGCTCTCTCTCTTTCCCCTTCTCTCTCGCTCTTTATTCCAAAGCCTCAGCCTTTAATGAGAGAGGATGACTCTTGTGTGACACTGTTAGTCAATCTTTAGCAGGTTTTCATTCATTTAGCCCTGCTATTTGAGGTCCATCCAACAGCTCCTCAGCACATCCATTGAATCTCATTCCAATTACACCATTACAATTTATACTCTTCAATGGATTATCCAGCTTTTAATAGTGTTACTTAATATTTGTGGTTCCATGTTGAAGACATTCTAGATAGTTGTGGTTGTAGGTATTTGTATAAAATTGTTACTTTACAGGCGCTCATAAAATCCAACAGAGCCCATGGGCCTCATTCACCCATTCACAAGTTTTTTCTTATATTTGATCTTAAGAGATTTCCTAAGAGAAGTCTATGTCGGATTCACAACGTGTTCTTAAACCGCAGAATTGTTCACACCTATGTTCTTATATTGATGAATCCCATTTCTTCGTAAATTTAAAGCGTGTGACAGTTGTTGCTAATTAGCATAAAGGAACACCCCGCCAATCCCCATAAAAGGGCATAAGATATTGTAGTTTAAATCCAATAATATTTTACAACTGTAGAATTTAGGGAAACGTAAAAACGAATTATTTAGAACGAACATTCCACCCTCAAATGTGCGTAAGTATGCTTTTGAGTGTGCATAGATTTTGTTCTTACACAAGAACAAATCCCAAATAAGAAAACATTGGTGAATGTCAGAATCTTTGTGAAAACCTGTGTAAGTGGGTTTTAAGAAGAAAACTGTTCTTAAGAATGGTTGGTGAATGCCCATTGTTCTTTTGCATACGAACACATGTGTATGGATTCACTAGAACATTAATGCACATTTGCTCAGCATTTACACTCAAGCGAACATAACACCATATAAAGAAATGCCTTTGCCCCCACAGACGAATCCACAGTAGTCCCTTTAAAAAGGTAAACCAGCCAGTCATTGTCAAGTCAAAAATGGCAGATGTATGTATTTTTTTGCCTGTCTGAAATATACAGTAACATGCTTTTACATTTTACTTCTAAAGTGTGAAGGTGGAGCCAACTCAATTGAGTTCATCTTAAGAAAATTGCCCCTACATCATCGAATTTCATTAACTACCTCAAAATTATTTTTTTAAATGATAAAATGGCAACTGTGCTCTTTCAGACTTGTGTGACAAGATCAAACAGTCTGGTAAGCTTTACAAGAAAGTACATTAGCAGATTGTGCAAGCAACGCAAGAAAGAAGGCCGCACCACCTGGTCAACTATTACAGTCCCCACTTTCAATTCCCAAAGAGTGAACAATAATGGAATGAAAACGTTTTGTTGTGTGTGTGTGTGTGTGTGTGTGTGTGTGTGTGTGTGTGTGTCTGCCTGCCTGATCTTTCTTTTTGAGAGTCTTTTTCACTACTGCTACTTTGTACTTACAGCTCCCATTGTGTGTGACACCATTTTCCCAATGGACTGCTTGAACTGAAGAAGACCTTTCAAAGAGTTCGGATCACACATCTGTTTTTAAGTGGGGGACATTTTCCCCTCGTAGGTCTGAGGGGGCCACTGGTCCACACTCAGCAAACTAGTCAAAACTAGGATGCTGCTTCTCAGGTCCTCCAAGTGGCATTGTAACTCTTGCGCTGAGAGTCTTACAGTTGGCTTGGCTCTCTCATTTGAATGAGGGACTGACTTTTAGCAAGGGCCTACGGTTATTTTTTCCTGATAATTTGGGCCTTTGCTCTCCCTTTTCATGGAAACCAGTGGTCTTTGTAATGGCCCAGCATATCTTTCCATTAGTGGAGAGGGTTTTGTAGTCTAAACAGAGCTTTAAGAAGAGCACTGATTCAGTGGCTTCAGTAGCCCAGGCACTTTCCATGTGACAGATGCACAAAAAGACAAGGCCATGTCTATCTGCCATTCATAATTAGAGGTGAAACCTATTCGTGCTCCAGTGTTTGGCATGTGGGCCAGCATCGATAATTGTCCCAAGGAACGTAGCAAGTGATGTGGTTAATTTGACGAGACATTACATTTCTTGGGAGAAGGCGCTGACTGTTTGGTTCAGCTTGCAGTGTATTTACCTTCCCATCATGCCCAGATTGTGGGTTTATACACAAGGCTATTATAACTGGTTTGAAAAAGCAGTTGCGGACTTTGCAACTGTCACTGCTCAGGAAGTTTTTTTTTATCACCATTTGGATCACGTAAAAGAAGAGTGTTAGACATCTGCATTAAGCGTTGACCATTTTAGAATGCCATATTAACACCTAGGACTAGGACTTTGATGTTCAGTACAATTTTATAAAAATTAAAAAAAATGTTTTGTGGGGTATAAACAGTCTAGCAATATGTTCAAACAAAATTGTGGCGGTCTTTATTTATGTGCATTACATGTTTCACATACACAGTGGGCAGTCATGTTGTGGCGGCATTCTAACTTGGCAGGTGCATTTTAAATGTTTATTAAAAAGCATACACTTGCTTTTATGAAAAGCTACCTACTCTGAAAGAAAAGCCACACATTAGGAGTGATTTTGCAACAAGGAGCTTTCACACTCGATTCAATCCATGCTCAGTAAACACTACACCCTGTAGTCTTCTGCTGGACGGCTCACCAAGCACTGACCTCTCAGCACACTTTGATTGGCTCTTTTCACGGAAGATAAAAGCTAACTTCCATTTAAATCTCTGCACTAAATTAACTGGAGGTCAAAGCTGAGCTACCTTGTGGAGGTTTCTTGGTTCTTGGCCTGTCGCTGGCAATCACATCCAGACGAGTTTGAGTTGCCCCCCCCTCCCCCCCTAGGTGAACCAGCTATGCTTAGTAAAACAAATGGTGTTACCCTACAGGAAAAGATCTGTAAAAATCATACAGGATACATATATTCTATATACAAAATATATAAAATTAATTTATGGTATAAAACTAGCATATACAATTCTTACTAGAATTCAGTAGTTCTTAAACATATAAGGCACTCCAAATAAAAATATTACATTGAGATCTTATTCAAATTGTATATGTTAAATGATGTATCGATGTGGCACTAAATCGACATACAGAATTCAAACACTTTTGAAAGTTGATTTATACTTTGTGTGTTCATTCACACAGTCTAGTCACAGAAGCCAATTCTACAATGGCTACAATGCTTAAAAAACTACTGAATTCTAGTAAAAATTGTATGTGTCAGTACTATACACTTTATTGTATATTTATGATTTCTGTAATTTCCCTCCTGGGGGAAAAATAATGTATCTTTCTGAACAGACGTTTTGCATATAGAAAGACATGAATCACCCATATTACGAAAGACGTCAATGTGTGTCATCAATTATTTATGGGTTTTATTGTTTGTTACACTTTCCTACACATTGTTGTACATTTTTGTATTTCATTTGCCGTCAGGGCTTACAATATTTATTAATTTTAAAACATTCCATTACAATCCCAAAGTAAGAGGAACCGTCACAAATATGATAATGTGGTTTATGAATTCTGTCATTTTTGAACTATCACTCTGGGACCATCCCAGAATCAGTTTTTTACTGTAAAATTTGTAACCTCCCTAAGATGCCTTTAATTTCAAGCCCTGTTTACCAGAATTCGTTTTTCGTTGTTCATTTGACAGTCTATTGACAGTATTTCATTTTAACAACATTCCAACACTAATACATTGTTACACTGATCTGGATTTCAATGTTGGGTGCTGCAGTATTGTTACAACCCTCACCTTCGCCATTATATTATGGTGGGTGTACGACAGCACTGTTACCCGGGGCCTATACTACAAACGTAGGTTAACTACTCCGACCTAACTCAGAGTTAACAAGGAAGGAAACTCGGAATTAACAAACTCTTGATAATCCAAATGGGTGTTAAACTGTACTACAACGCTGATTAAGATGTGTGTTAGTTAAATTGCATGGTGTTAACTCCATGGAAATTAATGTTAACGGCTAAATCTTGGCAGCGCATTGTCGATGGTAAAGTCCTAACAGTATTCTTGTCGTATGTGCATGTTTCTACAAAGCTACGGTCAATTTTACTCCCAAATTTTCTAACCGAATTCAATTTTAACCAATGTGTTCTATATTGCATTATGGACACTTGTTTAATTTATAATTGAAATGAAAGGATACTTAAAATAATATATCTAAGATGTGAAAACAATTAATAGTAGGCTATTAAATTATAGCCTACACATGGGCTACTCCCTAAAACACATAGGCCGTATGAATGACATTCTAATAATCATCAGCTGCAACCCCAGCGAAAAGTGCATTGAGATTATGCTTTTTTTTATAAACTGTTAAGGTAAAGGTTGAAGGATACACTTTTTGGAAGATAACTTTGAACTGGCAAGAGCTTTTTAGCCTATATATTAACACGTAGACTACATGTTGTAAAAGGAAGTGTTAATTTTGAATTAACTAAACGACTGCCGCATATTTGTGTCCACTCCAGAGGTTTTGCAACGCTTTATGCAGCGCAATTTTTCCGATTACAGCATAGAGTGCTTGACATCGAGTTAACCGCGAACATAAAACTGCCCGGAGCAGTTTAGAGATGCAGCGTAAATTGCTATGAAACATACCTCGGGTAAAACATAGCATCTGCTTTGATGGCGCTCAGTGAAACTTTATTTAACGTTAGACATATAGGGAGAAAGCCCAAATAAGCATTTACACTTTAGAAACAAGCCCAAAAAACCGCAACCCAGGACTATCAATACTTGTAAGCGACTTTACAAAAAATCAAGCCCAAATTCGCTTCCTATAAGCGGACTTGGCAACACTGTTTGCAATGCATGCATTCTTGTGCGTTACCAAATGGGAAATATAGTGGTGCACGCGTTCTAGTCAAATAAATATCTTATGTTGCTGTTAGCACTAGTTCTGTGTTGATATACTGTAGCTATGTAGGCTATATCTTTTTTTCTCAGACATAGCTGCCATTTATTTACTGTTTTCCTTTCACAAAGCTGTTTATCCGCGCCCCACCAGACATCGGTGTGGTCCCATGTGTCCCTCCCTCCCTCCCAGCAAACTGGCGTGCGCACAGTCAGTTGCACCTGTGAGCTGTGACCTCACAGTGATTTGGTGAACTTGACACGATGGATGAAAACGTCACTAGGTATGTTAAAATTAAATATTTAAATCTTGACATATTCATCTTGCCTACTTTGATACAGCAGTTTATTTGTTGATAACTTTATAACCACAAAATTGTCTAGCTGTATCGTCAAGTGAGGTTACCGTATCATCTAAAAAGTTAGCTTCATAGTTTTGAACTTGTGAAATAACGTTGGCACTAGCGCTAGCTATGTTAGCCTAGCTAGCTAGGTTAGGTAGACTTGGCTAACGTTAACTACCTAGCTAATTCATATCAGACTGTTACGTTTTATTTTCATGTATAACATAACATTATGCCAGCCTCAGACTACACAAATTCAGGCCGTTGTCAACACGATTTAGCCGGTTAAGACACATTTTCAGCGATGGTCTGGCCATTTACAGATACAATCCCACGACAAACCAACATACATACTACCGCGGTGAAGATAGCATTACGTTTGATATTCGCTTGATATTCAAATATAGCAGCTAATAACCTTTTACTCCTATGACATAAATGTTTCAAAGTAATTGCGTTTGACTTATCCTGATGTGTGAAATTGTTTTCTACAGCGTTTTCGTCATAATTAACTCATAAAAAGTTATTAGTCGCGAAATTTGAATATCAAGCGAATATCAAACGTAATGCTATCTTTAACTTGGTATATACACAAAAGTATGTCAGAATTTTTTTATGCCTTTGCTCGCCTTGTGTTGTGTGAAATCTCCTACAATGGTGAACTTGACACTGGGTCATAAACGTGTTCGTTGGTTGGGATCAAACGTGTAACGCTAGTGTGCCTTTTCTCCCAGCATATTTTCGAACTGTGTCTACACGGAAATCATGGCAAGTGTGATATATTTGGATTATAAAATAGGCCTTCTCTATTAATCTTGTGTTCACGGATTGAAATATACCCAGAAACCCTTGTTCTCTGACAAACTGGCGTGGGCTTCATCGTTGAATGCCTGTTCAGTGTCTGTCTTCCTATGGACAATGCTCGTGGATGTTCTTCTGAAGAGCAACTTGAGAAGGCAAATCCGGGAGGGAAGGCAAAGCAGGACTGCTCTGGGCCCCAAAAAAAGTTGATGCCATTTATAGTATGTTGATGTGTGGGGCTAACTTTAATGAAAATGTAAAGGATATGGGGATAAATGTTAAGGAAAAGTTCACACATTTTAGGAAAAAATGTGTCACTGTTATTGACTAATATTAATTAATAATTTATTTATTGATAGGAGCCACATTGAAACAATGGCCCCAGGCTATGCCCTCATAAATAGGAGCAGGAATCAACGCCAATCTTGATGAGCTCCGGAGTAAGACACGGGTTGAGAACAAGAAACATGAAGACAAAGAAACTGAGGGAACCCTGTTGCTTTTGGACAATTAAAACCCAGTTAACTCTCAAAATTGGTCCTCAGAAGGACTTCTTTTTTGTTTTTTGGCAGAAATCACGTTGTCCTGAACATAGAATGACGTCTGTCTGTTTATCAAAGCATGTTTTGGTCAGGCGCACTGCACTTCGCGTGTTTGCATTTCCTGGATTAAATATATGATTTAAATATACAAATGTTGGGATCTGTCAATCTTTTCTAATATGTTACTATGTAAAAATGGTGTGCTAATTTAATAAACAATTGTTCCTTACACTTTTCATAGATTGAGGCACATAAAAACCATATATGTTTAAAATGCAAATCATAGAGATTTCATGTAATCATAGGTTTTCATGTACATTTTGTACATGTTGACATACATAAATGGGTTGAATAATTTGTGAGAACTAATGTTTATTACAGAAATCATGCAGTGGGAGTAATAAGAACAGATACAAACCATATATGTTTATAATGCGAATCATACATATATTATGTTGTTTTCATATTCATTTTGTATATGTTGACACAAATGGGGTAAACTTTGTGAGAATTAATATATGTTTCTTACTCAATTCATGCAGTGGGACCTATAAGAAACCATAAATGTTTAAAATGCGAGTCATACATATATTATGTTGTCATATTCATTTTATATATGTTGACATACGTTAATGGAGTCAAAGTTTTGTGAGTACTGTTTCTTGCACAAATCATGCTGTGGAACATATAAGAACCTCACATGTTTATTGTGCTTAGACTTACAGATATGAAATTCTTATTGTTTCACTGTATACAAAAGGGGCCATAATCATGCATGAATTCATATATGTTTTCAGCATGTTTCATCCATACTAAACCATACAGTCAACATATATGATTTTTAATGATTTAACATATATGATTTTTACAGATCATTTCCAGTAGGGTAGGCAAGAGGTGGCCGCTTCAATTGCAGTTGTGGATAGCCTCCTAGCATGCTATAGAGTAGGACGCTAATGAGGAAGCGAAGCCAACACAAGCTGAGTTAATGAGGACCCGAGTGTGCCTGTGCCGTGCCTTACTTGCCCACTCACATGCATTGGCGGCCTTTTATCACACTGCCCTACAAGGTACATGGAGAAAAAATATGTTTGCAAACATGCTGTTTGAGATGAAAGGTGACGTCAGATCTTATAAAGAAACCCTTATTTAAAATGGCTGTTTGCAAAGCTTTAGGTCAGACAGCGCACACACCGAAGAAGGCCCAGAGAGCCTTTGCGCTAAGTGGATAAAAGTATATAACGTTTCTGTCTCATATGTAGGAGATTGCGTACAACCTTTCCCCATAAAAGAGCTTGACGGTGACGTCAAAAGGCGATGACGTAAATCATTGTGATCTTAAGGCCTATATTAGATTGTTACTTTTCATGTTTAAATGAATAGCACTTGTTGAGAGATCAGACCTTAAAGATAAGATAGTGTCACTCTTCTGCTGTCATTCAACACAAAGCACTTAAAGCAGCTAACAATGCTCAGAGTCCACAGGTAATGAGCATAACCAACTTAAGTTTACACCACAACTTGTTTGATAAAGCATAGCCTAGGCTTATTAAAGCATTGTTGGCCAGTAGACCTACTAGGTCATTACCAAAACTACAGCTTAGAGAAACAGATTTCAGAGCACTTTGAGAAAAATACAACTATTAGGTATATCTGTGCTCAGTCTAGAAAACAATTTAGGCCAACACAGACTTGATAAAAAAATCTACGCAAATCACCACAACCTTTGCGTAGTCCGAGTTGTAGAATTTATTTTGCCTATTGTAATTATTTGATAGGCTTTGATTTCAGTTCAAATTAGGTCACTGTTAACCATTTGGGCGTCTTTATAGATCCTTTATTTGGTCAGCTCTGCTCGTTTTATACGTGCTCTATAAAGAAACTTGATTTGATTTGATACTGTGAATACATATTTGTATTTGTGAAAATTAACATGAGTGTTAATACCTCAAAAAGTAGTGAGGTAAGGGGTCGCACTGACCTATGCGGATTAGCGCTACCAGTGACTTAATGCATTGCTAAATCAAAAGCGAAAGACCAGACAATGGATTAACCGTTAGCCTACTGTGTAACCCTACTTTGAGATAAAGATAGATTTAACTACCCATCATAGAAATATATTATTGCTATATCGCTTGAAGCATGACCAACTGTTAACTAGTAATTAACCTTACTACACAGTGTAAAAAATCTCAGTAACATTGCAGTTAATAAGGTGCACATATAATGCTATTTCTATACATAGATGATGGTGGGCACAATTGTGTTCCTATTCTTTCACTGAAAATATTTTCACTAGTAATACCACTCAGCTATTTCATGCTGGGTATACAATATTTTGGAAAGCCGGTGTACAATGGAGAAAAAACTATTTCCCAGTTTAATGTGCCAACCTTTCTCACACTTTTCCTATTGTTCCTCCATGTGCTACCTCCCAATGTTTTGGGTATTGGAGTCTCAGTGATTCACAGTATTTAACACCCATCTTAAAAGCCATTGAACCCAACTAAATGAGTACTAAATACATGTTGCAGGAGCAGCTAAAGTGCTTTGGAATGAGGCCTACCGACACGCAGCCCTTTCTTTAGTCATGCAGCCTGGAAATGAAGCAGAGGTGAACTCTTCTCTTCTTCCTGTTGTCACTCTGTCTGGTCCACATAACCATCTTCAACCATTGAGTTGCCAAACCCTTGACTTCACACAGTCAATGAGGATTGCAGGATGATGAACAAGGTGTGCATGTACATTCTGAGGTGACGGCTCCCCACCTCTCAACATCAGGCACTTTCGCCCCCAGAATACGGAAAACAGCCTTAAAGAATTCATGAGATAGTAAAAGTGAAGTGGTGTCTTGTCTACTTGCTTTGATCATGCTCAGGTTTGAGGTTTTTTTAGTTGTTGTCTTGTTGTTGTTGTTGTTGTGTGTGCGCTGGAACACGAACCCCTTTGGGGAACACACCGGCCCTGTGCAAGGCCTTTGCCTACTGACAGGAAGGGCAGATTGATCTTGCTCAAAAGCCTTGCTAGGTTTATTCAGTTCACAGCGGCGTCGTGCATGGCTGAACACATTTCATCCTGTTCTGTAGTTCTGTTGCGGGCCTAATTTATCTCTCATCATGTAATAAATATAAACAGTGTGAACCATTCATAGGAGTAATTGAATTTTGCAGGATTCAGAGATGTTACAAAGATTCAAAAGCCTTTTAATTGTTAGGTATGCTTGAAATGTTTTGTTGGATAAACAAATACAAATATTTGTAACTAAATTAATACATTATTTTGTCTAAACAGAATATGAAGTTGAAGGTGGCCACTAAGCATGCGTTGGCGTTTAGTTTCACCGTACATTAGGCAAAGAGCAACACATCTGGCATGTGTGTATTTAGAGCCTATCTCCCTTTGTCTGAATAGGTTAAGTGTTGTGAGATAGTGTTGATCTAATACAGGTAACCTTTAACAAGTCTGATTAGTGCCGAGCTCCACGCCCAACCTCGCTGACCTTTCCGGCTCAGCCCAAGAGGGATAATACAACACGGAGAAAGAGAAAAAGACAAAGGCCAGGGCAAACAAAACAGAAGAAAAGCATCCACAAAAGACCCATGAATATTCTACACACACCTTTCCCTGGAAGGATGAGGCTCATCAGTGGTGTTTCGAGAGCATTGGGATGTTTTCTTTTAGTAGCAGGCTGCCCAGGCTCTTAGCACACTCTGAGGACATAATGACCGACATTTGCACGCATCCATTCAAACAAGAACCAGCCAACCTGTAGTGTTTGTATTGGGGGGTCGGGTTTTATGTACTAGTGTGTGTGCACTGTACCTGACAAGAGAAAATGCCTTTGTCTTGTCAGTCTGTGTCCAACATTAAACGTGTCACCTACAGCTTGCTATTGGCTGCTGGATTGAGACAGTGTAGGTGTTTGCTTGTCATGGATGCCATCCTATGTTGAAATAGAAGGACCATGAAGTAGCCTTCAGTCTTCATTATTGGCATCTATTGGTATTTAGATAGCATCAAATGGTCAATCGTTTTGGGAACTTGTATTTGGTTCGGCGCTGTCTTGTAACAGAACCCAAAGATGTGTCATGAGCGTATGATCCTGCAAACTCAGGATGTGACAGTTATGAGCTTTCAAATAAAATGCAAATCAAAAATCTGTTCCAGTCAGTTCAAGCTGGAGGAATAAATTGAGCCCGTCTTTAATTCATGAGTATGCTTTTGGTGCTGCGGCAAGCCAAGCTTCTTTCCCTACTCTTCCGAGAGCCGATTCTCAAAAAGGGTCAACCCGTCCCGGGAGTAACAGCTGGACTTAAACCTCCCGCTGATCCATTTCCGCCTCTGCCAGCTCTCACGGGATCCCGTTCCCCAAATGCAGGGAGATTTAATGATGAACGCTATCTCACTTTCACAGCCTGGAGATTATGACAGAAAATTCTCAACATGGTTTACAGACAGATGTTCTAGGGGATAAATATTTGGGTCTAAGGCACATGAAGAGAAGAACAGGGGGCATCAACCAGGACAGCCTAAACCAGCTGTCTTAAAGAAACAGGATTTAAGAGAGGAGTAGGAGAAAACTGACTTAGATGTTTTATGAAGATGAATCTACACAGTAACTGCAGTCGTTAAAGTTTTGATTAAAAATTTAGCGTCACAAACCCATGCTGCAAACTTAGACAAGGCAAAGAAAATAGTTTTAAGTTCAACTGCTGAAGACACCAAACAACACCCGCCTACCCACCTATCAAACCAAAACGAAAAGGCTCTTCAATTAAAACTGAAACACTAATAAAGTGATGTACTGCTTCAACTGCCGGGTCTATGCTAGAGAGTCACAAACTAATTATTTTGTGGTCAGTACGTGTAGATATTGAATTTCTTTAGCTTTAAAAAATGGTGGATAGTTGTTATCCTCTTCTAAGGTTTTATTTGCTTTTTCGGTTGAGCCAAGTGCATCTGTGTTTATATTCTTGGTTTTGGATTTGAATTATCTCTGATAAGAAGAATAAAATTAAACACTCACTGGTTTAGAGTCTCTATATGACCTCTATATTATTTTCTCTCTCAGATCCTTGTGAATTCAGAGGGGAATACGGTGTCCATTTTAGGACATGTTTCAGTCTCACTCGTACTTGGTATAAATCTCATCTAGACTTGTGGTCATTATTGCTAAAACTTGCTTGCAAAGTGAGTTTAATTAAAAGTCGTGATGAGAACGATACCAAGTTTTGACGAGAATTAAAACAACTTCTTGTTAAACTGACTTTGAAAGCAAGTTTTAGCGATAATGACCACAAGTCTTGATGAGATTTTTATCTGAGTACGACTGAGATTGGAACATGTATAGACAGACACATATAGACACCTATATGCAACAATTTTGTATGAGCATTCAACTCAAACTTGATGTTGAGAACGCTTCACCCGCCACAATCCATCTGATGTACATGGGCATAGATGGACCACACTGCTCTTTAAAACTTAAATTAAACCAGCATGAAAATGAGCATTATCTGTGTTACTGAGTAGCCATGCCCCTCAATCCACCATGTCAGATCACCAGGAGGAAACAACACATGTTGTTCTGTGAGACCAAACTGTCTGTCCGTCTGTCGTTGACTGGGATTAGCATTGGCACACAGCGCCATCAGACTAATGGCCCTGTGCACTATGCGAGCTAATGCTAATCACTTCACTGATTGATTGTGTTCCTTTAAAGTGCTAATAACACCATTAGAACTCTTGTGGTGGCCTCTGCTCCCTTTCCCTCTGCGAGATTCTTTTTTGTTTTTTTTTGTTCGGACAGGTTCAATTTAAATCTAATCGATTGGCTCTGCTTCGATTCTCTCTAAGATTAAAGATGATTTGTGTTGATTTAGATCAGTAGAATGTTTCAACAAGATTTTGCCACACCCAAGCCTGACACTGATGTCCCTATTACCTTGGCGACCTTAATGAAAAAAGGAAATTAACTGGTATGAGAGAACAGCATGCAGATTCCTTTTTTTAATCAAATCAACATTACATTCAATTGAATGTCCTCAGGTTCCTTTCCGAGGAAAAATAATATTCAACAGAAATGCCTTCCTGGCATAACCTTTAGCATGTGCCTAGAAAATCTGTCTGGCAGTAAATCATCTGAAAACTCCTCGTAGGAAAACTGCAGATACAATTTCTCAATCTGTCTATAAATTTGACAATTTGCAGGGTTTGTTCTCTTATCCGGGCCTTATTCTGACAAGCTCAATACAGAACTATTATCTAGGTAGAGACACTTCCTTATGCCGCTGGTTGACCATACACTCCAGATGACGGGATGATCAACATCTTAATCAATTCCACTCTAACCCTGTGATGACATTAGTGCAGTGACACTACGTTCATACCATTTCTCATCGAAACTGTCCTCTGCTCTGATAGATATATGAATCCTTAAGCCATTTCCCTGGAAATTGATGTCTCACAGATTGTGGTACACTCTCTAAGCTCTCTCTAGAATAAGGACTGCTTAATCAGTCCCAGCTCAAAACATGACAGGCCACCCAGATGGAGTTGAAGAAGGGCTGGTAATCTTCGGCATAGCTTTGCTGTCAGGATATGAACCCCCCCCCCCCCCCCCCGCACAGTAGGAGCAAGAGGCAGAACAGTGGCTCCCTGGGAGCTGGAATTCCGGGCCTGACTGCACTTGACCTCAGGTCAGATTGGTCACTGCTGAGTCTGTTTGGGGGAATAAATAGCCCCGTCTCACTCGAATTCAGGTCATGCCAGCTCCAGCTACAGTTTGTTGGAGGCTGTGTGGCAGCCTGGCCAGGGATACCATTGCCACGACTACGGCACGACGGAATAACCCTCACCATCACATTAGAGTGCGAGTGCGGAAAACAGTGTGAAGACTGGACAAACGCACACACACACACACACACAATTTACAATGTGCTAATGCAAGTAGCACACATATATTGTTGCCCTGCCCCCTCACTCCCACCCACGCATAATGTTCCCACTGAATAATGTTGTCATACTAAGGCAAAGCACGGACGAAGCAGCGCTCTGCATTTCGCTCTGACTTTTCCTCTTTGCGTGCCTCTTGAAAACCTCACTGCGTTTTCCACTGAACGATGTGAACTGAACTGGCCCCACTGCCTACGCCATACTATCTAAGTCTCGGAGCCACCCAATTAAAAACAGCGATCTGACAAGCGTCACATCCACTGTTCCGGCGCTGGCCCTCTCCGCTGTCACTGTAACACACAGGCCTTGTGCTGGCCTGTCAAAGCTCAGTTAGGTGTGGCAGCTGCTCCATTACAAGGGTGGAGTACAGCAAGGAGCTGCAAAGGGCTGGGGGGCACTGGGAGAGGGTGGCTGGGATGCCACCAAACTGACACCCAGTGTTGGTGGGTGGTGTCAGCTAGAGGCGAGGATCTGTTCAAACGGCAACGATTTTCCTCATTCGAAGGAGGTGAGGACGAGGAGGCTTGCAGCTATGAGGACAGTGCATCTTTCTATGAGTCTGTGGACTAAGTACATTTAGGTGTAGACGCACACACGCACGTGCACACCCTCACTGACACACATATCGTTTCTTTCTTTCTCTCGGCTTTATAAGGACTACTCTGTGTGGTTTGGATAATATTGTATATTGACCTTCTCAGATGATTTCCCTGGGCCGCTTTGGAGCCACAGCAATATGTGGCATTCTGACTCCGTTGGCCAGGGTTTGTCTTACCATCACTTGAAGCTAGAGATGGCCTCTAGATAATAACACTGGTGTTTACGCCACTCAGTGGGATTGGCTCTTTTTCATTGTTCTTTTTTTTTGTTTTGTTTAGTGATAATGTAGCGCCTCCCTGGTAGACTCTGCTGTGCGCTGCACTCGATCTAAGCCAAGCAGACAGCTCTACAGGCTCCTCCCCCCCTTGCAGTCTTAATAGACCAGCCCTCCGATCTCCACACACTCCTTCCTGGTACTGATGGCCTGGAAACCTGGTCTGCCCCTGGATACCTGTGGTGCTGCTCCACTCCAGCCCAGTGAGTCAGCCTCCATCAGTGGGGTGCTTGCTGTTGCCGCCGTGCCCTTAGTCATCCGCCTCACGCAATGGGAAAAAGCCACGCCAACCTAATTCTAATGTCGACAGTAGCATTCCCTCTTTCGCTTAAGCCTGCTCACACTGCCGCCAGAAGCTAAATTATAGCACGACCACGCAGCTTCATCACAACCAACTGCCCGGACCATGGCAGCAGAGACTTGTTTATGCCCTCATTATAGTGAAAGAGAAAATCACCCTAACCTAAGGATTGCTATTGGTTGCTTTGGCTGGGCTGTATTTTTCGTTGTGGGTGCTGGTTCTATTATTCATGTACCAAACGAAGTATAAAACAGAGGACACTTTTGAGAAGTGTAGATGCCTGGTAACATACAACGTAATGTGCATATTTATTACCTATACTGCTGGGAGAGCGGTACAAAATGTGGGGGGGGAATGAGGATCACAACAGTGTCTTTTATAGTGCAGGCCGATTGCATGACTAACAACACTCATTGTTCACTGCCAGCATCTTAAACTGCCGCCTCTCCCAGCGGTTGCGAGCATTGTTAATCGATCGAATATAAATCAGACATCATACTGGATAGAACATTATTGTTTATCTCGGCCTTTAGAGCAAAACACTTGACCGCTCGCAAACTGTAGTTCGATTCCAACTGCAAAAGCCATTACTCTGTTCGCTCTTTTGTTAATGAGCACCGCCGTTAAACGTGCGTTCATCTCCGACAGCCGTGTGGACACACAGGCCCTAACCAGTCCCCACGGCACACGTGTGGAGATGACTCGCCCGTGGGACAACCGCTAACGGCTGTAATGGCCGTGGCGCTGTGAGAAGCCACAGAGTGACTCAGTCCATAACAGCAAGCTGCCAAGACACTCAGACCCTTTGGTTCATTTAAAAACGGGGCCTGCATAGAGAGAGAGGCTCCGCCACACTACACACTCCTCCAGACAATGTACACTGTCTGTTATGTCTGTTAAGACACTCGGATCTGTGACGCATCAAGAAAAAAGACCTGGATCGTCTGTTATCAGTGCCACTGCAAGTCCCACTGCAGGTTTGATGGGGTAGAACATAGTTTTAACCTCTCCTCCTTATCTCTCCTCAGTTCTCTGTGTTACTTCCTCTTATCAGAGAGAAGTGAGACAGAGTACACCTTCCGTGCTTCTTTATCGCCTCGAAGACTCTCCAACTTGTTGAAGAAATGAAAGTGCAGCCCTGCCTGTTGGTATCAGTGTTTTTGAGAAAACGAAGGTGTTGAAGCTAGACAGGAATTTTTTTTGGCACGTTTATTTTCTTACTATGTCAACTCTGAGTTGGTCAGTGCTTATTAAATCACACATCTGTCCATATTTAATTATGTGTTATATTTCCCAACAGTTTTCATATTTACTCCTGACATTTGTAAAACTCCATCTATTGATTTGGACTATGTTGCAATGTTGATGAAAAATATTGGAATGCGTCACAGTGAAAACACAAGCCGTCTGCAAAGAGTGACGCCTGATTAGATTAGTTGGCCACAAGGAAATTCATATGCTGTTACCCTGGTGTTTTTCAACTTGCCAATGTATTGTTTATGTTGAGCCTTTGTGAAAACGGTGGCTAACCGGTGCAAAGAGTTTGATCGATGGGATCACATACGAGTGGTTAAGGACTCTGCTACTTGTGCTGTGGAGCACTGGAGCCGGTTTAGAGTTGGGTCTCGGGTGAACAGGGCAGGAGGCATTGCTCTTTGTTGGCATGAGGGTCACAAGTTAATGAGCGAAAAGCCCAACGCAGACAGGTTCCCCCATCAGCTACATCAGAGCTGTGCTTAACACAGACAGCACTGCTGGACTGAGACGACCCTGTCTTGGATAATTATTCAACAGTTGGATTCGAACACCATATTTAAACCCCGCCATGGGCTTGTATGTTTTACCACTTGCATTAGGCTTCTGTCTTTGTTGTTAGCTGCAGGCCCCATTTTGCTTGTTCCTTTGATATTTTCTATTAGCGAACATGCAGTATACGTGATTACCTATTTGACGTCTTGGTTTGATTGTTTGTGATAGTGTGTGTGCGTGTGTGCATAAGTGAATGTGTGTGCAAGTAAATGTGTGTGT
The DNA here is from genome assembly GCA_026901105.3 of Galaxias olidus. Classification (NCBI taxonomy): domain Eukaryota; kingdom Metazoa; phylum Chordata; class Actinopteri; order Galaxiiformes; family Galaxiidae; genus Galaxias; species Galaxias olidus. The sequence continues at coordinate 303,664 of JAPMUY010008087.1, forward strand.
GTGTCAGACCATATATAGATCGCATCGATTGCATCATTGGATTCTCTAGGCCTACGTGTGGGTTTTGCTGTGTACACGACCCCGAAGCGAAGCAGCTTTTCTCACATCACAGGGAGCTGCCAAAGAACATCGTGTTTTATCACCCTTAGAGAGACATCCCAAAGTTGCAGACACGTCAGATGAAATCAGTCAGGCCCACGCAACGAGAGGATATGTAGCAAATGAGACATTTCTTCCTCTCTCTGTTGTTGACTGTAGTCCCAAAACAGAGCCGTAATCATCTGTGCTGCCGGGGTGAGTCAGTGAGTTGAGGAAACCAGTTGTTGCTCAACCTGATAATGACTCAAGTCACAAGGGGCCTCGCAGAAGGCAGCATGCAGAGGCATTAATAAGGAACTGTCCTTAACTCAGGGCACAACACAGATTCCGCTGGCTGCAGTCTGCTGCCCGACTGGACTGAAAACTGCTGGAAGCCCCAAATTATACATTTCAAAAGCAAACTATGTATTGCTTACTCACTGAGCAGTGTGCGAGAAGCTTGTTTGGACGTTGGGGCAGGAGGATTAGTAAATACTTCCTGGAAAGCATTTTGTTGATAATCCTAGCACTTGTTACATGGAGGAAAAAAGCCGTTTTAAACAACTGCAGGTTTTCAATAATTAATGCTTTGTACTGTAGGTAGGTCTTACTTTAGGAACTGTATGTAAAATGTAGACTTGGTCTTGGACTTGAAATACGCAAAGTCCTAATTAGCAAAAAACTGCTAAACGTATTAGTTCCTTGTGCTACAGGCTCAGTGTGTTGCTGAAAGAGCACACCAATTAGTTCGAATAAAACACAAGTAACTTGTTGCCATGACATCATGCTGGGCAGATAGCTATTAACACGGTTATGGGTATTATTGCCTCGGTCAACATGGCTATTTTGAGGGAGTCTGATCTTTGACTGCATGGCTAGGCTGATGCATGCTGTGGAAGCTCTTTCTGCTTACTTGCTGTGGTGAGGCACAACCTTTATAAAATGTCTACCACGTTGTGTTGGCCGCCGTTATTCAGTTGTTCATTTTTTTTTGTTTTTTGCATTTAGAGTTCTGACCAAGGCAGTAATTTTGCTGTATGCATGTGCTGCATTGACTAGCGTTTCACTTGATTGTGTGAGTGTTTAATGAGATGAAAAGCTTCAAGAGTAAGATGACAGTTCCCTATTTTTCACATTTACTTTTGCAATCTGTTTGACATATTTGTCAGGCTTGGAGCATAATAGCTACAATATTGTATTTTTTTCATTCGAGAAATTTAATTAATTCAAATATTTGTTCTGAAATTGCTACTTAGTATTATCATCTAGTTTTTTTAATAGAAGAAAAAGATCTAATAAAATCTTTGATCCAATAATGTTTTACATCCTTTTCGATTGCTCGTCTTGAGAGAAAGCATAATAATGAATTTCAGGAATGTCAGGCACACACACACACACACACACACACTCCTTGCCCCTCTCTAATTCCACTCCGTTATCCGTGTGCCGTGGCCACAGCAGAGAAACAGAGAGAAACGAAGGACGCACAGGACTAGCGCTGCTACAAGCAGACACTCTCCTCACCGGCTGGCTGTGTGGAGAGAGCTGTGGCGCAGGCGGAGCGGAGAGGAGCACAGAGAGGACACGCTGCCTGAGGAGCCTGAGCGGCGCAGAGCAGAGCCGATCCAAGGCAGGGCGCAGAGGAACAGGCTGCCCGCGCAGTGGAGAGAGAGAGTGGGGGAGAGAGAGAGAGAAGCCACGGATGAGAACACAGCGACCCATACAGAGCCAGAGCAGTGATCAAGCTGGGAAGGAGGACACACAGAGAGAGAGAGAGAGAGAGAGAGAGAGAGAGAGAGAGAGAGAGAGCGGCGCAACGGCACGCATTTAGCTTTCCCCTAAAAAAGGGGGCGCGCAGAGACCGAGTGTTTGCATCGAGGAGGGAGGGGGGAGGAAGAGGGATAGCCTGGCAAGAGGTGGAGCTTACAGGGCTTGACTGACACGAGGGAGAAGAGGAGGAGCGCAGGGGCAAGTTGATGAATCTAAATTTTGGCATGCATATTTTTAGAACAGCAACAAAAACACGAGAAACATTGGAGTTTATTTCCATAGTTTCGGGAGGCAGAAGGAGAATTTAAATAAGACCGAGGGCAAGTGAAAACAGAAGAAGGAGAAGGAGAGAAAGAGCCACGCTGTCATTTGACCGTCACTGAACAGATTGCTGGTCCGCTTTGGCTTCGTCTCCAGCAGGCGATCCCCTCGTGAGAGACGCGTGTTGTCGCGCTTCAGCTCCTCTCTCTCTCTCTCTCCCCCCTCTCCCTCTGTGTATGCTAACGTGCCTCTCTGTGCCGGCGCTTTTCCGCACAGGACCTGGCTGCCCGTGGTCACCCGCAGGACGTAGCAGCCGCTCCAGCCAGGAAAGGAAGGAGGGAGCAACAAAAACAAATAAGAAGAGAACTGGAAGGATCCCAAAAAAAAAGAGACAGCTGGTAAGCGGGGAAAGCGAAATAAAAAAAAAACAAGAGGGGGTGGGGTCCCAAAAAAGGTCCCAAAAAAGCACCTGGAGAGGAAGTGAGCGAGGGAGACCGGCGAATGCAATTAGAGCAGCGTGGCTGACGGGCTCTCGTGGGGGACAAGCCTCTCCTCTGCCCGCCGCTGTCTCAGAGGGGAGCCGGGCGGGAGAGGTGGCTCCCTGTCCCCGAGACGCCGGTAGAGTCCACTCCAAGACGCCAGCGGAGAGGGCAGCGGAGCAGTGGGTCAGACCGGCCCTCCTGTGGGGAAGCACACCTCGCCACGCCAGCCCCCAGACCCACTGATCTCTCCACAGCACTTTGACCAGCTACCTCCTTTGCCTTGTTCTTTTTTTCTTCTCTTCCCTCTCTGTGCTGCTTTAGTTCCTCGCTCGCTGCCTCGTCTCGCTCACTCCTCCCCCTTCTCCTCCACCACCCCCCTCCTTCACCCACCCTCCCGCTCTCTCTGTCTCATCCGCTCTCGTCTTCTGTCACACTAACTGCGCCGGATGCGCGAGCCGCTCATGTAGAAGAAGCTGCCTCGCTTGGAGCAGATTTGCAGGGCTGTGTTTTTTTTTTTCTTCTCCTGGACAGCCGATGGAGGAGTGGAGTAGTCTCAGGTCAAGCTGTCCAAACGGACTGAGAGAGGACGAGGCATGACCAACAAGTAGCCCCACTCTTCCCTCAGGGATCCAACGGCAACCAAAGGAGACAATGTGCTAGATCAAGGTGGTGCGGGCTTGTGTGTGCGTGTGCGTCCGTGTCCGGGATCGTGTGTGAGCCCCGCAAGGGCGTGTGCACCAGCAGTTGACGGCCTCAAGAAGCACACAACCAGGTGTGAATTACTGCGGTGGGGAGAGCGTTACGCTGGAGCTCCATGTGGGCCCCAGCCCCTGAGGCCTGGCTGGGAGATGAAGCCTTCCCCGCGCCTCTAGGAGCGCTCTGGGCAGCCATGGCTCTGGAGGGCCGCTGTCTCCGGCGGGGATCCCCGGCCGTGGTCCGCAGGAGCCGCCGGCGCCCCCCAGCTCGGCCCAGCCTTGCCCAAATCACCTCCACCCTGCTGGCCAGGACACATCTGCATGGCCTCAGACACGTGTGCGTCCCCGGGGGCTCTGTGGGGCGCCGGGCCTTCTGGCTGCTGGCCCTGTGCACCTCGCTGGGCCTGCTACTGTCCTGGTCCTCCAACCGCCTGCTCCACTGGCTCTCCTTCCCCACCTACACCCGGGTCCACACCGAGTGGGCCAAGGAGCTGCCCTTTCCCACGCTCACCATCTGCAACAACAACCCCATCCGCCTCTACAAACTGACCAAGAGCGACCTGTACTTTGCGGGCCACTGGCTGGGCCTGCTGCTGGCCAACCGGACGGTGAGGCCCATGGTGCTGGACCTGCTGCAGGAGGACCGCCAGGCCTGGTTCACCAAGCTCTCCGACTTCCGCCTCTTTCTGCCCCCCAGGAACTTTGAGGGCACCAACCTGGAGTTTATGGACCGGCTGAGCCACCAGCTGGAGGACATGCTGCTCTCCTGCAAGTACCGAGGAGAGCCGTGCGGCCCGCAGAACTTCACCTCCGTAAGTCCTCAGACACCTAGCCCTGGTGCCATTTAGGTCAGTGTGTCAGTGTGCCCTGTCCATCTAGAAGGATTACCCCTTTGGCATTTGAGCAATAATGATAACAATCAGTTTGAAGTAGGACAGTGCTTGCAAGGTCCTGCTTTGGGCCAAAGCTGTCTAACAGCGAAGAGAGTGGATGGGCTCTCTCTCTCTCTCTCTCTCTCTCTCTCTCTCTCTCTCTCTCTCTCTCTCTCTCTCTCTCTCTCTCTCTCTCTCTCTCTCTCTCTCTCTCTCTCTCTCTCTCTCTCTCTCTCTCTCTCTCTCTCTCTCTGTACCATTTTCATGGCTGCCTAATGACAGCTCTGTCCCTGATTCCTCTGTGTTTAAAAACCTGATTCCCTGGTGCACTGCAACCGGGCCAGATGTTTTTTTCTCTAAGCTTTTAACAAAACCAGCACTGTTTGAAACGTAATTATTGCATTTAATTGGTATTCCGGTCATGCTATACACTCTCCTTCCACCCTACACTATTGACAGACCAGAAGACATACAAGAAATGTCAAGGAAATATAACGTGTGTTTATGCATGAGCTTGTGTGTGTGGTTTGTCAGAGCCTGTCTATCTGTGTGTGCATGTGTTTGTGTGTATGTGTGTATGTTTGGATATGTGTCTGGGTCCAAAGCTACTGATGTGTATCACAAGTTCCAAACTTGAAACCTCAAACCTTTACTTGACTGTCAAAATCAGCGGAGCGCAAATCTGGTCTGCTGTGTTTTAAATAGGAGCAACTTGAAGTTTTTAATGGGCCTTCACATGAGCTACAGTACCAGGGCTCTGGTCAGCGTGGTGTGTCGATGGCGGGATCGGAATGGATGGCGTTCATTAGTTGAAACACAGCGTTCGATTAGGCTGGACTGGCCCTCTAATGGCCCTTCTATCAGCCCACTCCATCTCTGAGTTCTACATGCGGAACGAGGCGAGAAGCTCGGCAGCTCCTCCTCACGCAAATGTAGCGCTTAATCAGAAACATGGCCTCGGGTCCAGTCCGTGGAATGGTGATGTAAAGAGATGACGTTGGCGGGGAGGCACCCTCCCAACAGCAGCTTAAAATTGAAGTCTTCAACGACTGGCATCCACTCTCCGTTGTAGAGGATGCAAGGTTTTTACAGCGTTTTTCTTACTTGTCTTCACTGGGATCTGTCTCTAGGATTTCATAGTCGCAGGCATGGACTAGCAGGGTTGTTATCGGATGTATTCATCAAGAGAAGGCGTGTTGTATGCTCGAACAAGCGTCTCATTCTTTTGTGTTTCTTTATGGTAGCATTTCCCGAGGTACAGTGCAATCGATTAAATCACGGGCTGTTATGTTTGTGACGAGGTCCCCGACACAAACTGTGGCTCAAGGTCAATATGCTCCGGCCCTGTTACCGCATTCTCTTATTATTCCCTCGACTTGAAATGTCTTGAACTGGCCCCTAACAGTCCCCGTTAGCCCTACTGAAGCACTGCTAGAGCACAAGGCTCCCCCCGGGCTCCTCCATTATCAGGACAGTATCAGGCCTGTCTGACTCCTTTGGTTGTAGGTGTGCCTTTTGGCGCGGCGATGACCTGTCACACAATAGTGCCAAGCTGGGTTTTTGCTGCCAGCGCACGAGGGAGCAGGGGTACTTTCAGGGGGCTCCAGCCCAACCGAGGCGTAATCTGTGCATGTGCCAACAGTATCTGCATGGTCATGCACCCTGTTTTGGCCTGCCAATGCAGACATAAACAGACTGTGTGATATCCATGGGATTTGTTGTTTTTGATTTGCTAATAAAGTGTTGAAGTCACTAGTAATTTGAATAGGTCTAAATGTTTGCTCTTGTTGACAATAGTCCTTCTTTCTCCATGAATCACAGTTTGCCATTCTGAAAAACAAACAATTTAATTTTCCATCAAATCATAGCAGCAGATGATTTTTGTAGAAAATATACCTGACCTTGCTTGGTATTGTGGAGATCACACAGTGCAGTGCAAGTCACAGCGAATAACTCTGCCAAAACCCATGTTGGCTGTTTTTGTTTGTTGGCATGATCCGTCGATCAAGTCCAGTGGCTCTGGTGATTCAGACTTCATCTGGGCTAGACCAATGAAGGAGGAACGGTGTGCAGGTTGCTGAGAGGTGCGTCTGCCCCAGTGACACCTCAATTTACAAAGCAGACAATTACGATCATTACACCTGCAGCTGGTCACCACAGACATCTGGATAGTGTTGTAGTGCTGGATAGTTTTATTCAAACTGTTTTCACAACATTCGTTTTTTCTACTAATATTTTTTCTTCTCGAACATAAAACTTTATAAGCATAGTTTACCAACATGTTGACACAACTAAAATATAGAAATATCAGTATGTGAATGTCAAGTTTGACATAGGTTGGGTATGACAGGCTCAGCGTTTCAGAGAAGTCTTGGAACTGCAAAGCAAAGACAGAGAGAACAGAGATTGCAGATAGAAAGAGTGGAGACAGAGAGGAGAGAGAGAGAGCGAGACAGAGAGGAGAGAGAGAGAGAGGGGGAAGGAGAGAGAGAAGGTGAGAGAAAGGGGACGAGAGAGATACATGAAAATAGAGAGAAAGATGTAGCCGCAGAGAGAAAGAAAGAGAGAGAAAGAGGAGAGGTTATACAAAAGAAAGGCTCAGGCTTGGTTGGAATATAAATGAGGGCTATAATTCTGTCTTAGTTCCTGCGGCGGCAGCAGCCAGGCTCGTATGAATCTATCAGAGTGAACGGGAACTAGCAGATGGACTCCTGATCAATACGCCCATTAGATGTTTGCTGTGGCTGGTGGAGGTCCATTTCACGTTCCATTTTGCCCTGAGATACCGAGTTGCACAAGCAAACCACCCGCTTAAGTGTGTTATTCTCCTAATATGCATATTGGTATGACTAGGACCTTGAACATGTACTTACATCAAAGATTCACACAATGACACAGAATGTTATTGAAGGCATTCAAGGTTCAGTTCTGTCAAACTGAAACAAGTTCTAGCATATGTGAAACACAATGCACAACAATGTGTGACAAAGGGCCTTGACATTCCATCATGATGAAAAATTAAGCTTTTCATGGCTCATCATTCCGATCGGATATCACACTTTACAGACAACGAAGAACCTCATTACGAAGCACTATCCCCATTACAGCACAGCTTCCAAACCTCACCATATATATCATGGACATTTAAAGCTCAGCGGGCGAGGCTGTTACGCCTCTCTCTAATACTTAGCCGATATTTCAGATATAGCCATATCTACCACCACCCCTACCCCGCACACATATTCAAGTCTCATGGCGGAGAAAGACACATCGGTGTTCCCCATAGGATCGACTGCACATAATTCAGTTATATAGATTACCCCCTCATGAAGCTAATTTAGAAGGAGCTGGAAACGGGATTGTCCTCCTATCCTTAGCACCGTGCTTTGTCAACCATATCCCCTGAGAAATCTCATGAGAACCTGACGTAATCCATTGAGTCAATACTCCTGTAGTGTTGCACTAATGGTGTTCGTGTGTTGTGAGATTGTATGCGGGGATAGAATTAGGATTTATTAAGGAAGAGGAGAATTCATTGTCCTTCGTTACGAACCGCTTATCCATAGTTATCCTTGATAGTCTGAAGTTAGACTTTGCCAATAGTTTATTTCAGAGAGACAGGGCAAATCCGATGGGAGGGTTGTAGGGAGAGTGATTGATGACCATTGCATGGCCCAATACGTCTTCCCAGCCACTACTAGGCCCTTCAATGTATGCTCACAGTTCCTTTGGCCACAGCCCTCTACCACTGAACTAAAGTAAACCGTGTTGTTCCTAGCAGCTCAAGGTGTTCACAGTCAGAGTGTTTGGATAGAGCATCCCATTAAAGCTTTATTCAATCTGGGATTTCTTCCCGTCCTCTGCTTCCGTTGGAAGGTGCTTGCGAACGCAGTTGATGATAAGACAGTGATTGAACATCTGATATTTGTTACGGATCGTTAAATCAGCACGGCTTATCAAAATACACAATCATTCAGGGGCAAAAATCAAAACAAGAACACTGCCTTGTCTTATTTAGATGTATATCACGATTATTTCACACGACGATCGTTTTACGTCCTTGGCTTTTGCTGGTGATTGTTTTTTCTGCCTTTCCCTTCACCACATAGAGTTCAAGAGAGACTTTGCTTTTTTCCTACACACCACCTGTTGCGGGTATGGGGGAAAAACATGTTTTCCACTTTGTAGCCTTGAACATTAAGGGCTCTGACGAGATTGACTGGGCCCTGTTTGCTCAGGGCTCCCTTTAAATAACCCTCAGAGGGAGACCAATTACAACAAAGCACACCTCGCCTGTCAATGGCATCTCAAACATACCTAGGCAATAAATCAGGGCCCTCTCTCTCTTTCTCTCTCCCTCTCTCGCTTGCCATTGACCTTTCAGCCGCGTTGTGTACCGCAGACCATAAACTATTGATCTGCTGCGGAGTAAACCACTGCACACTGAGCAAGGGGGAAGCAGTGGACTCTACCACAACAATCTCGTTGGCCCTCTGCTCGCCCCTATACGATTTGCGATTTGCCGGTCGAAGGGTAGGCACGGACCAACAGGTCCACATCTCGCCTTCTACTGCAGTTCCATATCCGGAGCCAATTTCCTGCTGAATGGTCATACTCCGATTGATTAATATGTTGGCAGTGTAGCCTCACCCCTCATCTTCTGGTTGTCTGGCAACAGCCCTATCTGTGACAGCAATCACTTGAATTTCCTGACGCAAAGCGCGCCTTGCATACAAATCCAAAGATCCTGCGTGGTAGGTATTTCAAGGAGTCCCTCGTGTGTGGAGACTGCGGGATACGGTAGCGGTGAGCTAATGGACGCCGTTTTGGTTACATGTATGCAGCTCAATTACTCGTTTAGAAGCTTGCGTGGCAGAATTCCAGAAGCGCGCAGGTCTAGACCCCCATCACATGTTTATGGATGCAATGGGAAAGGCTGCCGTTGCTACGGGGAAGAGTTTGGAAAGGGATACACTGAGGTTCTTCCATATGACCCCAGGGTCCCCGCTGCCTCCATGTACTTCTCGCACACAAGATGCTGCATGCCCACCTTCTGACCAGCAACACCCACATGTGCTGTCTCTCATGCACAAACCGCAGCAATCAAGCACAGCTTTCTTCAGAAATTAAAAGAGGAGTCGATGGAGAGATCACGATGAGGAGTCGTTGGTGGCAACAGACGCTCAGAGCCAAACAATGCTCTATATACTATACCACTACGAGGGGCCATAGCAGACCAGAGAGCAGGCCATAGCAGCCATTTTAGATACACTACCACACGCAGTGATACTCGCACATGAAAGAAAGCGTTGCTCATTCCTCAACAAACATTCTGGGATCCTCAATTTAAATACAATTGCAGTGTAAACTCTGCATCTTTCTATTCGGTAAAACCGAGTGTTGCTTTGTTTGTCATTCACTGTGTGGCTGGAGGAGCCCAGGCTGAGGTCAGCTGGACACAGCCCGTCCCCGAGGACTAGGTAGGCGGGGGCTTGAGCTGGAAGCTGCAACACAGAGCTAGCCACACGATGGCTGTTAAGCATGCTGTGTGCCGCTGCCCCCCCACTATGGCACCCCGCTCACCGCCATGCTTCACCCGCATTCCTTCTCATGCCGCCCAATCCCATTATTACTGCTGGCTTCCAATCCAACCCCTGCCTGCGCCTCGGCCCTTGTTGCAGTGAAATCGCACGCTTTCTTCATTTAAGATTCCTGTGACGTGAGGCCGTTTTCTCGCTCTTCTCAAAAGTGCGTTCCCTGACAACCCCTCTTATCATTTGTGGTGCTATCTGTCTGGAGCAGATGAAGTTGCTTTTTGCACCAGTAGCTCCCTTCTTCCCAACTGACGGAGTGAGTGCCCCCCCCCCCCCCCGCACCACCGCCCCGACAGACGGGAAGTGACTTGAAACGCAGAGCAGGTGTCTGTTCTCCCAAGCATCTCACCAGACTGTGGAAGTCATCCAACGGAGAGCATCAACCTGTCAGCTAGGTAACTCTCCTGATACACTGAACACTTCCTGCAATTTGTGTTTTAATACAAATTAGTTACAATGATAGAGTACGTCATTCTGCACACAAGTGCTTAAATCTGTTGTTTAAAGTAATACAAATCTTCCGGCCACAAACACACACACACTCAAGCCCACATAAACAATATACGTGCTCAAAACTGATTTCCCCCTCCGCGCCTTGTCTCTTTGAGTTTAAGCGGTTGCTGTGACATTTGAGCCATTTGCAACACCTATAGATCCACTGACGGCAAAAACCTTATATATAGTCAAGGTAATTTTCGTATAGGTTGGACTGGACACATTGCTCCACATGCTCGAGGGCTTTATCTTTATGTTGAACACAAAAGGTCAAACTAGCGCAAAAGGTCAAGGAAACCCGCAACAAAATAGGCTTTCAATTTGTTTCCTCCAAGCGGAGGTTTCTAATTAGACAGAAGCAGCCATGCCCACAGAATGTGGTTCTCTGTACATTATCACCTTGGGGTTTCAACGGAGGTGAAGGGGCTTTTATCCTTTCCCAGCAAAGATGCATCTGCAGTGCATCATGGTGTGGACAGAGAGAGAGCCGGAGTTGGGCAGGAACCTTGGAGAGGGAGGTGAGGCGGGTTGTACGGCAAAATAAAGAAAATGAGGCAGGGTGAGGAGGGAGGACGGCGGAGACGAAGAGCATCCATGCACCAGCGCGTTCACCTGTGCACCAGGAACGAGGTGAGAACACAAAGACTTTTGGAGCTTTTTCAGGTGCTGTCAATTATTGAAGGTACAGAATGTCTTGGTATTATGTGTGCCTCTGCTCTCCGTGAATGTCCCATCTTCAATGCCATTCTTCCCCCTTCTGAACTCTGCGCATCAGCCATAACATAATTATTAACTGTCTGTCCTATTAATATTTGTATCCATCTATTTCATCCTGTTGATACGCTCAACAGACAGTTGCCCTAAATGTGCCTGGCATTGTGCTGACTTGTCCTTTTGTGCCTGTCTGTGGGAGGATCTTCCACAGGGAGCTTTTTCAATGTTGGCCTTCTCTCTCTCTCTCTTTCTCTCTCTCTCTCTCTCTCTCTCTCTCTCTCTCTCTCTCTCTCTCTCTGTGTGTTTCGGACTGAAGGTTGAGACGGCAGCAACTTCACCGGTTTCTTCTGCATCTCGTGTGAGAAAATGGCGATAGAGACAGCAGAGGAACTTAATAAGATTTTGCTGTTGCCATAGGATGTTTGACCACAGCGAGGTCTCTGTTTACCAGAGGCAGGCGTTTGAAGGTTTCTGACCTCCCTCCAGCGAGCCTATTGTTCTGTGTGCTTACATTAACCCAGGACGTCCTCGAGGGATACCCGTGAGAAAAAAAGCAATATGCTGTGTGTGTGTGTGTGTGTGTTGGAACAGCTCATAAGGGCGGTAGTGTTTTTTTGGGCCACAGACTGATGAAGGAGCAGCAGAGGGTGAAATAAATGGCGCTCCATCTAGCCTCTCGGGCTAAGCTGCTCCGTGCATTTTCACGTTGATGGGTCTACAAGTCGGCCAGGAACTTCTTTGAATGTGTGCAATGCAATACATAGTGTTGCTGTGTGGGGGCCTGTGTATACATGGACCTCAGTCTGTGAAGTTAATTGATGCATTTCCCACCATATAATTACAACATTTCCAAATGTCTCGGTAGCACTTATCTTTCTCCACCGCTGAGTGAGAGACCGCCTATTTTCCGGGAGCGTTGCAGCTAGATGTCCTCTCACCATGCCCTCCTCACCAAACGAGCCACAGTTCTCCAATTGATGGGGACAGTTTCTCTTCATCGCCTGCAGATGTTGTGTTCCAGCTCTACGAGAGCAGTGGGAGCTGAAGTAGGTTGCCCCCAGCAAGGACGAGGTTTTGCTAGAGAGGTCGGGGAGGGATGGAGAAATGAAACAGACAGAACAGTGCAACAGACTGGCACACCGGCTTTCCAAATCTCCCCAGCATCACGGCCCTTAACCCCCCCCACCCCCCCACCCCACCCCCACCCTGCCTGGCAAGGGTGGCGGACGTGGCCATGCCCCATTTCTCCCACCTGGCTGGCCCCCATACATCGTCAAAGGACAGTATGGACCCCTATTAGCACAGACCCCAGTTGCAAGTTAAAGTTAATAGAGGCAGTTTATGCGTAGGAGATCATTTTAGCGACCCTGACCGTTTGCTTAGTGTAATCATTTTCCCTAACCGTCGCAAAGAAGACATGCAGAATGCTCGTGGTCACTGCATATCCCTAGCATGATCAACAACTATACTACAAGTATGTGCATCTCTTCCTGATTTAGAGACGCACCTCCTTGTGCAGTAAAGCAATTTGTTGCCGTTTCTCGGGAGATCCTACACACTGGCAGACAAAATTTGTGTTAAATATTGAGACTTCAGGAGGACTGATCTGAACCGCAATGTTTAATTCTCATTACAATGACATTACAATGTGAAATGTATTGATAATCCATTAATATAAAAAGGTTGCCAATAGTGGCGTTAAGGTTGTCAAGAGTGGTTGAGGGAGGGGGAGACCGCAGCCTGATTTTCTAATCTATTTCAGCTTTCTAAAAGTAGAATAAACAACTGCGCTCACTCATTAAATAGGAAAAACATGGCTTATGGTAATAAAAGGCTAAACAGAGTAAACAGGGCGTTCTCTTGGTAAATATGTGGAGGCTTATATTTAGACAGGGCTGGTGTGTGAGACGCCCGTCAGTGAATGGTGAAAACGCTACAATGAAAAATAGGGCGAGAAAACCAGCTTCCGAAGGCTGAGAGATGAATGGTGTCAGACACGGGGAGATGAGAGAGTGAGCTTCTTTGTTTCCACACGCACCGATATAACACACAATGCAGACACACACCTGCACAAACACGTACACACACACACACACTGAACACAATCCCACTCCCATTCGCATGCTATCATATTGACAGCCACACCTTCACTAAATGTGATATAGTGGACTTCTAGTTTGTCCGCGTTCTCTCCAGACCGACCTGTAGTCGATGTGGAACTTATTTGAAGCCGGTGTACGTACATGGGAAACGTGGTCAGAAGCTTCTCGTTATTGACATTCATGTCGACATGGTTCCCTGTTGGCGGCCAGTAGCTGCGTGCTCCTCCACCTGTGCCAAGCCCATATGTCAGCGTTAAGGCTGGCAGGGAACACTGCCAAGGCTAAAACACTCTGGTGCTCTCCACACAGGTTTCATAAATTGGCAGGCTAGAGAACACTGTTTGCTGCACCAGCCCCAACCACTCCACACCAGATGGGTCTTACTCAGCCATTCATGTCAGGCTCCAACTGGTCCAGCCAACCAGGCTGATTGCATTATGCTCCTCTTATAAGGTTTGAAAATGGACATTGTTTACTCTCAAGGCTGGACCCTGAAAGCTTATGATGTTGGGAGAATGAACAAGGTACATTCAGTAGACTTCAAATTCTTTGCCCTCTGGAAACTACGGAGAGCACGTTAGTAGTTTAGTGTACCGTATGTTCCTAGACTTAATAGACTGGTTCTGTGCAAACACTTAAAGCTCGGCCCTCACTCATCTTGCCCTTTAGAGAAATAAAAGAAAAATTTGGAAAATGTCATCACCAGCGTGACCACTCGTTTTTCCTATTTCACGCCCCTCAAGGCCATGTGATTTGCCAAGTCGTGCGTCCTTTAAAAGGGCGGCTGCCTGGGGTCCCCGAGGAGCCCGAGTGGGCAGGGGGCGTGGAGCCTGGTTTCGCAAGCCAGCTATCCTCCCAGGTGGGAGAGCTATTTTAGCCGTGCTCACTGATAGAGAGGGGCTGAAGGCAGAACCTTCCCCTGGGCTCCAGTTAACCGGCCCTGAGATTGGGCCGAGCGAGCTGATGAGGTGGGCCAGGGTGCTGGAGGAAGTGCAGAGAAATAAACCCCCACATCTCTCCCACCGTTAACCCGGGGAAACCTTTTTGGTCGTTCCTCAGCCAGGCAGCCAAAATGGAAACTTCTTCCTCCCTCACCACCCTCCATCCTGCCCTTCCATCCTCTTGTTCTGTCCACTTTGTTCTTGTTGCTCAGACTGAGATGGCCCGTGGGAGCAGTCTGTCCCACGGTGACTAATGCACCTGCCACGGCTCCCCACTGTCCCTGTGTGACTGCTCCTCGCTCCCCTCTCCCTGGCCCTGCCTCCCTCTCCTCACACAGTGTGCGTACTACATCTGGCTCCTCTGCCATTTGCTAGTCACCGTCGACTCATCAATCTCCGTTGAAAGCCTCCTGGATGGCTCAGAGTTTGAACTGATTTACCGCGCTACCAGTTAAGAGAGGTGATTTATCATGAACCGAATGAGAGCACAGCTCACATTTTGGGTTTCGACAAGTAGGTTTAATGTTCCCCTCATCCCAAACTTTCACGTTCTCTCTCTTTATCTCGCCTGTACCCCCTCACACATCCCACCCACTCGTACTGTTTCCAATCTCCTATTCCATGCCGGGGAATTAAAGGGGTCACCTAAGTGTGTCCTAACCCTGTGGCAATAAAATGCAGGGATGGCCTTGATTTCACAACTTCCAGACAGTGCAGGATTTCTATCAAAGCCACGCTGAGGCAATGTTCAACACCACTGTTAACACTATGACCACCCCCTGGCACACGGCATGATGATGAAAGGGATTTGCAAACCAATGCTCACGCGTTGATATTGAATTCCCATTTTCTCTCAAATTGAATTCAGAATTAGACTCGTTTTTTTTTTTATTGAGCCTCGAGACTTAAAGGGAAATGTCTGTGATGGATAATCATAGCATTCCCTCTCACTATATTGGCTTGTGGTGCAAGCTAAATGATAAACGGGTGCATTTAGGGCCTGCAATCTTAGTGGTTTTCATTAGTTTCTTAGCTGTTTTCATGAAGACATGCACTAAAATGAATTATTGCTTTTACCTGTCAGATGAGTCTTGCCCATCTGGAAAGTTTTTAAATCTTAAAAATATACTTTAATTAGGTGTACTCAGCATTTCTTATTCATGCAAGTTATGACTAAAAATTAAGAGAGAAAAAAAGTTTTGCTTGCACAGACTGTTTAAATTAATTATTATTAAAAAAATGTATTGTCAATCCTAAAATCCTTTCATAACAATATTATTATATTATCAGTGACATTTTATTAATTACGAGGTTTGTCGCATGATTTTATTTTGATTATTAGTCTAGGATAAACCCATTTAATGAGGTGCACATTATTAGTATACAATATTTATAAGATCTAGTCTGGTTCAGTCATCATATTTGTTTAATTCTGATAATATTCGTTTGAGAGTTCCAAGAAACACATTAGGAAAATACTGTTTCATACAGTTTGCAATCCTTAATTGTTTGGAGACTGATTAATTTAATTTGGTTGTAAATGCCATGCATACAGCAACTCATTTAAGAATCTTCAAAGTCAAGATTTGACTTTTCGTTTGAGTGAAATTAAAAAATGTTCTATGCGCTATTTGTGGGTATTGTTCTGAAGCAACAACAATTAGTGGGAAATTAATAGTGCCAATTACTTCCAATCAGTAATTGTTGGCTAATTAATTGTATTTTTTCAAGTGTTTTGTTTATTTTAATGACTTTCTGATGGGAACATTGTGTTTTTCTTAACTTCAAGCTAAAAAGGAGTACTTGTTATGTATGCATATAGTCATATGTATATGAATATATGTTAAACGTATGTTGAATTTACCATTATTACCTATATGTCCATTGTTCTCCAATTTAGAAATTAGGATAAAAGCCATTTGAGACCTGTGCGATGACAAAGCAGATAACAGGAACATTAAACGTACTGAATGTATGCCAGAAGGGGATAGAAACAGCACCGATTGTTAATGGAATAATACAAAAATATATTTAGCCCACTCTCATGAACGGTGTAATTTATCAACAACCATCACTCTGTCTGGCATTATCATCGTCAACGGGGCCTCCCACCAAGTAAAGTGGCCTCTACTTTATTCAACCACCAGTAACCAAGGAGACTGTAGGGGTCCCACAGTGATGAAAGCAGCAGCATATTTTTCTGCTCCACAAGTAAGCCTCTCTCTGTATATTGTGTTGTTGTGGGTTTCTATCTCTTACTTCCTACCTCTCATCGTTTGCTCACTTCGCCAGGGGGAGTTGGCGTCTCAGACAGACGGAATGTTGCTCTGCACCCATTGCGTTGGCAGGAACAGGCTTAGGACGAGTTGGTGGCAGGAGAGCAACCCCCTTGCCCAGTAGCGTTTATTGAAGATCCGAATACACAGGCGGCGCCATGCCTCTCTCTGTTGCCCGCTGCAGGTGCCCCCCCCCCCCCCCCAGTATCCACCAGCAGGTCTGTGACAAGAGGCCAGGGGGCAGCTATGCTGTGAATAGTGCGGCTGTCCACACAGCACTCTCTCAGGAGCAAATCAGAGAGTAACAGAACTGTTGTTCTGTCTTGGCAGAACAAACTCTTTCCTTTCCCCACTGTGATAAGCTCACTGTCTGTCTGTGCTGGTATGTCCATTTTTGTGTGTGCCTGTGTTAATGTGTGCATTCAACTGCATACACTATAGGTACTTACAACTAAATATGGCACCGACTTTGGAATTTCAATAGATCCATCACAGTTTAAGGGTGCTTGACGTAGGCTATTATTTCCTTCTATTGGAGCTGTGAGTAAACGGGCTGAGGATCTTGCCAGCATATTATTTACTACGCTTTGTGATGTGGCTTGGAGATTGCTGTAATAAATAATTCACTTTGGTTAGAAACCGACCTCATGATCTAAAGAGGAAATAGTGTTTGATTTTGCACGTTGCACATACACCAGGATAGGTGTGCCGCTCGCCGCTCCTTGCGCTGATTGGGTTTTTATGTGTGCGCCTGTGGGGGGATTGAGGGGGTTCATCTTGTTTGTGTCTGTACATGTAATTGTGCACATGCAGTTCTCTCATGAGTTAATGGCCAGCATAAATCAAATTGGCTCGGTGTCTTGCAATAACATCGACATGCAAAATGCACAGATGTCCAGGACTCAGGACTCAAACATTGAATCAATTGACACATGATTCAATGAGTCATTCTCGTGCACTGTAGACATTTATTAATTAATTTGAATAGGATGGAGTGTTTGTCAAGGGAGAAAGAAACTTAGTTTGAGTAGTTTAATTCTGTTTGGATAGCTCAGAATAAAACATACATGGAGTAACAGAAAGTGAAATAAAATAAAACTGAAATATACACACAGGCACGAGGGAAAAAAATCTCGATTAACTTTCAAAAAAATCTTTCCGCCCGTACTCTGGAGAGTGAAGCGAGAAAATAGAAAGCCTCAACTGCCAAATCAATCCACTCGTACAATGGTCCCGGGGAACTGAGAGGCCCATTATGATTAACAGGGAGGAATATTGTGCTGCTGACAATGGATGATGATCATAAAAGCCCCAAACAACGGTGAAGAAGTGCTGCGCTCTGTGATTAAGGAGCTAATTAATCTCTGATGAGATTGATCCATCGGATTTATTAGCTCTTAAATACACGTCCTCTCGCCGACAGCTCAGCCTAAAAACTTGCCTAATAGCGTGTGCATCGCGTTTCCTGTTTGGGGGAAAGGAGAGCCGTCGCAGCACGTCTCGACAGAAACTCACTCCGTAGCAGCAACAACCGTCAACAGCGAGGAGCGGGCAAGCTGCTCATCACCATGGATACGGAAATGTATGTTTTACTCAGTTTGTGGAGGGAACGAGAGAACACCGCATTAGCCGCAGCTTGGATGCTTGGCTCTCAGCTGAATTGCATTGTATATAGAGGATGTGACTGGAGCCCTTTAGGCGAGATGTATCTGCATGGTTCCACCAGTGACCAAGTACAGTAGAGTCAGCACTGTTCTGTTTAATAGGGA
Organism: Galaxias olidus; assembly: GCA_026901105.3. Taxonomy (NCBI): domain Eukaryota; kingdom Metazoa; phylum Chordata; class Actinopteri; order Galaxiiformes; family Galaxiidae; genus Galaxias; species Galaxias olidus. Next base: position 321,713 of record JAPMUY010008087.1, read on the forward strand.
CATGACAGATGTTGATGAGGATGAAATGGGAATACATTTCCAAGGCACTTTGCTATATTGAATGCATGTGGGGTAATAACATCCATAATACACTTCCGAATAGACAATGCCCATTATGGCTGCATGGATAACAGTACCATTATAGTGATATACAACTGTTCTCCTAGTTTCATGCATTTGACTAATGGAAACCTATGCCAAGACTGAGCTTATCAAAGAAAACTTCAGTCAGTCATGCTGAAATACATAATTTAGATGGAAACTGAAGTAGAATAACAAAATGTTGAGCTTTGACCTATATGTAGGGCCATCATGTTATTTCGTTTACTCATTGTCTGAATGGGATATTACAATTGTCTTGTCTTCTTCAGCAGGAAAGTTGGGAGAATTTATTTGTACAACTTTGCAGAGTTTGTATTCTGTTTAGTTGGTTCCTGCATCCCTGTATGTTGGATATGTAGCGTCAGTACACTGTACTTGTTCTCCAATAAAGTAGTTACATCAAAGTTCTGTCAGCTTCCAAGTGCCAGTTTTCTTCCTGAAGAGTCTCTGCTGGGCCTCTGTGGACCGAACGTCTATATTTTTTCGTCTCAAGTCAATAGCTAATCTGTGGCAGTGCCCTAGTATTTATATTCTGCCACTATTTCTAGGTTTTTGTCATATATTGTCACTGGTGAACGCTTTTGTTTTTATGTCTTTGTTTTTATGTGATGCCTATTTGTCAGATTGTTGGCTAGACTTGCGTGTGTCGTAAAAAGAGTTTATGGTGCACCCAAGTGAACAGGCGTGTATGACATGTATGCAGTGGTACTGGACGCTTTAGGATTTTACCACCACTAGTGATGTGTTGTGTGTATCATAAAAGAAAATTTTCTCATAAAAGAAAATTTATGATACAACTTTAGTATAAACGTATTTGTGAACCAGACCAGACACAAAAACATTTGTGTGTGTGTGTGTGTGTGTGTGTGTGTGTGTGATTGTGCATTAATGACGGCCATCTACCTTACTGGTAAGTGGCAGTGTTACCAATCCGTCTGTCCCCGACAGTGTACCTACACATAGAGGGGTCCTAAACTGGGCCAATCCATATTATTCCCTGCTGTTGCAACCAGCGCGGTGTGCCCATGCAGGGCCTAGCTGCAGGCCACTGGCCTTTGTCTCCATCTGAACCAGCCCTGTGGCGCAGTTCAACTCCTGCCCTATATGAGGCCCAGCCCCATCGATCCACACTACTCGATTGGTGAGCCCTTTGAAAGGCTAAAAGCCTGTCACATTTAGAAATAATTCACCTTATCCTGGTCAATAGTCTCTCTCTCTCTCTCTCTCTCTCTCTCTCTCTCTCTCTCTCTCTCTCTCTCTCTCTCTCCTTCTCTCTTAGACTATCATTTCAACACATCATAAAGGGTGCAATCAAACACAAATTTAATCAGGTTTGATCAAACAGCTCCCCGATCAACAACAGAGGACTTTTCTGAAGAGGCTTGGTTAATGGCCAGACCTTCATCCGGCGGGGTTGTAAAGAAAAGGTCACAGCAAGCAAAAGGACACCAAGACAAAGAAGAACAAATCAAGGTAAAAAAAAGGTTAAAAGAAAGCTGGAGAAACAGCGTGTGAGGGTGTACATAGATTTGGTCGATGTGAAGGGCAGAGAGAGTGAAGGCTTGAGAGGGACACAAATGCGAGGCACGTGTTATCGTGCATCTTGGCCTGCACATGGTGAGGCTTGAATCGCTCAATATCGCTCCGGTTCTCAGTCCTCGCCGCCACACGTTTCTGAAATCCTCTTCTGAAATGATTTCCCCTGTGGCAGTGTGTATTCACCTTCCTTCCTAGCTTAAATCAGTGATAGCTGGTGCCCAAAGTTACATCCTTCTCCATTTTCATTTTCCCAATCCCAATCTTCTCTCGCTGAGACATTGTGGCTTTGACAAAGACACGTCGCTATCCCATTTCTGTCGGTCTCCTACTACATGGTCTATGTTGGAGAAGGTTTAGTGAACTTCAACAAAAGCTAATTTGTTTCAGTAGGAACAGATGAGCCACAGTCTGCAGCAGTAGCGGTGTTGTGTCTGTCTGCAACACCAGGTTGGATGCAGTGGACTGGAAAGTCTGCATGTTTTGTGGTTCTTAACACAGTCGTTTTGAGATGACACGGACTTTCACCTTTAATCTGGGGGTTTTCACGTCCATGTTGGGTGAACCATGAATTAGTTGCCCATACCCAACATAACTTATTTTAAGAAACTAAAATGAACTGAAAACATTGACATAAAATAACATGTATTTATGTAAATAAATAAAAAATTATGAAATAGATTTATAATTAGTATTTGGTTGGCATACTCATGGGACCACTCAAGGAGAGCACTTCTAGGGGAAATGTTTTTGTCCTGCCAAAACATTTCCCTGTTTTTAAATGGGGTTGTTGCTCATGTTGCCCTTCAGACTTTTCTGAGAGCATCCCAGTGTCTTGATTTCTTCAAATATGACAGTGTTATTTATTGACCCCTAAAAATGTGGGGTGGATGTAAGTCCACATGAGAGGGTCACACCTCACTGCTTAGCTCCAGGGTCGCTGACCCTTCAAAGTCCTCTGAGCTGGAAGGCCCACACTTGTGTGACTCAGACCTCCCTGCCGTCGACTTCAATAACCACTTTCGTAGATTTATCTGGGCTCCAACGCGTACACACACACAGAGGCACCAAGAAGGTTGACTCACCCAGTTCGTTACAGGGATGGAGAGCCTGAAACCTAATGTAGCGAACGCAGATCTACGGAGAGAGAGTGTGAAAATGGACCGACTCAATGTCAGTTGTCATTATAATAACACCTAAATGTTAGAGAGAAGAAGAAAAAAACGTAATTAAAAATGGTCGCCCGGAATAGAGCTCAGGACACGTTTTAAATGTTGCCGGCAGCCAACCATCATCCAGCTCGCTGTTCCTTCTCGTAGCCACACAGACATGGGCCCAGAGATTTAATTGGGTGATGGGAATAAAAGCGCCCCCTCCCCCCTCCCAGTAAATAAGCAGCGCTCCCTGATGACATTATTACTGGAGCGGCCATGCAGGTGATTTATCAGCGTCTCGCACTGTCGGCAGACACCGGGGGCCGTGTGAGCAGGCCAGTGCTTTATGGGACTTTCATTATGTACCTCACCTCTGTTTCTACTGTAAAGGCCGGCTTTGTTTACGTGACGCTGTAATCAGACCATTTGTTTTCCCCGGTCAAACACCCCCCATGACTCCCTCCCGTGTGAGTGTGTCTTTTCCTCTCTCCTCTGTGTAGTTTTAAAGAAGTTGCCTTGACTGAGAAGATGTCTCGCCCCGTGGTTTGTTTTAGCATAAAGAGATTAGGAGTTGACAAAGATGCTGATCTTGCATATACGCAAACTCTCAGCCCTGTAATTAAAGTCATATTCAGTCCCTAATGAGACACAAAGAAGACCATGATTCTCATTTATGCGGTACGTTTATTGGATTAGTTTTGTTTGTATAACCGTATGCTTAAATGAGCTTTGTGGAGTCAAGAATTCACATGACACTCGAAAAGTGAGGTGAACCGCATCACTGGATATTGTTGCGTGTGTGTTTGTGTCTTGGGGGTATTAATACGCCTTCGTGGATTGGAGATCTAAAATGTGTCTACGTCCTCGGCAGGCAGGCGGTCCAGGTTGGCAGGTCATTGGATCTGCAGCGCTACCTGTCTGGGACAGTGAGGGTGAACGGGCCAAAGTCCCTTTCCATTACCTGCTCAGAGGACGCAGAGATACAGGCAGAGAAAAGGCCCGGGGTGGGTAGGGGGATCCAGCGGACCCACCGATCTGACCACACCATCCCTCGTAGTCCCAGCGCTCCACTCAGTGTTACAGGAGCTCGCGTCCCTGCATCCTCATCCCTCCACTTATCCGCAGAGAGAGGTGACAAAGAAAACCGCCACTTTAGCTTTGCGTCAGCCACCAACTAACACGGCCTCAGGCGCCCCGGCCCCACAGCACGCACAGCACAGTTCTGCAAAGTCTTTATTGAAATGCATAGCCCTCGCTGCCGAGACAGCTCCTGTATATCATTATAGAATTTGGCCTTTGGCAGATGCCCCTGGTGTGTAATAAAATCCCTCTCATTCGTTGTGCGTCGGCACGGTGCTATAGGCCTGTTTATAGGTGTGTGTATGTGTTTGGTCACTCTCACTCAGTTTTACTGCATGGCGGTGGGTCTGGCCTGTCTGTCAGCCTTAGTCAGGGATGAGCTGAGCTCATATCTCCCTGGTGTGCTGCTCTGGGCTGGTGAAGGCACTGTGGTTGGAGGCGGTGGTGTGGGGCTAGCGACGCTGTCGGGGGTTTCCAGGAAAAGGTCTGCCCTGGGCCGGGGCCCCGACTGCGGGGTACGTTGTGGGGTTCCAGGGCCCAGCAGGATCCTGTCACATCACATCAGCTAAGGCACCTGACCTCAACCAGAGGAAAGAGAACCAGACTCACAGGCATAGGGAATATTCTCCAGCCGTCACACTCTCTCTGTTGTTTTCTCTCCTTCAATATATCTCTCTCCTTTGTACATTATTTATTTTCTATTTTTGAATCATCTGCTGAGGATTTGTAATGTATTTCAACTGGTAGAGTTTTCAGATTATCATCCCCCCAATACACACATTAAAGAAACCTTGTCTGAAACTTGTCTGTGGGTGCCAATGGACGCCAGTCACAATAACTATATTACCGGATTCTGGATCATGGGAGCTATACCACAGAGAGGAAGAACCTGAATATATGCCTGCTGCTTTCATATCTTCGAAGCCTTCTTTAGCCTTACGAGAGTGGAGGAGAAGAGGAAGGGTGAGGGAGATGGGGAGGGCATGGAAGTGGAAGGATTCTTTGACCAGCGGGGATGAGAAGCGCGAGAGCTAAAGCTGCCTTGACACTCCTTGTCATCCCATCTACAGCTTTTGATCTGAAGAAAACCGAATAAGAGGGGAAAAAAACAACTCCTAGCTGGACGTTGAGCTGCAAGCCTTCTTTGAAGACTTTCCGATTCCTTAGTGTATCCTAAAGCTTTGTGTGTAGGTGTGTGTGTGTGTGTGTGTGTGTGTGTACGAACGCTGCGCGCCTCTGAATCTGTGTGTGTTTTGACTAAGCCTGTCTGTGAAGTGAGGATAATGAACACTCCTTCCCTCTTATCACACACAGGGTTAGGAGCGCGGTGATCCTTCAAGTCAATGGCATTCAACCTTTGTTCATTCGTATGATATAAACAACTTACCCCGCAATACTTTATATATATATGAACACTGCACTTGCGAGCATTCGTTTGTTTCTTTAAATTAATTATTGTATACCCAAGTATACCGTGTGGGAATAATGTATTTGTCTCTGAAACTGTCTGTGTCGGGAGATAGAGCCTAGACCAAACCCCACAGCGATATAAAATATGACTGTGAGGCAATATTAATAGTCCTGTCTGTGTGTGTAATTTCAACAATCCGTTTTCTAGTAGCACCTCTTTATCTCTCAATTTCAGTGTCACCAGCAACTCATTTCTCTCGGCCTCATCTGGCCGAGTGCATATGAAGAAAAACATTTCTCTAAGGTTACTGCAGGACAACCGATAGTGACAAACAAAAAGCCCACGTTTTTTTCCTCTAGAACTGTCCAGGCTCGTTCTGTGCCAGCATTTCCCAGGGGAAGCTGGAAAAGTGTCTGAGTGACTGTATGCGTTTGAATCGAAAGCAGCAACCCCATCTTCCATGCACCGCAGGAAGCGGCAAGCTTGGCACTGAAATACTCTCCGTTGTGTCGTTTGACTTTTGAGCTTTGCTGGCCCATTCTATTGAATGACCCTGGTGCAATCAACCCCTCAGAGCATCCTAGCCTTGACCAAAAGATGAAGTCAAAACATCTAACACTACTTTGATTCCCGACGCAATTGGGAAGAAAAGCACAAAAAACATTATTTGCTATCCAACCGTTGCACTATGTATCTGAGTGTACTACTGTGTGAGTGTTTGTGCATGAACAGTTTTTATTTGTAAATAATTTGTCTATCTGTGTCTGTGCGCATGCGTTTTCCCAGAGTACCAGAGGGCCTGGCATGCCTCCAGCAGGTATCTCTGCCTTGGCAGCCTGTTTACTTTATTAGCCTCCTCTGTTCTGTGCTCCGCATCGTGTTGACAGCAGAGGTCGGAAGATGCATCACCTGCACCAGAGCAGAGAGGGAGACGATGGCCAAAGGCAGCCCACTGCAAGACACATATTATTGCAATCCCACTGACGCGGGTATAATGTTTTATTGGAAAGGTAGAAAGAGTGGAAAGGAATATCATTTCATTTTATAGAGGGCTTAGAAAGGGTGTAGAAATTGGCGGAAGTCTGACTTTGGCCACTCTGTTTGAGACTTGAGGCTATTTATATTTTAACAATCTCATCTACTTAACGGTTTACGTTGTGAGGGAGTTGTGTTTGTCGGTGGAACGGGGAGCAAACAACATTGTGGCGATAAGCAGGAATAGCCTCAGTATGTGGAATCAGCTCACTCCGAAAAGCACTGCTCTTTGGATTTGTCCTCTCCCCCCCTCCTTCTCTCTTTTCATTGTCTGTGCATGCAAAGGCTCCCCACGGTAGCACTAGTGTAAAGCCATTATCGCTGCTGCTCGGTCCTTTATGCTAGCTGTGAGGACATGGCTCTGCTTGTTCCTCAGGGGGGGGGGGGGGCTGACTGCCTCTGGGTCACAATCCCCCCGAAAGCGTATCAGAGCCACCTGGCCGGGTCACACAGAGACTCTCAGCTGTGTGGAGCTTTGAGTGACCTGCCTTCTCCTGTGAGCTAGCTTTACTCTGCTACCCATGGGGCCCATGAGGTGTGCAATCAGGGCTCGAGCTGTGGAACGCGTGAGCTGAAACAGTTCCTGCCGTGCGATAGCTCGAGATAATTAGTGGTGCCTAATTAACATGGTGTGGTGGTGCACACACCAAGCACCTGCCAGGTTTATTAGACTTACCCACTCCGAGGCAGGGGGATGGAATTACACTTGGCGCGGTTTGACGGTGACACGACCCGGCGAATGCAAATGCCGCGCGCCGGCTCGTTGAGTGACGCGAAACAACAATGTTCCAACGGGAACACAGTGAGCGGTGGCAGCAGCCCGTGTCGTCCTTTGGGATGAGTCAGAGGTGAAGAGCACGGCAAAGCCCCCCCAGCCCGTCTGTCTCGGGGACTCTGTGTTGGCACACAGCGTGGGGCTCCGTCACAGCCAGAGGAGAGGTGCTGCTGTGTCTCTCTCTGTTGTCACCCTGCTGTTTCATCTCCAGCCACAGTCTCTTTAATTACTTCCCGCGTGACCAACCAGTAAGGCTCCTAGGGAGACGTCAATCTCGCCTCTCGCTCGGCCCTGCCTAAACTGTGTGGCAACTCTGTTCTGAGGTTGTTTTTTTTTTTTTGTCATTGTCTTTTTTTTAGGCAAACCTCTCGCGTCACATTTCCATAATATTTTGTCACGTATGAAAGCCGTTCCTCTTTAATCTCCCCTAAGCACAGGAGACAATCCCTCCTAATCAAGGATTTGCGGATTTCACACGGTCTCAGCCGTGTCAGGAGATTCTCCCTGGCTCCTCCTTTCCACATTTCTAAACCTTAAACCCATGGCATGCTTCCAGCTAAATATAGAAACCCCCCCCGTCCCGCAATCACCCTATATCGTCCTCGTGACCATCACATTTTTAAAGGAGTCATAATTCTGCGTGGAGAGACTACTCAGGCCTCTCGTCTGTTTTTTCTGGGGTACTCTCCCAACAAGCCAAACTCCACTTCACACTTCTGGCCTATTAAGTACATGTACACCCACTTTAATCCCTCTATAATGGAGAGCTCGTCTCTGTAATAACCACAGCCATTTCAAAGGACCTTGCTCAAGCAATTGGGGGGGGGGGGGGGGTTGACCATTTTCGAGAGCGGTTAGCAGCACTGAGCACCGCTACCTTCACTTGAGAGGTTTTGAAAACGTGTTTTTCCAGCAGCCGCGTCTTTTTTCGGCATGTCACTTTGCTAAAAGAAAGCTTAGTCTAGGTCTCCACCCACGCAGGCAAATCGAAACAATCTTCTCTTTAGTGGTAACATCTATAAACTGTTGGCGGTGCCCGCCTGAAGAAAGAAAAAACGGAGAGCGTGTGTAAAGACCACCTACACCGTGTGTATTCATGAATGACTTGGTGCCGCGCGGGTACAGGTGTGTTTTCTTTATGTGTTCACGTGTACTGTGGCTGGGTCCGCTGGCTCTGCAGAGGAGCCTCCGTTGAGAGGAGGGGGTGTGCCTGCACTGTAAAAAATGTCAGTGAAATTGACAGTGAAATACTGTGAAATCACGACAGCAAAACACTGTAAATAGATAAACAATGAAGCAGTGTTTTATTTACAGTAATATGTTGTAAAACACTGAACCAAACACAACTGTTTAATTTAAAATAAAAATGTCAGAAGTATCATATTCCGCTGTATAATTTACAGATTTCTGTATTTTAAACACATAAACACTGTAATTGTATTAAATTGTAATTGTGTTCCCTGTAGAAGTGTTCAATCTGCGATGAGAAATACTTTTACAGAGAAATAATTCTACAGTTTATATTTGAGATTGATATTAGATAGGACTAGTAGAAAATAATGTCATACATTTATATTGTAATCAATGCCTTTTACAGAAATGTAAATTGCAGTATTTAATTGCTTTCATTGTAGAACCTTAGTCATACATACTGCAGCATCCTGGGGCAGGACCTTCCCAGCATGCACCGAGGGGTGCGTTTGCAATAGAATTAGTTGTATTACTGTTTTTCATTACATATATTTTTGCCCACTCTTTTGGGTTGTTTTGATAATTATTATTGCTGCTTAATTTAGTTATTAATGCAGGTTGGCTGACATTAGGGTCACCTTGAGTGAGAATGTCTATTCTGGTATACTTGCCCTTGCGGTTCATTTGTCCGATTGACCGATAATGGTTATACAAGGGAAATGGTCTGCAGTATAAACGGAGCAATTGTCTTCGATCTTGATGACTGTCTCTGTAATGTTTGTAAGAGCTGTTACCTGACTGTTCCATATACATTGGAAGACCGCATTCTCAATAACAAGCGTTCAACAAAAACAAATAAGGCTATTGGATTAACCAGTTTGAATGTAATTCCAACGTTTTTTAACAGTAAAATGTGCAGGTTGTTCTGTAAAGTTATTCACAGTTTTAATGTATTTTTTACAGATTCTGGCATCCACAGCTGCCAGTTTTTGTCTGTAAAGAAAATCTTTACCGTAATACTGAATATGTCTGTGTTTTTTATGATTCTCCTCTGGCATCCACAGCTGCCAGTATTTAAAAAAAAAAATTTTGTGTGCCGTAGATAGTGAATAGCAGCCTTCAGTCTTTATATTGAAGAGAGTTGGCAATGGCCCTCCACGCAGTGGGCCCCCGGTACAGTTAGTTAGTTATGCTGCGTTTTATGCTGTGGCTCACCACGTCATCAGAATCGGATTGTGTTCACCTATGCCTTCGTGGCTCCAGATTCTCCAAAGCAGAACTGATGACTTTGTGTGTTTTGATATTTGTTCATTTACATTTTTTAAATTCATACTGCAAGTGTTACTCAAGACGATGATAGACAACTTTCTTTTATAATGTATATCCTAGCTCTGATTGAAAAAGAAAGCAGCCTCTTCTTTATTTTAGACAGAAAAGAGATGTCTTCAAATTGAAATACTCTAATTTAGTTGCTTCCAGTGTAAGTGTCATGGATGATGTGTAGAGGCTATTCCTCACAGTTCCCTGGGGTTGTAATTGGACAGCAGAATAATGCTCTTCCAGCTCTGAAAGACTGACCCATTCGTTAGAGCTAGGCTATCGTCAACCACATAAAAACAACTTCTCTGGGGAGTCTAAAGTGCCCAGCGGGCCTTCACTAGTATGTAGAATGGGCCGTTAAGAATTCCCATTCCTTTGCTCCTGTCGTGAGCAACAGGCTCCCTCCCCTCTAGGCTAGGGAGAAACCTGATCAGACCCCCTCCACACCTTCTCTTCAGAGCAGAGCTGGAGCTCAGCCTCTGGGGACTGTAGCTGACTTCAACTGTGTCTCGGGGGACCTCCGGCCTCTCCACTCATCCCCTGTGAAGGCCCCGTCCTGTGCGCCGTGGCCGGGGACGGGGGACCCTGGGTCAGGGCCATTTGTTATGCCGCTGGGGGAGCCGCCGTTTGGAAGTGGAGATGTGAGCGGTGCATGGTGTCAGATGCTAATCCAGCAGCACTAATGGCTCTCCTCCCCATGGTGACACACGGCTGCTGCAGCTTTGTTTTCCTTCCCTTCTGGCTCAGTGACCTCACCGCAAGCTGGGGCCACGTCTCTGCTGGCTTAACTACAAATGGAGAGGATGGATGGGCATGGTCTAGCCTACGGGAGTGCGCTGAATGATTGAATAAAAGCGATGTTTTCCTGTACTTTCCCCATGAAGGAAGGCAGTATATTAGCCAGGGCTGTCACTGAGCTGTACAGAGATAGAGTACTCTGGGTTTTGTAGTTAATTATATGTGGAACTCCTACTTCATTCTTCAGTGGCTATAGTTGTTACAACTTGTTTTATTATTAATTAATTTTGACGTATTACTCTTTTGGCTCTTAATCGAGCAGTTCTAATGGAAAAATATGAATATTTCCCCTTGAGCCGAGGTCGTGCCTAATGCAATCTTCTTTGTCCCTCTGTGTTAATGCCTCAATGGGATTTGGGAGTTGTAACATTGCCTAATCACTGCCGGGTGCTGTGCTGGTGAATCACACTGATTTGAATCTGATTAGACAATCAGACAAATGTATGTAATAGGCCGTGTGGCAAAGAGCGGGACCCAAGGCACATGCGTGCATGACAATTTGTCCTCGTTCCGGAAAATTGCAGACGCATTCACTATTTCCTTCCATTTCTCTTGGCCTCCTAATTTCTTTGCTTATTTTTCTCCGCTCAATCACCACACACAAGCACCTTTCTCTTTCCGTCGACCCCTTTTCTTCCTCCAGTGCTGTAGTTGGATTTCACACGATCCAGAAATTATTCACCTTTAAAACCATCAGCCGCAGGCGCTACATGAAAAATAACTTAGTGCAGCCTTGTCGCTATCCTCGTGAGGTAGGCCAACTTAGAACAAAGCAAGGCTTGTGACAGAAAGAGGAGATTATAAAAACACAATGAGGCTGAAGGGGGATGATGGGGCGTAGGCGAGGGGCTGGACGATCACCTGAACCGGGGTTCCTGAGCTTCACCAGCTGGTGCTGGGGGTGCCGAATTCTCCCGGCTCTACTGCGCCCCTTTCCATGCCTCCCCTCTTTCCATGCCTCCCTTTTTTCTCTGTCTCTCCTCTTTACATGTCATCCCTCTGTCCATGCCTCCCATCTGTGGCTGGGGACCGGAGAGGCACCATGAAGAATCGATCAGCGTTGGCCAGGAGATGAAAGAGGCGAGGAGAGCATAGGGAACAGGGGAGAGGCGCAGGCGACGGGCGCGGCTAATTGAATGGGACGGTTAAAATAGGGATGAAAGGCGACAAGAGGGCAGAGGAGCGAGTGGCAAAGGAAAAGAGTTCCAAACATTTGAATTCAGTCACACACTTCTAAAATAAGGGTGGGAAGAGGTGAAAGAAGTATAGACAGGAGCGGCTCTGGTTTGGGCCAAAGTCTAGCACAAAATCATTGTGAAAGGACAACGTCCTAAAAAGAAAATGTTTGTAAAGTAATTTTCCTCCATCCCCTTTGTTTTCTTGGTCCCACTGCTCGCTCCGTCTGTTTTTCTCTCTGTTTTCTGGCTTGTCACCCAGGCGACGGGTCGATAAGAGGCCATGAGCAGGAGGATCAATAAGAGGTTAGGGAGTCTGATGCTGACTACACATCTGTAGTTTGTCCCTGCACCCCATTAGGGCTGAGGGCGCTCGACACGCACACACACACACACACACACACACACACACCCTAACACGCAAGGCCGGAGAGAGTGGAGAGAAAGAGGAGACAGGAAGGGAGAGAGAGCAGCCCAGTACTCAGGGAAGGAAGATAGTGGCAGACAAAATAGCAGGGCGAAGGGACTACACTAAAAGGTTATTTATCAAAGCTCCCCGGACCGGAGGCCACCGTGTGTGGTTCCAGTGCATCAGCACAAAGCAAACAGACTGGCCGGCTTTCATGTGTAAGCGGCAGACAGATTCCTGGGGTTAAGGTATTTCGCCTCCATAATTGAAAGGGTCAGCTCGTGTCTTTGTGTTCCAGAGAAAAATCAATTAGAAACCGTCAGGGGGACTGACTCGAACAGCCCGCAGACGCTCGCTCTCTTGAGCAATCCTTTTACCGTGTGCCTTCCCGTCTGTCCATCACTCTCTCCCCTCTCTAGCTCTTTCTTGTCGCTTTATGCCAGGGCCCTGGGCTCAGTTTTGCTGCTCACTTTTAATACCCCCCCCCCCCCCCCCCCTCCTCACTTGGGTTTCTTAATAGACTTTTCATAAGATATTAGCCTGATGACTTGTCTGTCACTCCCCGGTCTGAGGCTTCACCTTCCAGTCCTCAGACAGTGACACGCCATTACCGGCTCCACATTCCCTCCCTGCCCTTCATTAAGAGGGTACGTCTCGTCCACACTACTTCATCTCTCTCTCTCTCTCTCTCTCTCTCTCTCTCTCTCTCTCTCTCTCTCTCTCTCTCTCTCTCTCTCTCTCTCTCTCTCTCTCTCTCTCTCTCTCTCTCACACACACACACACACACACAGTATTCTAAACCCTCTTGTCATGCGGGAGCAGTCAGCTCTATTGAAGCTGCTGGACAACACAGACAGAGAATTGACTTTGTAGACAAAGAAGGAAATAGGAGAGGAATGGAGAACATGTGAGAATAACGTTTAGAATGTCAAATTACACAGGATACGATGTTATGGTGTCCATTATGCCATATTCCAAGATGAGCACTTAAAAAAACACATTTTAGAATGGATTGGGGTTGAGAGCAGATATGTCATTGGGGTTTTCAAGTGGGCACCCTCCATCTAGGATGTTTCGTTAATTTGAGCCCACAACACCTCCAGAAGGCTTAATGGTGAGCAATGACGTCTCAAAGCCACCTCCCTCTATAGCTGTTCCAGATCCTATTACTGCTACGCGGATGACACTCAACTAATGTTCTTCCCTCCGTCTGACACACTGGTGGTGCAATGCATATCGGCATGCCTGGCTGACATCTCAGCATGGATGGCAGCTCACCACTTGAAGCTCAACCCTGACAAAACAGAAGTTATTTTCATCCCCGGGAAGTCCAGCCCGTTCCAAGACCTAACCATCACCGTCGATAACACTGTGGTCTCCTCTTCTAGTACGGCAAAGAACCTGGGGGTCACCCTGGATGACCGGCTGTCCTTCTCATCTAACATTGCGGCAGTAACGCGTTCCTGCAGATTCCTTCTCTACAACATCAGAAGTATACGGCCCTTCCTTACAAGAGAGGCTGCGCAGGTCATAGTCCAGGCCCTCGTCATCTCTCGCCTGGACTACTGCAACTCCCTCTTGGCTGGGCTGACTGCGAGCGCAATCAAACCCCTTCAGCTCATCCAGAACGCAGCCGCTCGTCTGGTCTTCAACCTCCCTAAGTTCACTCACACTACTCCTCTACTTCACACACTGCACTGGCTACCGGTAGCAGCACGCATCAAATTCAAGTCACTTGTCCTAGCCTATCGGGTGAGAATCGGATCTGCACCCCCCTACCTACAGTCGATGCTCAGACCCTACACCCCATCCCGACCACTGCGCTCTGCCACTGGATGTTGCCTCGTTGCCCCCTCACTTTGTAGAAGGGACAGCCTGACACCTCGTTCACGACTTTTCTCTGTCCTTGTCCCTCAGTGGTGGAATGACCTCGCCATGAACATTAGGACTGCAACATCTATGTTCACTTTCCGCCAAAACTTGAAGACTCACTTGTTTCGACTGCACTTCGGCTCTTAAATGTGAGATTGCGTCTACCAAGCACTTCTACCTGATATACCACGTAATTGGTTGCGGTCAGAATTTTTTTGTAGTTGGTTTGTAAAGGTTTTGTTAATTTATCCTGATGTCTAATATAGCACTTGCTTAGCTCTTATCTAGATAATTAAGTCAGTGATGCATTTATGTTCTCTACCTGACTTGTAGTTTTTACCATTATCTTTTTGTAGGCACAATTTTTGTAAGTCGCTTTGGATAAAAGCATCTGCTAAATGAATGTAATGTAATGTAATGTATATTCAAAAAGAAGAAGTTCCCTACACACCTCCAACTGCTGGCTTAAAACATGGGATATTACTCTTACAATGTAACCCTAAAGTTCATATGAAGACTTGGGCCTACCTTCATGACTTATATTATATATTACTTATATAAGGTATATATTACCTTTATATTACCTTTGTACCTTAGTCCTGAGATGTAATCACTTTCTTTGGTTTTTCAACATGATGTTCTTTACTGTTGCGGCCATATTGGATCCTTCCTTTTTTAGCCACAGCCACTGGCTACTATATCTGACACAGCTTTTATTGTCTGGCGCAATTCTTTGCTGCTAATCCCTATTTCATTAAGTAGTTTGGTTGTTGATATTGCCACAAATCCTCGGAATCCAACTTCCTCAGGACACACCTCTGTTCTCCAGCCTCGCTGTTCTGCCTTAGCCGCTAATTCGCTATAGCGGAGTTTCATTCTTTCGTATGCCGCTTTCGTCCATCACTTTTTCCCATGGGACTGTTAGCTCTACAAAGTACACAGTTTGCTGCTGCGTGTTGGACCAGGGTAATAAGTATGGTCTTAAGCTGGTGGTTGCGATCTCTAATGGGACTCTCATTTGCTGGCCGACATCTGCTAGCATTTTCCAATCTCGTGCTCGTCTCAGCTGCCCTGAGCTTTGTTTTGTTTTGGCCTGTTTTACGTCCTTCCCGGAACTCCCTCCCTGACAAAGTGAATGTGGTGTGTGTCGCCCTCTGCTTCCAATGGGCAGGACATTAACCATTAAGATAATGAAATATAAGCTAAACTATTGCTGCGGCCAAGCAATTTACCTGATTGTGGCACCAGGTAAATCTTCCTTGAGTAAGGAAGAAAGAAGCAGGGTGGAAGTTAAAGATAAAAAAGCAGCAAAGACGGGAAGCCTCCTTACATAAGTAAACAAAAGGGGAAAAGAAGTGCGGGGACGTGAATGGAACGGGGGCTTAGTGAAGCAGACGGCGGTGACAGACAGGAGCCTCGAGCTGTCCAGCATCAAACAACGCGCCATGCTCTGGAGTTTATTGACCCGTCTCATTCGGCCACCTCTTTTCCAGCTGTCTGCCCCAGGTACGAGGCCCCGTAGAAGAAAAGTAAGCTACCGTCCTGGTAAACTCCACTAAACATCCCAGATAATGGACTGAGTCGATGGACTCGGTGGCTCGCTCAATAGACCGAGTCACTATAAACCCACAAACAGTTTTATGTTGTATGAGGTGGGGTTCATTATGGCTGGCTCAAAGAGCTCCTCTGGGAAGCCGGCAGGAAGTCATTCCATTTTTCAGTGTGACCGTGGAGTGGCTCAACCCTTTTTATCACCAATGTTACAGTTGTTTTTTGGGTGAAGAATTGAAATGTGTGTGAGTTTGTGTGTGTGTGTATTTGCTTGCACTCTTGATATTTTATTCAGGATCTTATTCTCCAAGTGGAGGCCATTTTAATGATTTAATGGCCCATTCAAAGGAATCATTGCCCTCCAAGCAGCAGCTTCTGCCTTGCAGCAGAAGAGGCCGGCTGCCATTTTGATGCGGGTCGGAAATCAAACGGTAGGACAGATAAAGCCTCCACCTCACTCCCCTCACATACTCCTCTTCTGTCCCCGCTGACTTTCTCTCCTGATTGTCTTTCACAACTCCCAGGTCCCAGGTGGAGCCCGACGCTCGGCCAGAGCCTTTCTCTGAAAGGTGTGGAAAGGAGTTGGGCCCGTGGGTGGGCAGGGGTCACTTAGCCCAGCTCAGGCCCAGATGATCATGTTGCTCTGTGGGATGGGCCTCATCCTCTGGCTGCAGGAGCTGTGACATGGAGCCTGGTGCCGGGTGACAGACAGACACACAGAGATCAACGGTGCAGGAAATGACTGTTCCTCATTGCCGCGCTGCTCTGTTTACTCAGAGCATGGAGAGACAAGAAGGGGAGTAGTGTTGTCTCCCCATATGACTACCCGTCTGTCACTCTGGTAGACCACTGGCGGAACGTCTCCGTGTCACCAGGGGCGGGGGATAGATACATCAATGACAGTGACAATGGCTGCCTTTCGATCGCCACTGACACTCCAAGGACGCAGGAATAAATTGCAAAGAGGTACAATCATCTAGACAGAGACCTACAGCGGGACCATTTAATGAAGCGTCGTGCAATATGCCTTCTCCCATTAGCCAGCCCTGCTTGTCCCCTCGCATGTGGCTGCCACCCAGTGATCCCAATCAGGGAGACGATTGCCTCAATGTCCCTCTGGTGAGATGGAGCACAGTTGAGTCATCAAAGGTGACCGGGCGTCATCAATAGTCGAAACTATTGAAACACACAGTGAAACACACAGTATATCCGTCTCTCCCCTTGCCTTGCTGAGTAAAACCATGGGGGAATCTTTTTGGTGCGATCGTTCTCGATCAACCTTGTTGCATTCCTCTCTCTCACGATCAGTCCATGCTGTCACCCTCTCTCAGTGCGCTCGTCAATATCCACGGGTCTCGTCCTGCCGGGTGGGAAGTGTGAGCGAGGCCACAGGCCTTGGCGGGGGCTGACGGGAGGATCAGAGCAAAGGCACGCTCTGGGCTGTGCTCAGACAGGTGGGCTCTCAGACCTGGGAGCCAGGCGCCGCCTCACACAGACACACCGGAGCGCTGCTAAAGCTCCCAGCTGGCAGCAATAGGAGGGAGGGAGAACTGGAGTGAGGAAGGGAAGAAGGAATAGAGGGGGTGGGGGTGTTCCTAGATGTGTGCGGTTGGAGGAATCAAAAAGATCAGAAGGCATAGCCCCGTGGGTGCAATGATATCGTCTTATCAGCTTCTGACTCCTGACAACACCCTCTGATTCATATTCATAGCCGCATGTTCTGGGTATCGGTGGCAGATTCTGTGTCGACTACAACCTGCATACTCTCTTGAGGAACACTCCACCATTAAGCACTCTAGCTCTCTGTACAGGATCTGACACTCACACTGCATCTTCACACATACGCACAAACACACACACCTACTCAGAGGCATATATATTCCACTCAGGTAGACGAAAAAATTTGCTTTGAAAGGCCCGATATTATGCTGACCATTGAACAGTGGAGTTATGCACTGAGGGCAAACAAAGGGAGGAATGTTAACTAGGGGGTATACTTGTTTTAAAAGTCCTCGATTCATCTTACCAGAGGAGTTTGTGTAGGGGACGTTTGCAGTGACTGGTGCACGTGGCTCTGAAGGACATGCAGCAATAACCTCTGCATAGGGAAGATGCATGCGTTTAATGGCAGGGGAAAAAAAGCATTACATTTAACGGCTGTGCACACGCAAACGATGACGGACGCTAATTAAGAGTCGATTAGCCCGCGGGGCGGTAGGTGATTGACCCCTGTAAGCACAGCCAGGAGCGGGAATATGGGCCCCCCCTGAGCTCATGTGTTTGCCTCGCCGCCGTCCCCTCTCTACAGACTCCTTCTCCGGACCGCTCCCTGCCTCCCACACACCCCACGCCAACAGGGACCAAACACACACTCCCTGGAACCGCTGACCGTCATCTCTATTCTGTGACTTTGAAAAAGATAATTGCGTGCTGTTAGACATTTGACCACCCTGTGCACGACAATCCCGTGGAGAGTCAGGTTGCTTTCGGAGAGAGCAAGTTGTTGTTCAAGAAAGGAATGAAATGAAATTATACACCATACGCCCAAGACAGCAGCAGCAGGGAAAAATAAGTGCCAGCATTGCGGTCGCTTGTGGCAAAGGTTTTCTAACTGTTCATTCCTCCCGACTGTATGATTTGTTCTTTATTTCTAACATATCATTTGCTCATCCTCCTCCGCTTGATCGTCAATATGTAACATGATTTCTCTTCTGCAACATATCCTTGACTGTTCTGTTTCTTTTGCCTGCCAAGTTTCAACAGTCAAAGTACCAGTGTAAACACCAACTTAGGCACAGAATCTCTGCCCTCGCTTCCATCCAGTGTTCTGCCATCCCAGTATTTGCTAGCGGAACATATCTGCAGTGTGAAATGCTCACAGACACAGCAACCAGATGTCGCGTTCCTCAATAGCCACGTCTACAGTACTCTGTGCTCTTTTAAAGTTGATATCTTCAGAGAGACAGCGGATGTTTTGAGGGCTGGATCCATTTTCAGGCGTGGCCAAATTGTAGGCCGGGCACATTTCCATGGCAAAGTGGTTTTCACATGCAGAGCTAAATGGTCTTCTAAACGCTGTTCGCATTGGAGAACCAATGCAACACCAGTCTAAAGGAGGGGGGGTACTTATCACTGGAGGGTTTGAGTATACTGTATTTTTTGGACGGTGTTCCTATTTGAATGAAAGCCTCAGCTCATGCAAAGCTCAATAGCTGACAGGAAATACTCTCCCTGCCTTTTAGCACCCAATAACAACTTGGAATGCCATCAGCCTTTTAAAGTGTCACTCATCCCAGTCCGTGTCTGAAGAGAGTCTGGTTGTCACGCCGTAGCTGTTATGTCTCCTTGGGCGTTTTCTTAGTCGCCCCAATGACATCCCAGTGTGGGGAGAGGGTGACTCTGACTGGCCCCAATGTGAGTGCCCTGCTTGGCTGTTTGTTTAAGCGCCACTAAGAGGGCGACGCTGGGGCTGTCTTTGACCCTACATAAATGCCGTTTGTGTGCTGCTGTTGTTTTTTCATCATCATGGATTGCGCTCTTCCTTCCGTGTTGACACTAAAGAACCTGGCTTCTTCACTGTGTGGGTGGGTAAGCAGTGAGCCTGCAGCCCACCGCAGTGTGTTTGTGCCCTGAGCTTAGGCGGTTCTCACATATGGTGTGAAAGGCCCTGCGATGGGAGAACCCTTTTAAGGAGTCGTAATGAGGAGAACACATGCATTTGCAAGCGCACGCAGACACACACACAAATACAGGGCTACAAAGGACACAAGGAGGAAGAGAAATAGAGGAAGCACAGTGACAAATAAATGAGAATGTGTTATCGTGGCAACCAATATGAATCAAATAATACGTCAACATTAGGAGAGCTGTTCACACCATCTATGAAAGAGCAACATAAAGACAGAGGTATGTTTTTTGCTGTGCTTTGTCATTTTTGAGTAGTTCGTTAATTTTCTCAAAGTCAAGACAGTTGTTGAATTTGAAACAAACTACTACTCCTAAGACAATTTCACCCCCTAATAAGTTACCTACAATTCAATATTTCACACATTGGTTCCATATGGAAAGTTACAGAAGGCAGCATATTATATTTAATTATTTCCCTCTACATCTATCTCTGCCTTTTTTACACCTCGCGCACACAAACTGAATATTTCTAGCCCATCCACTTTCAAGTAGCATCCTCCGAATTTAGCATATCTCTCCAGTTACATAAACATATTGTACACAGGTACACACAAGCCAACACAACCTCCATTGACATAGTCAGCTCTTTGTAAACAGTGTCATTAAGCATACTTTATTTTAATGAAAATCTTTGTTTATACAGCTCTGCTTTTGCCTGGACCACATGCACAGAGCCAGGGACTGCTGTAGAAGCCAGCAGAGGCTGTATTTTCTTTTATTCATTTATTTATTTATTCCCTTTCTCCTCTGAGGGAATACATTCCATTAAGCACCCTGGGCGGCCATTTTTCTTTGTTTGCGTTAGCTCCACAGTGAAATAATGAATGAGGAACCCCTCTGCCGCACCTGCTGATGATGATAAAGGCGAGCCGCGTGCAAATACCAACCGTTACACAACGCTGCTGACAGACACCCCACCTGCAGGGCCAAATCTATACACCGATGTGTCACAGCTATGATGGGTGCAATTCTCAATATTTGCTTTTGGAATAATGTTTTTAAGTTTTGTTGCAATCTGCTTGAAGATCAGCCCCTAAGGACTTTTCTAGGCTTCCAACCACACAATACATGTATGTTGATATAAAGGAACAGCAATTATACATTTATAAATACATTAATTTGCTGGAATTAAAAAACAATCTTTGTCTGAGGAATATTTATATGGGTTGTATTATGATTTATTAAACCCTTTTAGATTTGCCTCTGCTTATTAACACAACACTGATTTATTGTCTTGTGATCCTTTTATAGATTAGACCTTACACTCTTGAGTTCATTATTATCTTTATTCTCCAATGAACATGGCATAAATAATAATAGGTTGTTCACATTTGATAAAACGTGCTCTCTCAATAGATAGCTTTTTCTTTCAGGTATACATTGTACTTATCCCTTAGCTTTATGTAGATTGTGACTAACTGGCAAAACCCATGAGCTCTTCATGATAGCCATCAATGCCATCATACCAAAACTGACACTGACCAAGCAGTCCCACACTAACTCATCTAAGACACTAAGTGGTGCCTGTTTGTTTACACAGCCACCTGCAAAGTGCTGTTTGCAGAGTTTGTCATTTGCTGGCACAGTGAGGCACCCCACTGTACATGTGAAGGGACAGCTACAAGCTGACAGAAAAAAAGGACTGTTGGATGGCTGAGAGGAGCATAGCTAATGTGCACAACAGATGGACATGTTTATATCAGTTGCGCTCCATCTGGGGCCATTCAGATATCTTATTGGAAATATCGCTGGGACAGCGGATGAGGACTTTCTGTGCCCACTGCCCTGGGAAAGACCACAATGGAGAAGTGAAAAGGAGAGAGAGAAATGTATTCATCTATTTCCTCTTATCAGGGAGATGGATGTTGTGAATCGTATTTGGTTAATTTAGTTTTAGGTTGTTTTCCGATTCTGCTCTCGCTCCTGGCATTTCTTGTGTGCACCTACTTTCTGTCCTTTTCGAAAAGGCCAATGATGGCTGATTATAGCCCTGCCATGTGACAGTTCTCCTTTTGTAGATGGAGGTTGCCTAGGGAAGGGTTTGGCTTGAAGCTGACATTTGCTTTCGGTTGAAGGAGGCAAAAGACCCTCCTCTAATATCTGATGTGGCGGAGGAAATGTCCTGGGAAAGTGGCCGTTGAAGAAAAGAGGAGAGTTGAGACAGAGGATTCGCCGAAGTAAAAAGTACGACAGGGATGTGGGCGAGGGGGAAAGACAAAGGCAACCAGAGATCTCGTAAAACGCCGTCCGAAACAATTCCAGCAGAGCCCGTCCTTTTAGTTTCATGTTACGTAAGCTGTGTTTGAGGACCACTGTGGGTGCAGCGGAGCAAAATGACTGAGGCATCCTCCACGAGCGTGGGCCCGCGGTTTCCAGATGTATCACGTGTCCTGGTTACATTGTGCTAATGCCCCACAGTACTGAGGCGTTGTCCTCTCGCTGTGTGCCTGTCTGTGTGTCTGTGTGTCTCCGTGGCATGGCTGGTGGGGAAGGGTAGTGGTTAGTGTAAGGGTGGGGGGTGGGGTGCGGGGGTGCAGCCTGAGGCTTCTTCTATGGGATCTACAGCAGACTCGGTTCGGGCCTTAGCCAAGGAAGGCCACAGAGAATAGTGGGAGATACCATCTCATGGCTCCAAAGTAGGAAGCCTTTTACTCCGTTTGTCACTTTGTAACAGGATCAATCGTAATCCAGTCACAGGCCACTTTAGAGCTGTTTGGGGGTCCTCTGCCAACACTCCCATAAAATTAATACACACACACACACACACAGTCTAAACTGCCTCAGGCTGGCTCACTGATAATCTGTTGATTGGATGCTTTTAGGGCATACGAGACTGTTTGAGCCCAATCTAACTCCGTCACCCCAGCTTAATCCTGCCAGCATGGATCACACACAAACACACACACACACACACACACACACACATTCACGGAGTGTATAGTAAGACTGCTGGCGCTGAGATAATAAAATATCACATCAGTGTGTTCTGCCCACTGTCCCAGTCACTCTATGTGTGTGTGTGTGTGTGTGTGTGGGACCCTGAGAGGAGTTGTTTTCATCTATTCATGGCATTTGTTTCCACCAGTTCCCCACAGTGCTTTTTTTCTCATCATCTATGTCCCATTGCTTTATCCAATTGGATACAGCCGAATGCAGTAAGTAGAAATGTGCATTTCTGCTGCTTCCATGGATCCCATGGGGAACCCGGGCTTTTGCCATGAGATATTATACATTACCGGATAGATTGCAATGATAATGTATTTACCTACATGGCAGAATGAAAGGGACCCAGCTTTCACATATTGGGGATCTGGGATATGTCATTTCTGCAGATGGGTCCCAAATTACAGTCTGGGCTGTCTGTGACGGCTGTCATTCTATTGCTACTGTAATATTCTCTCGGGGGAATGTGACAGCTTGCCATCCGTCCTCTCTGACGGCTGTGCCATCGACACTCCTCACCCTGGAGTCGGCTCTCTCCGGGCCACGTTTCCTCCAGGAAACATAGGCAGGGCTCATAGAAGCGCTAACCTCGACGACTACGCGGTGGGAATCTCCATAACCCTTTGATCAGCCATTGGAATATGTAACGTCGTCCTCAGCCTTTCTTCTTGTTGAATGGAATATTCTATCTTTTTTTTCCAGTTACATCTTTCAGAGGCACTGTTTAAATAATGATCCCCTAAGTGACTGATCCAACTCTACCGTCTTCATATAGGCATATCATAGAGAGCGGTCGCCCACCGAATAAAACGCTGCTGCGTGCACCCATAACGTGGATGGCTGTATATTAAGTCCCTTAGACGTGTGAGCACTCTGAGGTGAACCCACAGTGGACATTAGAGGGGCTCTAGTAGAGGGCTGGGTGGATCCAGAGGCAGTGTGGGCCTACTGTTACCATGGAGCCAGGAGGAGGAGGAGGGAGACTGGCTGTGGGGTGGGTTAGGGTCCGCCTAAGCTACCTGGACAACACACCCGTGTCCATCTGAGGGCTAGACCTCCCTGGGACTGCTCAGCCGTGAGCCGCCACATGCTGCGAGAGGTGTCAAACGGGCTACCTGCTAGTTGCCCCTCGAGCCACAGAGAATGGGAGTGCAGCTTTAAGCTGGATGGTAGGCCACAGGGGGGAAGGATTTCACACGTAGAATCCGTATCTCTGAGGAACCAAACTCCCACCAACACCTCAGCAAACCGAGAAACAGCGTCGGAAGCAGAGCCGCCGCAGAAAAGGAATATGGCGACCGATTACACCTCAGTTACACCTCACCACGAGCCTCTGTTTCCCTCTGACGTCCTCCTGATGATCATTCTTTTCAATGCTGTGGTAATTACAGTGGCCACTAAGGGAGGGCGTTTTTTGTTAATCTCTCTCCCCTTCGGGTTCCGCCCGGCTGGCTCTCGGGGCTTCCGTCAACACTCCGGGTTTGTTTCCGTCCCTCAGACTGTTTACTGTTGAAGGCCTTTGGCTCTTCGACGGAAGCCACCCGAGTGTGTCGGTGCAGTTGGAATTTCCTTTTTCTCCGTTCCCAACTCCCAGCTTTGTTTGTCTTCGTCTCCTGCCAATGACTTGAATGTCTCTCCAGCAAAGTTAACACTCTGGCCAATGTTTCAAAGCAGGGCTCGTGCGGTGCGGCTGGCACGATCTTGTTCTTTTTTGAAACTGTAAAAAAAAAAAAGAGTTGTTAGCTATCCGCATGATCCACTGTTACTTCCTCGCCATCTATGTTATTTCATGGGCCAATGCCCTCGGTACCGAGGCCAGTATGAAACAGTAGTTATGACGCCCCTGTGCTCTACTCCCTTTATTTCTCCGGGTTATTATCCCAGGGCTGCTCTCTCTCTCTGCAACCAGTTCGACAGTCTAATGATCGGAGATTGATGTAGAGTGGCCACTTACGGATCACGCCATGGATTACTGACTCGCCAAAGATGGAGGCCAGCAGTCTTCTGAAAAGAACTGCGGGAGACGTTTTGTTTTGTGCCAGCTGTGAGCCTCATTCATTGCAAGGTTCCTATTCGTCCTGCGTCCGTTCCAATGCGCTTTAACACACAGCACGTCTTATTGAGAGCCATTGTTTTGCTGGAGTCAAACCGCTTAAAAGGGTATTTTGATGCAGTATAGCTTAGCGCTCTAACTCGGTGCCGGCAAGGCGCTCCAGCTGGCTGGCTGACTGTCTACAGACGCTCTATAGATCCCGGTCAGCGGGAGTGGACTGATACGTGTGGAGAGAGCCAATATCTCTGTTCAGTGAGCAGGCTTGGCCGGGTCACTCTGAAAGGAAGATAAAACGCTCCTCGTCCAGTTGTGAAAGGTCAGGGAATGAGCATTCCAGCCCACCAGACCAGTTTCTAGATACACGCCACTAGGACCTGGTTTGTAACTCCTGGTATGTGAGCACTTATGGATCAACTTGCGGCCACATTGCTCACAGGCGGGTAGGTAAAACCTTAATAACGTTTGGCTTTTTGAAGTACCTGGGCATAGGAACTCTGCCTAAGGCTTTCTGTATATTTTAGCATTATGAATTGATTATGTGTTAATTTAATCCTTGTAGTCTACCTGTTGGTCTTTGCCTGTAATATTACAACAGTTTTATTATTGCGTAGTCATCATGGCTAATAGGATAAGTCAACTTTGGTAATATGTGTTTGAGGAAGCTGCCCCGTGTAGCTTTAAATGCCAATAATATCCTCTGAAGTTGAGCCGTCGTACTCGGGTTACAGTCCAACTGTCCAGGGGTTTGGTACTTTGGTGGAGATAAAAGACTCAGATTGTTTTCCTTAAAACTTGGCTCTGTCAAACTCCTGAAAGTCGATGGCTCTGCCCTCAAGGGGGGAGAGCAATCAGGAGGAGAGTGTGACTGCATAATTGCAGACATCATTGCCACGCCGATGTCCAAAACTCTCTAAACAAATCCATCCGACATCAATGTCGGCGGCTGTGCCTGGACTGCGTGAGATAGGGGACATGGACATTTTCGACTCGCAAGCCATTCCTACTGGTTCTCCGTTAGCCATTAGGACCTGTCACATGTCCTCTACCTCTTGCCCATTACTCAGCCTCCAATATGTCCCGGCGGGGACAGCCCACGCTGACAGGTGAGGCGGGGCCCCTGGATGGCCTCCGAGGGGCAGGCTTATTAAAAGTAATGAGTGAGAAAGTGTGTGACAGGATGTGACTTAACAGTTGGGGGCGGATGCCGTGGTCCTTTGGCAGCCCTGGACGCCCCTCCACTCCACGACTGCCCCGACAGAGATGTGCGTGAGGGAGTTTTATCGTCGGAACCTGTTTCCCATGTCAAGAGGGATTGGAAGGACGAGTGACTTGCGTGACTCCGTATTCAAGGAGAATTGGGTGTTTGGCTGATTCCTTTTATTTGTTTCATGCAGACTAGACTGTGGGAACTCCCATAGTCCTTTTTTTTCCAGGTCTAACTTTAAGTGATTAAGGAAGAGGTCTCAGACAAACTCATCTGTCCTAAATATGTAAATGCACTCTAGCTTTCCGTGGTTGGAACTACTTATTTTTGTAGCTCCCTTCCGCAACATACAACGGGTTTCCACGTTTGGAAGCAGGGAGCAAAACATTTGTTCCCGTATTAACACAGACTAGTAGATCCAGCCTGGCAGCTGGGGTGGGAATGGGAGCTGTCTTTTTGCCATCGTACATCGGGCAACAGTAGAATGACATACGCACAGCATTTGAAATAGAGCCACCGATTGACATTAAACATTTGGATTGGTGAGAGGATACGCAGTCTGAATGCTGGCTTATCAGGAGTGCGCAGACCCAGAGTCATCTGAAGCTTCATTCGTGCACCGAGGCTTTGGAAGGCCATCAAGCGAGCAAATCAAAAACATTGGTTTTCTAACTAAACACACAAAAGGGAACCGAATCATTATTTTCACCACTAGTATTTCCAGTATATACGTTTGATTATAGAAGAGCAGATTCAATTCCAAGTGCAAGGGGTGCATACACCACAGAGGGGCAGTTTTGGCCTCCAGGTAGGAGGTGGGCTGTAGAGATGGTGGGGACCTGGCACTCACAGCGGGAGACATCACTGCCTGGATGAGCTGGCCCTCCACGGGGGAGCGTGTCAATCGATAGGCTCCTCTCAGCGTGGTGTTAGAGCTGTTCTGTGCACATGACATCCTCCATGAAAACTCGTTTTGGGTCACACAAGGCTCCTCTGCTCATCCAGGAAACTGGAAAGGGTTAAACGGACCCGTTGCATCGGAATACAGGTAGTGTGCTACTCAAGGAAGGCTCTTGTTGCAAATCCTTCTACTCTATCTCTCTCTTTCTCTCTCTCTCTCTCTCTCTTTCACTCTCTCTCTCTATCTCTGTTTTTCTCTACCTCTAACCTCTAGACTTGTTATTGTTTGTCCCCCCGTTTTTCTCTATTCAATGATAACATAAATATCATGCTGGCAGAAATACCAGCCGTTTTTATGTGTCATATCACCAACCTTCCTCGCTCAGGTGTTGTTTCATGGAATACTTAAAGTATTATCGACTGGTACGGTAAATTGCATTTGAATCTGATGATTTATATGTTCCATAAAGTTCTGGGCATGTCTCATAACAGGTGACCTTAGCCTTTTTCCCAGACATCTTCGGAAATGGGGATGTTAGAATTCCACTTGCGATTTGCTCGGCTCGGAAAGGTTGAGGAGCGAAGCGTGCAAAGCCCCGTCAAGCCATGCAGATGGAGACCAGTAATGGTGTGTGTGTGTGTGTGTGTGTGTGTGTGTGCGTGCGTGCGTGCGTGCGTGCGTGTTGGATTAAAACCCACCTGTCACCTCCTTTCCGCCCTTCAGTACCAGCCATGTCACTAGCTAACACAGCAGCCCCCTGCATTATTTATCCTCACACTAGAACCACTTAAACTACCGCTGCCTCATCTTGGAAGCTGGGGGGAAAAGTGCACACCTTGCAACTTGAAGACCTTTTCATAAACTTAATTCCTATCTCTCCCTCTCTGTTGCTCTCTCTCTTTCAGTATCCTTTTTTTTCTCCTTCCTACCTTTTCATTCTTTTACCTTTCAGCCACATTGGTTCACAGAAAAAAAGTTAAAAGCACCTATTGTGTAAATCCATTTGGCAAACAACTACAGCACATGCCATTAGAGAATTTATGTAAATAGCATGTGAGCTTAAAGCTTGGATCCCTTGCTGAGAAAGAACTGATCAAATTGGTTGCCTTGCCATTAAGGCCAAACATTCTATTTACACTCTATCCCTTGCCATCACTTCCCTTGTCTGATAGCTTAGTAAATGGGGTGAGCAAGATAAGTGCCTCACTATCTGTATGTAATGGAAAAAGGCAGGCAAACAACAACAGGGATCTGCCACAAGGAAAGAAGAAACGCAGGCTTTCACCGGATTATGCGGACAAAATGATCGGACAAATGTGATGCATGAATGCCTATCCTGACAGATAGTGATGGCTCAGTCAGCACGGCTGAACACGTCGTGCATCCGTAAAAGACTTGGATTGGCACACCGCATGATAGCCTTATGTCTGTGCGCGGCTGTTCATCTCGGCTTATCTCGGGGGTTTTTTCCTGCTTTTTTTATTACCCCCCTCGTAAGCCGCCCTTGCTCTATGGCTTATAGAACTGAATCCATGGGAATAATGGGAGGCAAGCTCAATATTTTAGCGGTGGTAAACAGGGTAGACATGGCTGAAACAGGGCAGGGTTCTATCTCTCTGCAGATCTGCCGCTGCTGTGTCAGACAGGGGTGTTGAAAGTGGGAGATGAAGAGGGCGAGGTGTTGCTGTGCATGACAGGACTTCCTGCTCCGGATTCTGTCTCCCGCCGTTGCCATGGCAACCCCCGTTAGCTAAGCAAAGTCATGGGCTTCAGAGATCTGCTGCGCACTTCAGGGGCTTTTCAGGGGCACGGGCAGAATGGACCGACGCCACCAGGCCGGCTGCAGATAAACACAAGGCCCAGGGGAGGGAAACAGCCAAATCAAGGGAAGATAGTGGCCTTCTCTTCGAGATAATCCTCCAGTTTGTTGACAGGATATCGACGGAAAAACCACTTGCCAAACAGAGATAACAAAATAGGATGCAGTTCAGTGGGAAAAAAAGTCCGAAAGCATTTCCCTGAATCTAATGTGTGTTTAACTAATGAAGACGATAAGAGCTTCTAGTCTAGTTCGAGTCTAGGAATATGAAGCCATATATATATATATATATATATATATATATATATATATATATACATATATATATAAACCTATTTGCATTAAAGATGTGGTCATTCAATTTACACAGACCTTCCATACACTAATAGGCATCCATTTTGAGAGGGATGCATTACTCAGGAAAGGATCTTACAGCTCCTTACAAGCTGGGGAAAGGTGCCTGCTGGTAATGGATGCCCTTTTGCCATGACAGTTGTTCGCACTAATGGCTGTGTCATCTTTGACTTGGCTTCCGTGGGAGAGGCTACCCTTCGCTGTGGCGGGGTCACACCCCCATCTCGCAGCTCCATGCCGCTCTCCGATGGTCGCTCCCTCTGGAGAATGCTAATTAGGAGTGTTTTTGCGTCAGAAAGGTGCCTTAATTGTCAGCTTGCGCTCGGGCTTGCTGCCCCGCTCTGCTCCGCTCCGAGAGCTGCAGAAGCCTAATGTGGTATTGACGCCGATGGAGCTCGACACCGCTGACATTTCAGGGCCCGAGATCCATCCGAATCTGGCATTTCCCTGGAGGTATCGGAGAGACAGCTGCAACAACAGTGCTTCTTCGGTCGAGGCAAACTTTGAAGTTGTGTTGCACAGGCAGACACAAAACGTCAATTAACCAATAGTAGGTCTGGCATCGGGATAAGCGTAAAGTGAGGACCCTGTCAGCAATCAATGCCTGCAAATTCCTACTGGCAGGTGTGCATTGATTTGACCAGAGTTAAACACAGATTTTCATGCAGCTCTTCGTGTTACCAGCAATATTCTACTGATAACAGGCTTGATCAGATCAATTGGAAAATGCTGATGCAGACAAAGTCAATACTTCCTCATCATATTCTGCGGCACAGAGCTTTCCTTAGTGAACGGTTTCAATAGCCGCCAGGTGGGGAGTTTAGCTGCACGTCGAGCAACAATTTGGCTTCCAGATATTTGTCCAGGTTTGACAACTCATTACCTCCCTTTTTCTGACAGCTTCACCTGAGGCTGCAGAAAAACAGAGGGAAAGAACAGGGGAGAGAGAAAGGAGGAAAGTCGGGTATCTCAAGGGTAGACATTTGCAGAGAGTAGCAAAATAAGCGGGTAATAGTCTATTGTTGCCGGGCCTTTTGGTGCGTAGTGGCAGAGAGGATGTCCATCTTTCTTGCTGGGGTCTAATAGGACAATCCCAGTCATGGCCCTGTCAGCCAAACTGCAGCAGTGTGACAAAGACGGGCCTGGGAGAGGCCCTGATCGTATCCTCCAGACAAAATCCTGCTGCTAAACACAAAGAGCATCCCCCGGAGGGACTGAGGGAAGAGAGAGGAGAGCAGAAGAAGGAAGAGTGATCGCAAAGTGAGAGACTACTTTAACCTTACTAGGACTGCAACAGCAAGAGACTTTATCCCTGCATAGAGGAAGAGGCACATAGCATTTCCTCCTCTTCACACAACTCGCTCACGCACACACACAGTAAAAGAAATATCATGGAAGTAAAGAATCAGTGTCGGGTAATTAAGCCGAATGTGATAGGCTTAATTAACAGCTGAGGGTTAAATGGGACACTCTGCATCTCTGGGGAGATGTTTAAATGAAGCTCGTCTAAGGCATCATTAGCATATGCCTTCATTCAGGTGAATCTCTGTGCTGCTCGGCGATTAAACATCATGTTAAACACAAAGTAAAAGGTTCTAATGGAAAGTCCAGCCAATGCAACCTGGTTTGTGGTGGATATGTTCAATTAACACCAAATTAAATTGCAATACATGGAAATGAGATTTGAAATGACTGTTAAGATGAACATATGGAATATCCCAGCCCTTATTGATTGAGTTTTTCTGTGTGTGTGTGTGGGTGTGTGCATGGGTGCGAATGTGTGTATGAGTGTTTGTGAATGTGTGTGTGTGTGTGTGTGTGTGTGTGTGTGTGTCAGTCCCATTCTATCACATTTACAGTCAGCAGTCAGCCTGGTCAGCAACTTCCCCAGGTAGCTGTACAAGGCAGGGATTTGAGTGATGGCTCCATGAATATGGATGCCC
This sequence comes from Galaxias olidus, assembly GCA_026901105.3. Taxonomy (NCBI): domain Eukaryota; kingdom Metazoa; phylum Chordata; class Actinopteri; order Galaxiiformes; family Galaxiidae; genus Galaxias; species Galaxias olidus. The sequence goes on from JAPMUY010008087.1 coordinate 352,026, forward strand.
TGTCCTTCCCAGGTCCGTCCCTGCACTGTGCTCCGACAGCTCTTAGTCTTTGATTTATCTCATGTAGACGCATTCCTCTCCGTGTCATGACCGGTCCTGGTTCCACGGAGGAGACGGAACCAGACAGGTCTGCCCAGGCACCGCGTCCTGTCCACTTGCGACTCCCAGGGCGGTCAGTGCCAGGGCAGGAAGGAGGGGAAACAACGGAATGGCTTCACTGGAACATGCAATGGGACGTTGCAGCCTTTACTCGTAGCGTTTCACCAATGGTGTCAATGATGGGCAGCATGGTAATTGGCATTGATGATATTACACCCTAACCATGACCAAGGAGCAGCTGGACGCTCTAACTAGCCTGAGGGTTTGTGTGTGAACGTCAGCCCATCGGTGCCCCACTTGTCCCACAAACCCCAGCCCCCTCTATGATGCCGAGAATGTGAGGGTTTGAAGGGGTACAATGATGGTAATTATTATTCATGGAAAGGGACCTCGCTGCCGCAGTCTCATCTACATGTTTGCATGTGTTACGCACCCCAGTCGAAAGAAGCTGTGCTTGGCAATTTCAACTCGAATCTATAATTCATAAGTACCACAAAGTCGTTTGTTGCCTGTATGTGTTGACCATTGTCTTCGAGTGGTGGAATGCTTGTAGGTGTTTTCCCAAACACTAAAGTGGGTCATCCACCCACTTCTCCCTGTCTTAGTGGAGCTAGTTAATCCAGCCGCTAGTCTGTGAACGGTTCACTCTCTTCGCTCCGAGGGAAGGCAGCCACTTCCTCCCATTAGCTGTTTCTGGAACACCACGCCAGTGATGGCGGAGTGAGTAAAGTTTTTAAGTGTTTACAGGGGTACCCCCCCTCCACCTCCCTCTGTGTTCCTTTCAGGCCCTAATCTGGCTGTACTTTACCCAGTATAAATGCTGCAATGGATGGAGGGTGGCAAAAGAAAAAGAGGGGCAGGGAGTGTGGGAGAGGCGGTCCGTTTCTGAGCTTTCCTTAGCAGTGCGCGGGTTTCCTTCTTTGGGCTGCTGGGGGTCGATGGTTATGGTCTATCAAGAGCAGCAGTGTTGGGGTAGGAAGCTGGAACCGGAAACGTCCTTAGGGTCTAAGAGTCATTAGCAGATATAGGTTGCTCATTTCTAAATGTATGCAGAGATACGGAGGGCTGCTCTTATCAGTCCCCTGGTAGATAATTAGGGATTCATCTGGGTGTAATGAATGTGTTTAATACATCCTCTCTGACCACCCCCCCCCCCCCTCTCTCTCTCTCTCTCTCTCTCTCTCTCTCTCTTCCCGCTTGCTCTCTGCTCAGGTTTTCACCAGATACGGGAAGTGCTACATGTTCAACGCGGCGGAGGAGGGCAAGACGCTGCGGACCACCATGAAGGGAGGCACGGGCAACGGCCTGGAGGTCATGCTGGACATTCAGCAGGACGAGTACCTGCCTGTGTGGGGAGACACTGGTAAGTCCTGACGATACACACACACACACACACACACACACACACAGCAAACCTTGACCCCTGAACGGTCCACATTACTGCTGCATAAACATCTGCATGTACACCGCACAGTAATGATGGAAGTTTGCCTTAAACTAAGTGTTTCTATGTGTTGAGGACTATCGAGGCTTCCAGCCTTGCCATTTTGAGAGGATTTGGCAGCAGAAAACTGCGCAGCTGTTCATAAATCTCTGCCCTTCCCACTGTACAGCCGCGCAACTCGCCTTGTTAGCCGTATAGACGGAGTGTTTTATAACTAGCTGCCAGAGTGGCTTAACAATGGCGCTCATTGAGCGTCTGGCTCATGTCTGCAGCGGGTTGGAAGTGCAGACAGGGGAGTCCCCGGAGTAGCCCAGCCAGGCCCCCGGTCCAGCCCTCCACGGAAGGCCCGCATTATTGACCGCGGGGCTGGTCTTGGAGACAGATTTTGCTTTGGGTCCTCCCTCTCCTCTCTGTCCCCCTCATGTTCACTGATGAGCTGTTTGAAACGTGCTCGCTGTCCTCAGCTGCCTACGCGGCGTGCTGGTAAGGTGGTGGGGGGTCGGTTCTTCTCTGATCAGGCAGACTGTGTCAGAACCAGCCCCTGACAGGGTGTGGAGGCTGTTCTCCCCAGCAGGACGGAGGACCTTGGTGCCCTTGTTTATCCCCGTGCTGATTGAATTAGCCCAGACGAGCTGACTCAGTCGGAGCGGCATTGGGGGTGGTCCCCCCGCTCTTTCACAGCGCTGTAAATTCACACTCTGACAGGCAATGTGGACACCAGGAACCTCGCCTCCTCCTCTCCTCTCCACTCCTCACCCTGCCTTCCTCCCTCCCTCCTTTCTCCAAAGGGCCTAGCTCGGAAAGGCCACCAGTCAGTCAGGGTTGTTTGCTGTCTCCTGGGTGGGATCGGTACTGAGGTTGCTGGAGCGAGGGGCTGTAGAGGGACCATGTCTTGTCCGTTCACCTGTCATGTCCTCCCTGCCAGGGGGACGAGAGGGGGAGTCGAACCCACTAGGCTGGAGCGAGTGCCGCCATTTGTTCTCCCTCCACTCGTTTATCGATCTGAAGCAGGGAGCACATAGGACTCTTCGCTCATTGGCTCCTTGAAGTTTATCACCTCTGAGTCACCAAGTCCACAGTGCAACGGTGTGTGTCTGTGTGTGTCTGTGTGTGTCTGTGTGTGTCTGTGTGTGTCTGTGTGTGTCTGTGTGTGCCCGGGTGTCGTCGCGTGTCGGTGTGTGTCTATGTGTGTCTATGTGTGTCTATGTGTGTCTGTGTGTGTCTGTGTGTGTCTGTGTGTGTGTGTATGTGTGTGTGTGTGTGTGTGTCTGTGTGTCTGTGTGTGTCTGTGTGTGTCTGTGTGTGTCTGTGTGTGTCTGTGTGTGCCCGGGTGTCGTCGCGTGTCGGTGTGTGCCTGTCTGTGTCGGTGTGAGCAGGCATGCATGCTTGCTGTAGTGATTGAACAAGCAGCACCAATTCCACACTGCACACAAGACAACTATCAGCCAAACGGTTGGTTTCTAGTGGGCAGAAATAGACATGCCGTTTCTACTGCACTGGGAGCAGGGTATCCTTCAAGTTCAAAGGGAGCAAATCAACTGATTGCAAGCCGATGGAAATAATTCAAATGGAACGCGAAATTCCGTCCTTCAAACCATAAAGCGATGTATTTAAGCCCTGCCATCTCAAGTGCCCCTCAAATATTTGCTCAAGAGTTCAAGAGGAATGCAGCAGTCGTCATGAAGTGATTAGGACCCGGCGCCATTCATCCCTCCCTCTCAAAACCTTTCCCTTTTCCGATGGGGCGGGGCCTAGAGTGGACCTTTCTCCTTCATCCTGGGAGGCTGAATGCTGTCTAACAAACTCCCCCTCTGGTGTCACAGCTCTCTGCTGAGGGCCGCCGCTTCAAAAACACATTTCCTTTGGCCTCGGCCTGCTCCGGGCCCACACACCGCATTCCAACGCCCGCCGGCCTCATTTCAGAGGCTCCTTAACATGGCACTTGTATCGATTCCTGCCTGTGAGATCACCAAACAAGTGATGCAGACAAGGCTGTTGGCGGAGAACAGAGGCCATTCGCGGGCTGATTTTTGTCTTTCTCTGAAAGTCTCCTCGGAAGACGAAGGACGACGGAAGTACAGCAAACCGCAGGTGTTCCAATCAGACGACACGGCTCGCCCTCCGCGGTTTATCCCAGGACAACTGTTTGAACATGCCGCGCCACATTTTCTAAATGTTTTCCTTTCAAACCGTCAGGTGCTAAATGCCAACGGAGCATGCAGCAGGTCACAACGCATTACAGTAGGAGGATAGGAGGGAAACATATCGTAAGGTGGACTCTTTGTTCTTTAGTCTGCTCTTTTTTTACAGCAGGGTTTTCTTTGCCGGTCATTATTGTTCATTGTTGGTTATTATTCTATTTTTTTTTCAGCTAATGAGTTTTCATTTTGAGTGGTCCGTTTTTTTTTCTTTTCTCTCTCTATCTCTATCCCTCCCTCTCCAAAAACATGTCTATGCGAGTGTGCTTCTGTCTGTCTAACAAGCAGCCATCATGGGTCCATGACCTCCACCCTTATAGCTATCAAACAGACAAAAGTGGAACTTCAAACAGAGCTGAGTGCATTGGCCATTTCTGAGGCCAGCATCTCTCACCCTGTCTTCCTGTTGCTTGTTATCGGCTCCCAACCTCTGCGTTCTCTTTGAATTCACGATACGGACAATGACACGGGGACAGCAGCTCAGCTCCATGCATTTGTAACCTTGTCAAGTGGAAAGTTATGGATCCTATTTTGCTTTGTTGTGTTTCCACTTACCATGTACAATCTGTGTCCTGTACGTTTATGCAATGTTGGGTTGTTTTGAGAAAAACGCTGTGTATGTATGTATGTATGTATGTATGTATGTATGTATGTATGTATGTATGTATGTATGTATATGTTTGTGTGTTGGTCAACCTGTGTGCACTGCACAATGACTTTGTTCCTTGTGAATAATACACAATTCATTATTTGATGAAAGAAAACATTAAAACTGCTTCAGTATCCATGTGGCGTAAGGTCAAAGAGGTTGCATAGGCAGGAGACAGACGTTTAGAAGAATCTTTATTGGCAAACCCTGTGATGTCTGCTGAAACAAGATTGACCGTAGCTCAAGATTAGATGCCACTGTGCTTATTAGATTTTTTTACACACATGCAGGTAAAAGCACAGGAAACACAGTCCAATCTCATTCTCTTTGTGCCTTCGAAATCACAACCTCTCCTGCGCCGTGTGCCGGCTGTCTTGTCTTAATATCTAATAAGGGGACAGATTTGCCCCTGGAACGCTCAGACAGGAATGGAAGCAGATCTCAAGTGAAATGAACCCTGGATACTTGCCGCATGAGAATAGGGAGCCTTCTGGTCTGCAATTAAAGGTAGGAGAAAATGGCGTCCTACTTCACTTGGCCTGCCAACGTCACATCGTTGAGGCTGACAGACGCTTGATGCCTGTGGGTCCAATCAACACATGAGGCCTGGCTTTTAAGGGCTGCTACTTTTGTCTCTTTTTTTGATTGGTCCCAGTGTAAGCAGTGCCAGTAGTAACACTTGACTGAATAACACATATTCCTGCCAAAACGCCTCATGTTTCAGTGACTTTGGTCATCATAAGAAACACAATTTGACTTATTGGTAGAGGAGGGGCACTCATGTAGGGAATATTTACAGTACATTCCTACAGAAAAAAAAGACATAACCCTCCCGTCATCACAAATTAACTCACCCATGTGGGCGCTACACATTGGCGAACAAACTGTGAGTCGTCTTTGTCACACACACACACAAACAGTGTGAAGCACTTTGGGTGTCTAGATAAACACTATATCAAATGTAATCAATTATCAAAGATTATTATCGTTAACTCAGACCCACTCTCTGTCTCTTGGATTTGTGCGTCACACATATTAGGATCTCTTGGAATGGTCAACACATTCCAACAGAGTAATGGGCTGCAGTGGGTTGAAGATATTAGTTAGCTGGGCAAAAGACTCTGGTGCCTTTGATCTTATCAAACCAGCACATGTGGACCCTCTGTCAGGTTTCTACAGCAAAGGAAAACAGCACAAATTCAAGCAAAACATAGCAGTGTTGAATTCCAATTAATTTTCAGTCAACTGTTGCACAGCATACAGTGCATCCGGAAAGTATTCATACCCCTTCACTTTATCCACATTTTATAATGCTACAGCCTAATTCCAAAATGGATTAAATAAAAATGTTCTCAACATTCTACATACAATACCGCATAATGACAGTTGAAAGTGAAAGTTTTTTGCAAATTTTTTGCTAATGTATTTAAAATAAAAAAATAAAATATCACATGTACATAAGTATTCACACCCTTTGCTGTGACGCTCAATTTTGAGCTCAGGTGCATCCCGTTTCCACTGATCATCCTTGAGATCTTTCTACAACTTGATTGGAGGTCAGGGAGGTGACCAAGAACCCGATGATCACTCTGACAGAGCTCCAGTGTTCCTCTGTGGAGATGGGAGAACCTTCCAGAAGGACAACCATCTCTGCAGCACTCCACCAATCAGGCCTTTATGGTAGAGTGGCCAGACGGAAGCCACTCCTCAGTAAAAGGCACATGACAGCCCGCATGGAGTTTGCCAAAAGGCACCTAAAGGACTCTCAGACCATGAGAAACAAAATTCTCTGGTCTGATGAAACCAAGATTGAATTCTTTGGCCTGAATGCCAAGCGTCATGTCTGGAGGAAACCAGGCACTGCTCATCACCTGGCCAATACCATCCCTACAGTGAAGCATGGTGGTGGCAGCATCATGCTGTGGGGGTGTTTTTCAGTGGCAGGAACTGGGAGACTAGTCAGGATCAAGGGAAAGATGAATGCAGCAATGTACAGAGAGATCCTTGATGAAAACCTGCTCCAGAGCGCTCTGGACCTCAGACTGGGGCGAAGGTTCACCTTCCAACAGGACAATGACCCTAAGCACACAGCCAAGATTACAAAGGAGTGGCTTCGGGACAAGTCTGTGAATGTCCTTGAGTGGACAGACCCGATTGAACATCTTTGGAGAGATCTGAAAATGTCTGTGCACCGACGCTCCCCATCCAACCTGATGGAGCTTGAGACGATCCGCAAAGAAGAATGGGAGAAACTGCCCCAAAATAGGTGTGCCAAGCTTGTAGCATCATACTCAAGAAGACTTGAGGCTATAATTGCTGCCAAAGGTGCTTCAACAAAGTATTGAGTAAAGGGTGTGAATACTTATGTACATGTAATATACATTTTTTTATTTTTAATACATTTGCAAAAAATTCAAAAAAACCTTTTTCACTTCGTCATTATGCGGTATTGTGTGTAGAATGTTGAGAACATTTTTTTTATTTAATCAATTTTGGAATTAGGCTGTAACATAATAAAATGTGGATAAAGTGAAGGGGTATGAATACTTTCCGGATGCACTGTATACAATTTATAATTCATAACCCATGGCTCTGTGCACTTTTTCCAAATTGCCAAAATTGTAAAGGAAGATTAAACCCGTACCATAATTTTTACTTGCTGTTTTGAGGAAAGGTGTTTCTCTGTTCCACAAAGTCTGTACACAGTCTGCAATTACAGGATTAGATAATTACCTTCGTAATTACAGGATTTGAAAACAAACTAGAATTAGAGAAATAAGTGCTGCCTGACTATGTACAAACACATGAAATTGTGAAATATCACTGTGGAAACGAACAGAGTATACGTAGATTGGAGATAGCGGCAAGCTCAGAACCTCAGATGCAGCAGAGTTCAAATCACAAATAGATGCATGCTGATTCACTGAATGTCAGTATGTAAGTCAACATCACAATAGGTTATCGTTTGCCTGTTGTGGTGTGGACTGAGTATGGCATACTTTACATTCCTACAGCCCCGGCAGTGTCATTCTGAACCCCAAATGAGGAAAACGAATAAGTAGGTTAGAAATTATCACAAACCATCTGGTCAAATAACGAAATCACTTTCCTCTGGTTATGACGTCCCCTGTCATGTTGACTATGCTAATCCTGACTTGGGAACAAGCAAACCCTCAATACCTTGCTGCTTTAACAACACCCACCCACCCACACACACACACACACACACACACACACACATTATTACCCTTCCGATTCGCCTCATCATCACGGCCCGCTGTCCTAGACGCTCGTCTTGTAGGGCTGGCGGCGGCGGCGCAGGTGTGACATTGGCGAACACGGCAGGAAGACAGGGTTCGCTCTCGTTGACTTTTGCCGCGGCCGCCTGTGTGCGCGGCCTGACCGGCCCGGGGGGGCTGCCTGAGCCCCCCCCCGCTGCAGCCCGGGCCCTGATTGAAGCTGCCGCTGGTTCGACAGGCTGCGGGCGGACGCCGTGATTGAACTTGCGGGGACACTGCCGCCAGATGGGATGATTGGAGAGACGGCGCGATTGATTTGGATGAAGCCTTTCTTCTCTTTTTCGCCGTAAATGTTTCTCTCTCTCTCTCTCTCTCTCTCTCTCTCTCTCTCTCTCACTGTGTGTGCGGCTGTGTTTGTCTGCCACTGTCTGTGTTCGTGTACTGAGTTATACGTGACTCAGACTTCTAAGACAAGGCGTACCTTTGTGAGTGTGTGTGTGTGTGTGTGTGTGTGTGTGTGTGTGTGCATATGTGTGAGTGCATGTGTTCAGTGCATCTGTGTGTGCTAGTAGATGTGTTTCGAAGGGCTGGATGAAAGTCCTTTCATCTTTAGAGTTAGCTTGCAGCCACTGGAATCTCTTTTTCCAAACCTCTGTTTGAAGTGGAGCTGAGGCAAATGGAGCCTCTTTCCTCAGACAGGGTGTGCTGTGTTCTTACTGAAGCAGGAGAAAGCCTTGGCAGCCCTCGGCGTTGTCTCTAAAGCTGGCCACCGTACTCCTAAAGGTGCCTCAAATAAAGGACTTTGAAATCTTCGTCATTCTTTGCGAAGCCGGGCGTGTGAGGTGAGCAGCGTCTGTCTGTTCTCTCCTCTGTTTCACCTCGAGGCACGTCCCCGGGTGTCACAGAAAACCGGCTTGTGTGTCGCGTCTGTCTCGGCGTGCTCTTTTTTTTTTCGCGAGGTGACTGACCACATTTCTCTGTGCCTATTCCTTTGCAGAAGAGACGGCCTTTGAGGCGGGCGTGCGGGTGCAGATCCACAGCCAGGCGGAGCCTCCCTTCGTCCACGAGCTGGGCTTCGGCGTGGCCCCGGGGTTCCAGACCTTCGTGGCCACCCAGGAGCAGAGGGTAGGTGGCCTGGCCCCCAGGGCTGATGCGTACTGGCGAGTTTACCACTTCAATTCCCCTTCCCCTTGCCCTATGTCAACTTTAAAAAAAACGTTCAATTCCAACCCACCATGGAGCTTATCTCTCCCAGATGAAAAGCCTTTTCTGATAAATGACTTTATATTGAAGATGAGCAGCAGGGGAGTGTGCACATGAGTGCATCTGTGTGTTTGCGTGTCTGTGTGTGTGTGTGTGTGTGTGTGTGTGTGTGTGTTTAGTGTGTGTGTGTGTGTGTTGTGTAGTGGTGGAGAAAGAGAGAGAGAGAGTGTGTGTGTGTGTGTGTGTGTGTGTGTGTATGTGCCCTCAGGGCTCATGCAATCTTCCCTGCGTGACCTCTGCAGGTAATTCCTCTGCAGTCCTCTGGTGGAGTTTGACTGACGGCTGATAACCTCTCAGCCTGTCAGTGTGTCTGACCTTGCTGTCAGTGAGCTAGTTAAACCCTCGCTCCTTCCTTTCCCCTCAATCACTCGGAGGCTGCTCAGTATCAAGGCTAGCGGCTCCCCGTATTGGCATTGCCAATAGCCTTTAACCCGTCGCACGGTGTGACCAAAGGCCCTCTCCTCCTCCCGGGGTTGTTACCCACGCCTTAGCCCTTCTGAGCTGGTCACTGGCTGGGTCAGCGCTGGCTGGAGTTACAGTGTCTTCGGGCAGTCATGCTGAGACTACCTCCAGCATCCTCAGTTCACTCTGCTCAGCTCTGCACTAGCTCCGAGTCAGGCTGAACTGAGAATGAGACAGACTCCATCTCAGAGTCTCTCTCTCTCTCTCTCTCTCTCTCTCTCTCTCTCTCTCTCTCTCTCTCTCTCTCTCTCTCTGTCTGTCTTTTTTTCCACTTGGTCTCTCTCTCCTCCTTTATAACCCTCTCTTCCTCTCTCCTCTGTCTTTCTGCCTATTTTACGCTCTCTTACTTTTCAACCCTGGAGAGTCGTTGTCTGAGCTGCCAAAGGGAGCTGGCTTGATTGCCCTTGTCTGGGTAGACAGATTTCTTTCAGGATTAATGCTTTTGCCCCCTCATTTCTGAAATTGACTTTGTCTCCAGCATTTCAATGAGAGTTCAGTTTCACTGCTAAGCATGAACTGTCAAAGAAAAATATGACGAGAGAGGAGAAAACAGGCTGCAAGTGTAACATTGGTAAAAAGAACTGTCATGCACAAAGCGGGCGGTTATCAAACGTCGTACGGCGTCCTGCTCAGCCAGGTTCCATTCAGCCAGGTTTGAAAACCCAGCTTTAGGTCCGTTCCAAGAGATGACAGGAGCTGTCGGAAACCTGAGCGGCTCCTAAGCACGTCCGATCGGTGGGTACCACGGAGGAGCCGGAGGAGGGAGGTCCCTCTGGAGGCTCTCTACCAGGAGGTCGCCACTGCTCCCGGGCGGCAGGAGCCTCCAGGGCTTTGGTCTCGGCTCATCTCCCTGGGACGGGCAGAGCGTATGCACAGACTCCCGCCCCTCGCCGCTCCTCGCCGCCCCTCGCCGCTCCCCCTCCCCACAGCCCCGGCCACAGTGGGGAACTGGGCAAATGCAGCTCCAGCTAATTAACTTCGCTTTGCACTTTTGAGTCGCATTGAAAAGTTGGAAGCCCTCCCGCTGTGTTAATCTCCCGCCTGTGTTACTGCACACCTCGGCCGCTGTCGCTCAGAGCGCCGAGCGCTTGCTTAAAAGCTCCAGAGAAATCAAGGACCCCGGAATAGAGCAGGGTTGCGTGAAGGGATGGAGGCCTTATTAACACAGATTTTGTTAAAAGGGTGTGTGTGTAAGTGTGTGTGAATGGGTGTGTGTGGGGTGGAGCGGGGACCTATAGAACCTTTCTCTGTAACTTACGGATGTTGGAGACTTGATGTAGTAAATGGGTCTAATCTACCCCTGTGGTGAGCGGGAGCCGAGCTTGGAGCGTAAGTGAACTCATTTCAGCTCTTATCACTGCTCGCGCATTAAAGCCACTTTATCAAATCAGCGGCTGGCTCAGAAGAACGCAGTCCTCCGTGAACACTCGCGAGCACACCTGCATACGCACAACCTTACACACACACACACACGCACACAGTTAATTCACCCCTCATGCATTGTGAACTAATTTAAAACAGGAACAATGCAATGTTCTCTGATTACACCAGTTTGTCACACTTTCTATCTAGAGATTAGACGACGTTCAAACCGTGGAGCCGCAGACGGTGAAATGGTGCCTTGGCGTTGAGCCTTTGTCTTAAGACCATTTCTCTGAACCACTGTTTAGCCAGGAGGAGATGAGGAGGACTTCATTAAACGCAACTGAACCTCCCAGCCCTCTATTAGAAGCTCCACTTCCCCCTAATAGCTTCTGTAAGATGGCTGAGCAACCACAATGCCTTTTCAGTGGAATAAAACAAGCTGTCGAGGCTACGTCAGCTGGAGGTTTATGTGCAGCATGCCTTCTCTCTTGGAAACCACATATTAATCGATATTGGCTTTGAGCCCAAAGACCATGCTCTGACTTCAACATGCACATACACCGTGTTTGAACTGAGTTAGTGATATCTTTGGATCAGTGCTGGAGAGCTGTGTAGCCTCACTGTGGCCGGGCCTCAGTAAAGGTCAGTGTTGAACAGCTTGTTTGGGGGAGCCTGAGGCCTTGGCGGACGGACACCCGCTGGCCTTTAATCAGGGGAGCTTATCTCAGGACAGTGGCATATGGCAGTGAGCCGCTCCGGTGATGTGATTACAAAAGGATTTAATCAGCACCTGGATCAGCTTGGGCCCGCTCTAATGAAGCCATAAGCAGAAATGGGCTGAGCAGGGGGCTGGTGGCGTTAAAGGTTACGCTGCGCTGCGGGGAAGCACCTGCCTCGTATCCCGACGGATGGAACGGAGCCTAGGAGAAGAGCACCGTAATCCCTCCCGGTGGCGGGAGACTTCTGATTACCCCAGGAGCCGCCCCAGTGAGAGGCTCAGACAGGGCTTCCTCGGTCAGCGGACATGGAGTTACATATGCCAGACGGCTGGGCTGTTTTAATCAATACTCCGTCAGCCGAGGCTGAAAAGATTCTGTCCGCATTTCCGAGCTCCCAATGATCTCCGCCTCAGATCCAGAATTGCTGGACAGGAGGAGGGCCTGATCTCGGGGCTAACGCCTACACCAGAGCCAGACTTCACCGGGCAGGACAACGGGCTGCTCTTGGTCCAAATATGTGTCTTTTGGCTGGGAGGACTTTATCTCCCAGGATGCATTTGAATGGCAGTGAATGGAGCAGGCGGGCAGGGGACGCTGGGTGATGGATGCCGCCTGTGTTGTTGTTGGCCAGATGGAGTCAGCCTCTCCCACGGCTCCTCCTGCTGGTGCACCTGGCTCCGCGGGAACATTCGGAGCTTTGTGTCCCCACCCCACAGGCTGTTGACGGTTCCCTCAGCCAGAACCTTGGAGCGTGTCCGTTCACCGCAAGCTGCTCTGCTTTGTATCACGGCCTCGTAAATATTACTCGAGGTGTCCGACCAAATGTGTTAGATCAGGTTGCAACATGTCGCCACAGAGCTAGACGTGGAGTAGTGGGCACTATTTGCCACAGTGTGTTTTTGCGCCCGCACTTGTGTTTTGTCAGTGTGTGTGCCTAGCTGTTCTTGCTTGTTTGTCCATGTCCCTGCGCTCATCCATCCCTGTCTCTGTCTCGTCGCGTAGCTGACCTACCTGCCTCCCCCATGGGGAGAGTGTGAGTCCAAGGCCCTGGACTCAGGCTTCTTCCAGGTCTACAGCGTGACCGCCTGCAGGATCGACTGTGAGACACGCTACATCGTGGAGAACTGCAACTGCAAGATGGTGCACATGCCCGGTAAACCCCACTGCTAAGCTCCCCTTTCCTCTCTGCATAAACAGGACCTCTAACTAGAGACTTACAAAGACACAATGCTTAGGGAGATGTTGGAGGATTCTTTATATTTAAATCCAGCACAGCACGGTAGAGCCCAATGCTGGGTAAGATGAGGAAAATAACTGGAGCAGCAAGGCAGGCAAAATCGAATGGGCTGTTTCCTGTTAGTTTGTTGGAGTTTCTATGCAATTCATTATTACTTTATTTGACGGGCAATGCAATAGTTTTTCAAATCCTCTCTTTCTTATAACCTCCAACCTGTCTGCAGGTGATGCCCCGTACTGCACACCTGAGCAGTACAAGGACTGTGCAGAGCCTGCCCTTGGTAAGTCAACAGCACGCACGAATGCTTACAAGCACACATACAGTACACACACGCAAAGCACTCAAGGGCTCTCCTCCCCACACTCGAATGTGTGTTCGTCTGCACAAATATCCGACGAGTGTTGCCCCTGTGTGTGATGAGATAAACACAGATCGTACCTTGAACAGGGGCAGCCCAGCGGGGAGACTTTCAAACTCCAGCAGGCTCCAATCAACTGTGGCTGCTCCCACGTGTGCCCCCTCAAAGTGGCTCGAGTCTACGTGCTCGTAAATCAAGTTATTAAAATGTGCTTATCCAAGTCGAAGTTATCTTAGATCAGGCTGGAGTAGATTGTAGCGCCCTTCTCCTCCTCCTCCTGCAGGTAGCCTTGCACTCATGCCTCTATCAGGTATTTTAATCAATTTTACTTTGAAGTGGTCCACCTTTTGCAATTAAAACCTCTTTTTGTTTTAGAATGCACGACACACACACAAGTTCAATCACTCTATGCTGATCAGCTCCACTTAAAACTGGAAAATAAATTGAATCTAATTTGCCAGACGCATAATTAACGCTTTTCTCTGCAAAGTTAGATTTTTTTTCTCTGAAGTGTTGTGTCAATCATTGTGTTGTCAACAGAAAAGTCCACATGTTGGAAAGAGTGTTGCTTTTAATGGAAGGCAGCTGCATCTGTTCCTTATGGACAACCTGCTAGAAAAGCACACATTTTAATTACACTGTCAGAGAGTAAACAAGCACTAAACACTTTCTATGCCGTGTCAGTGCTCATAAATAGAAATAAAAGTGGGCTGTTCGAAGAAGAAAATGGTCTCACAAATGAATATCAGACCAATTACTCAAAGCATAACAAGTGGTTCAATGCCAATTGGATGCAAAAATACAGACAATTCTCACCTCGTATTTAAAACAAAGGATTTTTCCAATAAAAACAAAAAATTTGGGGGACTTTATGGCTAGTTTCCCGAGCAGTTTGTGTCTGCAAAAAAAGAAAAGAACCGTGGAGAACAGAGAGATAAATCAAGGTTATGAATGCACGGCACATTTCCACCAGGATCCAATAACCTCTCATTTGAATAAAAATAAGAGCTCCCATATTGAATTCCCCATTGCAATTATATGACCGTGTGGCCCCGCTGGCTATTAGCAAGCCTAGGGGAACCTGTGCACGCAGACCAGAGGACCGCCACACCATTGTCACGGGGAGAAGCACAGCTTTCTCCAGCAAGCCCATTTCCTCAGCATTTATGGCTTTAAGTAGCCCTGCAGGATGAGATTTGTTGGGAAATTTGCCTTCATGGATTGTTATTGGTGGAGGGAAAGGATTTGAGTACACTGAGGTAGGATGGGGTGGGGGTTAAAATAAAATTCTAGCTGTTGAGAATTCAAACAGGGAATTCTGAAAGATTTGAGTAATTACTTTTAGGGAGCGGTATTGGAAGGGCTATATTTGAGAGACTGGTGTCAGCTACACTTACCATCTCTCTGAGTAAATCTGTTGAAGGAGCCCAGAGGCATTGCGTGATCTTCCGGTGCATCTCAGTTTTTTTCTGGGTCAACCTCCCATGGCAAAGCCCTTTGTGGACTCTTGTGGACCCATTGTTTTCTGCCCCCAGACCAGTCCGTTGCCAGGGCAAAGGGGACGGCTGGTCCCTCAGTGGTGGTTCTATAGCTTCTGTTTGTTCACTGCCTCAGCCTCCCTCTCCTCCAAACGACATTGATGCTGATGTTAACTAGATCAGTCGTAAGGGCTTTTCAGGAGTGAACATCTCTTAAAAACCTCCAGGCTTTGGGGAGAGCATAGTCAAGTGTGTGTGTGCGGTGCCCTCTGTTGCCCTCGGAATAGTAAAGGAGATAGCAGCCTCGTTCTCCCCGAGCTGTCAGAAGCAATCGTAGCTTAACGCTCTGAGCGCCGGGTTACTGAGGCCTCTCCACTGCTGTCAGAGAGGCAGACAACGCTTTGCCATGTTGAAAAGAGCAGACGAGCATTCCCCCCCCTCCTGCTCTACCTCCTCCACCCCACTCGCCCTCCCTCCCTCCTTCTTCCGTTACCCCCTTTTCTCTCATCTCCCTCTCTCATCTCCCTCTCAACCCCTCCTCGTAGCTAAACTGTCCACGGTGGAGAGCAGCAGCTGCATCTGCAGGACGCCGTGCAACATGACGCGCTATAACAAGGAGCTGTCCATGGTCAAGATCCCCAGCAAGACGTCCTCACGCTACCTGGAGAAGAAGTTCAACAAGTCGGAGAAGTACATCACGTAAGTGCCCCTCCCGTTTCCTCAGAGCCAGGACCAACGGAGGACAGCCGTGCAGTAGGGTATGGCTCTCATGTGCTATGGTGTCGCTCCCTCCAGGGATAATATCCTGGTGCTGGACGTGTTCTTTGAGGCGCTGAACTACGAGACCATCGATCAGAAGAAAGCCTACGAGGTGGCAGGCTTACTGGGTAATGTTGAGTTGTTAAATAGTGCTCCGCGTGTTAGCGACAGTTGTTGGCGTTTGTTTTCTTTCTTTCTTTCTTTCTTTCTTTCTTTCTTTCTTCCTTCCTTCCTTTCTTGCTTTCCTTAACCTGTGCCTTCCTGTTCCAGGTGATATTGGTGGCCAGATGGGCCTGTTCATTGGTGCCAGCATCCTCACCATACTGGAGCTGTTTGATTATGCCTACGAGGTCAGACACTCTGTACCCATTTGCTTGATTTATTTTTACAGTCACAGACACACATTACGGATTAATACAAAATGTTTTTCTTTTCACATCAAAACTAGTTAATTTCTTCAGAAATATGACACAGACAAAATCAAGGCCATACTCACACAAATCCACACGCATAACTCCCCCCCCCCCCCCCCACACACACACACACACACACACACACACACACACACACATACACACACACACACCGGCCTTTGTGCTACATAGGGCAAAAAAAAAAGAGCCTTTGCCTCTGAGCAAACGAGGAACTGAATGATTGAGCTGTATGATGGGACCTTTTCATTAAGCCGGCTTCAGTGTCACTCTCTTTCTGCTCTCGTCTACGCAGAGCTCTGCCAGGCAAATAATAGTCAATCACTCCCCCCCAGGCTTTGGAAATACACATTAAAAGTCATTCTCTACTGCCTTTCTCCTGTTTTAATGCTCGGTGGGGGATTGGGCTAGGCTGTCACAGACAAAAGGAGCTGGAGTGCTCTTTGCCTTTTTATGGCTTTGTCTGAAATAATTGTCAAGGTGACGTTTATAACCACGATCAGAGAGTAATTATCTGGAGACTTCAGCGCATGGCGGCTCAGTTGCCCTGGTGTTTACGGCCCGGGCCTGGTGAGAGGAGCCGGCACGCGTCTTTACGCGCTGTGCTCCCCGTCCCCCTCTAGGTGGTGAAGGACAGGCTGCTGGACCTGCTGAGCCGAGACGAGGAGGACGAGAGTCACCGAGAGGATGTGGTAAGAGCCCCCCGTTCCCGTCCGTCCCGTCCATCCCGTCCTGTCCCCGCAGCACCCCCGACACTGTCCACCGCATGCGTCGATCCGCACCGCAACCCCCGTCTCTCTCCCTCCCTCCCCAGAGCTCCTGCGATCCGGTGGCCAACCACTCCGAGTCCATCAGCCACACGGTGGCGGTGCCCCTGCAGACCACCCTGGGCACGCTGGAGGAGATCGCCTGCTGAGGACCCCCCGCCCTGCCACACTCACCCGGGGAGGGGCTGGGAGCTGCAGCCCTTTGCACTGGGGCTGGGCTGGGTGGGACCTAGTAGGGGGAAAAAGGATGGGTAATCTGATGAGCGGGGTTTGTGGACGAAGGGCCACGCTGACTGGGTCTGCCCGCTGTCACACCCCCCCCCCCGTGCCCGTCTGTCTGTGTGTCTGTCTGTGTGGGGTCTGAGGATTAGGAGGATGGGGCCTGGACTCATAGGCTCACTCTGCGACTGGGCCATAGCAGCAGCAGGAAGACCGCAGTCCGCAAGAGCCCTCCGGCTCTAACGCACCAGACCTGAGCAGAGGACTTTTGGGCGTTAAACACCCTCACACAGAAACACTCACATACACAAACACACACGGCAACATACATTCGCAATGACATAGACCGCCCAGTCCCACCTGCAGGAAGGCGGGATCATCCCTGTACAGGACATCTGCATAGCAGGCATCCTCCATCAGTTGCTCTACTGCCAACATTGTACCATACCCGTCGCGAGCTGTCCAAACTGCATGCGTGGCGTTGTCCTGGATATGCTCTTTCTCTCCGTTTTTTGCTGATGCCGATGCCGATGCAAATGCTGGACTGCAGTGTTTCTGTACTGTACATGTGTGCCATATGCTGTGTCTCTTTCTCTCTCCCTCTCTCTCTCTCTGTCTCGCTCTCTCTCTCTATCTATTTCTCTCTCTCACTCTCTCTATCTCTGCTGAACTGGCCTCTGTGAAAAGGGCCAGGTGGAATTTAGAAATAGAATGTACAGATTGAACAAATGGTTGTCTAATTTGTAAACCATCCATCTCCACGCTTCATTCTGTCGATACGTCATTTCTTAGGTGGCTAATTGTCTTTGAAGAAAAATACTGGATACAAGTCCTCAACATTTATCTTCTAGACCCCTCACAGTTTTGTTAGCGTCTGTATTCTAAAAGAATAGTTTACACGGAAAACTACTTTGCGGTGCCCTAGTCTGTTGTGAGGTCTTGTGAATGGATCTCAGGCTCCTGACTGCGGTACCTCGGTGAGATAAAGAGTGACGATGTTTGTCCGGCAGAGAACATGATGTGAACAAGTGTCTGTCTTAAATGACCACGCCCAGGATGTTTTTGGTTCTAGACCCTTGTCCCATAGAAGTAGGTGTTATTGCGTAAAGGCACGTCTCACAAGAGCAGGAACAATTTGTCCATCACCAAAAACCACTCGCCGTTTGAGACGTTTTGAAAAAAAAAATGTCTTTCGTGAATATAATTCGGAAAGTTATGATTTTATAATTGCTTTTGATGTACCGTTTCTGTTGCGATCAAATTCTTTTCAAATATGATTTTGGAATTAACACAGGGTGCATTGTTTTGTAATGTAAATATCTGTGTTGTGTTAGGAAATGTAAAAAAAAAAAGTTACCAGACAGAAGAGTGATGTCCTAAGATGATGAGTAATTTCTTACAGAGCAGACAGACTTAGAATAGCAACGCCTCTGGAAAATGTCAGCTTCTGGCCCTCCGGCGACTTCTCACCATGATGCTTAATCCAGAAAAAAAACATACTTTGGCATTTGTGGGAGCCACATTCGCGTAATGGAAGGTGAAGGACATATTTTCCTGTGAGAGTTATCCTGCTTTATGTGGCTTTTCAACAGAAGATCTTTTTTTGAGACTTTTTTTTTTTGGTTGTATTGTTGCACGCCCATCCATTTCACTCATGACATGCCACTGCTGTAGGCCTACACACTTACAGTAGCATAATTATAGCAACAGGTCAGTGGAACATGGTCGCTGTCGCCTTGGTGATGTACAGTGCCGGTAGGAATGAAGTCCAAGTCCTTTGTGAGACTGTTTGCTATATGATTCTCTTGTCTGTGGATCACCCTGCTGTGTGTAATATCTCATCGTGTCGTGGGGGTTTTGCTGGCCTGGGGTTCTGTGGATGCTTCTTCATCCAAGCTGTGCAGCAGTGAGGTACGCCAATATGGGACACAATGGGAAGTTCTCGGTGAAACAATGACACTGGTTGTTACATCTCTTTTTGATTTCCTGTTATTGCAGAACAGCTTTTTAGTTTTATTTTGTGATGCAGCATTCAATATGTGTTTTTAATGTGAAACAGATTAAAAGTTGTTCTTTTGCAGCAGTCGTGTCCTTTTATTGACCAGCTTGTGTTCGTCTTTTTGTTTTTGCGTTGGTTTGAGAGGAGTACCACCTTCTATTTATACCATTCCGCCTCTGGGCATGATAGAAATGCATGTTGTCATAGCACCCTAAAACTGTGAAAACTCTTCCCTGAAGAATGAAATGTCATGCAAACAAAACTGAAAAAGCTAGTCTGAGCCAGTCTTGTCTAGTTACTCTCTGATTTGTTGGACAGCATCTCCATGTTTGTTTCGAAGTCCTCCCACACAAATTAAATCAGACAATGGAACACCAGAACAGTGACAAAACAGCTAAGAAAGGAATCACTTTAGCAACATTTTATACTGCCCGCCAAGTTTTTGTTTACCATTCATTTGGATTGAAAAAGCCAGCAGCCACGTTTTTTCCTCTGCTAACTAAGAGCAATGTGTCTGGCTTTCTCTCGCTTTTTCCCATTACTAATACCTAATGATAGTTTCCCCTTCAAAACCAGAGATCTTGAAATGTAATAATTCATGGATGAAGGAGACTGCTAAATGAGACAGATGGCTCGCTTGCAGATGGCATTGGAAAGATAAAGACTAATGGTTTGCCAAATATACTCTGGATGCCCCATGAGTTTAGACATCCGGGTATACTGTTAGTGTATTTTCATATTGTTATGTTGGAGACATGCTGGTGGAGCCCAGCTGGGAGGCTCTACGAGCCCAAGTTCATCTGCAGTTTACTGGGCAGAGATGTGGTGGCTTAAGACATGCCTTTAGGTTCTGAACATAGCCACCTTGTTTAACTAAGTGTCCCATCAATGGACACGGTACAGTATTGCCACTGTTGTCTCATTCTTTGTACATTCAAAATTGTTAGAATCACGAGCACATTTAGAGGGCACTCATTTCGCATGGAATTTCTAGCCCAACTCCCATGAAATCCAACAAGATTGTCAAAGATAAGGTTTCAAAATATTTTTCAGAATAATTGTTATAGTGTCTTTCATATTTGAGGGACATAAGCAGATATTCCTAAAAGGTCCAATGGACCTATGGTGCAATATCTAGAGGAAAGACAGACATGAGAAAGAACCAATCCGTGAATGAAAAGTGATCACGAAGTCCACTTGCCTCATCATTCAATGAAGCCACAGTAGAATTGCTGATTATATATGCGCTACTGTTCACCTCTCACAGGTGACTTTCAATTAGCTGGGGTTAAATTGCACCTTGTCCCTGTGGCCAAGATTAAAATTTTACTCCGATGTCCAGGCCACCTCGTGACAGACCTTTTTCAATGCAGCACCTTACCGAGTGTGCTTCTGCCGACCCCCTCTTTTATGTCAGTCAGGCGACAGCTTGGGAGATTTATTAGACTCAGATCCACAATCCACGGGGGTTTTCAAATATCGCCTTATAAGGTTATTGCTGCCATAATGGAACTTTTCAGCGAAAAGCCTGCCGGGTGTCAAAGCTGTTGACTTCATGTTTATCATATTGAGCCAGCCAATTTACTGGCAGTGCAAACTCAATTTAAAATGTTGAAAAACAGAGCTATATATAGCTCTACAATATTTCTCTTTTTGATTAAAGCTCTGAATGTCAGAAACTGTTAACACAAAGCAGCCGGTTTGATTTAGTAAATTTACAGATGGGCATGACAGGTGTCTTTTATTTTGGATTATAAATTAATTAATTCAGTTGCTGTGTAGATTAGTAGATTACTGGTGAGTCACTTAGAACCAAGAGAAATGTACAGTAGAGTACAGATCTAACTGGGAGCAAAATATAGAACTGCTACATTATGTCAAGACTTGCTCTGTAGATACGCCAGGGTAGTGTGACTAACCAGGCGGCACACACAGCCGAGCAGCGCTAATCGCTGTAACCCATATTCCACCCAGCCTGTTGTCTGTATGCCAAGTAACATTTAATCACCTGTCACCTCTGTTTATTGTTTTGGTGACTTGATCTCAAATTTAATAACAACCCATAGACTTAATAGGACTGTTTTAAAGTGTAAACCTAATGAGACATGGGGAAATCAATGACATTTTGTGCGGTTAGCTCAGCATATAGGCCTATACCACTTTGCTGAGATGAGAAACATGAGCACGTACTTGAACAATGTTTTAAGCACCGCTTTAATGTCAAAATCATTCTGCCTCAGGGTAAATTCTGGTCAGCATGATCAAGGAGTCTGCGGAAGTATTTTCTTGAACAACGTTGGCCTCTAAAATTGTTTGTCAAGAAATGACAGATAACAATTGCTGCAGAGAGCTCCCTGGAATCAATCATTGCAACCCAGGGCACACGGACAGTCTTCAGGTGGAAGGTTCAGAGTCTGTACAATTCCAATTATGTTTCTCTTCAACTCATCCATCCAACTGCTCACTGCAGCTTGTAGTATTATAAAAAAAAGCCATCTGAGGAAACTTCTGCTGTCTCAGCTTCTAGTTCGGCATACTGCATTCAATAGCGTTGAATGAGAGAAACTGCCCCAGGGTACATGATATGTAAGTTCATTCAATTAATTATTGATCCAATCAGGGGAAGGCGACCAAAGAACATTGCTACAGCTAATCTTCTACCTCCAACCTCCACGTGGAAATGAGACCTTCACTTCATGACCCCTTCAGGAAGGTTGAAGCATCAGCAGTAAACACACGTCACCATAACCCTTCTAGTTGTTTGATGCTGGGAATTTATTTAGACAGAGGATATGGACGGCTATGGCTCCAAACCACCTCTTAATTTAAAGGCAATGAAGACGGTAAGATGTCTAAATATTTGCGGAAAATTACAAGGTTATCCTCTATCTCTTCCCCATCCCTAATAAGCATTGTGCCTGGACTAAGATCTTTCAGGGATGTGCTGATGTTGAGTGCTAGTGTCACCTAGTGGTAATGATTCCGGCATTTTGTTTTATTTAGTATATTACTATAAAATTAGAGGTACCTGTCAATAACTGCTCCTTTTCCTTTGAGTTTATATGAATGATGCCCTTAAAAAGTGGGCATCCCTTTTAATTCGCATTCTTTACTTGGCCCCCGACAATCCCCTTATGAAGTGCAATTAAACGCAATACCAATGTGTCCATGTTACTGCTGTATGTTGAATATTGTTGTATCTTCATACCAAAAACAAGCTGATATCTGAGAACTCATGAAATAATTAATTTATAAAGTGTATTGTTGTGCTTTTTCTGTGAGTACCAACATTGTCAGAAGATATGAGATGGTAGCTCTAATGATCTTCCTAGCTGGTCTCTCCAAATGCCTCTAGGCTGTTGATCTTCAGCAGACACCATGCTATACCCTTGATTCTCATTATGCTGAACAGAATCCTTTTGAGAAAAGATAAACAACCTCGTACTTTGATTGGATAAACTGCGTTTAATCTGAATATTCATGTCGGACTGTAGCTACAATGATCTTGGATGTGTGCAATGCCATGGGATTCCATGGCCCTTTGCACTTTTCACTGTCCTGTGGTTTAGATCATATTAACGTTTACATACTGAACTGCCACAGCTATTATCTATGTACATAAAGTATTTGCCTCCTTTATCTTGGTATATTGAAAGGCTAATTATATTCTAGTAGAATATAGAGCAGCCGCTTCTGGTAAATGGATGGTGTTTGCTGTAGACAAAGAGATAATTCATTATTTGTATGATAATAAAAATGTCTGGCCTTAGCAGTGTCTTTTATAATGGGCTTTAGGAATGTGACAGCTTCTTAATGACTAGGGCGCCAACATTTACCTAATAAAACACTGCCGCCTAAAACCTCATTTAAAAATACAGCAAGCTGTGTGTGTGTGTGTGTGTGTGTGTGTGTGTGTGTGTGTGTGTGTGTGTATAGAAAATCTATTACCTCTATTTCAAACGGCAAAATAATAAATCACATTAGTTTGTACTAAATATCAGTGGCTTTGCATATAGCACCACAACTTCCTATTATGGAAAACTGCAAAAAGCTCTGCAGAAAATTCTCCCTTCTCCGAACGTTTGTTAATGTTACCCCTTGTTAAAACCTTTTCATAAAAGTCCTGAAGCAGTTGGCTAAGCTGTATAGGATGCTTTAAAAGTGATTCCCAGCTTGAGGTCATAAATTATTTGGCTCCACACAATTTAGTTTGTAACCAATATATTTTTAATATGTCAGTTACAATGAGCAACAATGAACTCAGTCCACCCACTTTCTGTAGGCTGCACAGTAAAATATCCCTAAATGTGGGTGAAATGCAATTGCACCAGCAATATCCTACAGTACAGGACAGTGTAATGGACCATATCAGATCTCTTAGTTACTATGATATGTCCACAGTACAGGACAGTGTAGGGTACCACACTGGTCTCTTATATACTATGATATGTCCACAGGACAGGACAGTGTAGTGTACCACAGCTGGTCTCTTACTGTGATATGCTGTTATGATGAATTTTGCTTTGATATCCGAATGTCATGAGACCAGAGCACGAGACAGTTCTGTGCATGCCGATGACCACTGCTTTTGACTTAGGGTTAGACCTGTCTTGTGAGCCTTGGGGCAAGAGGTCACTCTACCTAGATAACATGTCCGAAGGTCAACTAGATGTTGTTTGTATCACACTATTAGTATCAGGGACAGAGTTCTCTCTCTTTCCTGCTTGCTGTACTGTAAATCTGACTGGTAGAAATGTACATGACTCGCTTTGACCTGTGATCACATTCAATCAATCTCTGTGTTCAATCTTTAATTAATTAGTCTGCTTATTCCTCAGCTTCCATATTGATACTCCAACACAAACATCATCATATGCTCACGGTAAAGGACAGTGAATGCTACAACGCCTGCTATCATTTTCCCTCCGTGCTGCCCCTTTATGCCCAACTGTATGAAAAAAAATGTGTGCGCTGCTTATCTTTTTCCTATTGGCAGATTGTGTCGAGGTGGAGATAAAGAACAAGTGCAAAAAAAAATTGCAACATTATTTCATCATAGCTGGAAGCCATAGAGTCAAACCTAATCATCCACATAATTTCTTTAGAAGGATAGTTCATTCTCAATCAAACACATCTTTTTTTGTGGGCGGGAGGTGTAATGATAATCATTTTAAGTTGGTCCATAGATTGGGGATCTTGGGAGAATACTTAGTGGAAGGCATTCAAATTTAAAAACCTCTGATTAAAACAACATAAAGCGCCAAACACTTGCTTCATCAGGTTTTATTATGGCACTTTGTACATGTCACGTAACAAACTCAATGTTGTGGGTGTCTTGGTAGATAGAGCACAGTTACAGAATGAGAGAACATTGCATGTTAAGAGACAGGAGAACAGGGGGAAGTCCAGACGTTCCTGGGATATGTCCTTAGTACCATTGCCCAGAGTAGCACACATATAGAACACGCCCAAAATCACATATTGATGCCACGTCCCCAGTCACCAAGCGACATGGTCACAGAAAGCTGAAGAAGATGAAGTGCCAGAATTTCTCCAGACATTTTCCATTGCTTTGCAGATTTACCGTCTTGTGTTCAGTACTGAACCTCTGAAATGTTTCTTACGGCTGCTGTTGGAACGGCGAGAGAACATCAAGTCATTGCCATAGAATGTTGAACACTTTGGTGACACATCGAGCGGCTGTGAACACTTATGAAATCTCCCGTCTTCCTACCACACTATTATCCCACCGACAGGACATCCATGACACAACAGCCTGACCTTTATAGCGAACCAGGTAGGACACACCATCCCCACACCCACACCACCTCTCTATGAAACCACGTAAGTTGTAATGAGCTGTACAAAATCCACTTCTGACAAAGAGCATCACAAAGCGGGTGTACTGTGTGTAGGACACTCCTACACAGCTACTCTGTGCGCAGTCTCGCGCTCCATTCGTCTGCAAAGGCAGATTGGGAATCAAAGATGGTAGGGATCAAAGACAAACAAGTTGTATTAAGGTGCTACGAGATAATTCGTTGGCACAGAAGGATTATTGATATAATATTTACATCCGAGATCGTATATTTAGCTGTCGTGCACATCCCTAAGAACTCAAATAAAGCTTTTCAAAATACAGTTCTATTTGACATTCATAATTCTATATCATTACAACCTAATCGACAGTGTGATTCAGATGATTTTAATACCACTACGCATTTACAACTTGACGTCCATTAGAGGACTATTAATAAGCTACAGTATGATGAAAAATGAAAAACAAAAACGATGGCGTCCTGTGTTTTCGAGTAAGTATTCCTTCGTTGTATATACAGTATGCACATACAGTTGGAAGTATGTTAGGAAGCATTCCAAAGGTCTCGCAGAAATTCAAGTGGTGTCCGAGGGCAAAAGCAAAGCTACTCGAGTTTCCATTCAAACAGGAGGGACTATTCAGTTTTCTGACAGACAAACTTAATGATTACTGGGACAGACTGACTGTATCATTTTGACACTTGCCATCTACCCAGACAGTGAAAGAGAGTAATAAAACAATACAACAGAAACAGACATTTCCAATCTACCTCCTTGTCCAAGTGTGTCAAAAATAAACAGTCAAATGAAACTTTAATAAATATATATGGATAAAGAAATTGCAAATATTTCTGAGTCAATCTGTTGTGCACTGTCCAAAGGATTTTAATCAAAACAGCAGTCTGTCCCTCTGAATCTCCTAAACCAAGATACAGTCCAGAGGACTTAGCTGTGTAACTCTCTGCCCCTCTTCGTGTCTATCTGGCCCAGAATCAGTCCACAGCACTAGGGGTCCCGTTGACTCCACAGGCTGGTCCGTGAGGATAGGTTTGGTGGACGAGTCTAATGGGTGAGAGGTGTGGAGGAAACTGTTCGGGTGGGAAGGGGGTCCGTCTGCCTGAGCCCCCCTCAGTGACAAAGCTAGATTCTAGGTCCGAACCCAGGAGATGGGCACCCAGAAGGTCTCCCGCTCCAGCCGCTCCAGGATGCCACGTAGTTCCGCGCAGGCGCTGGCCGAGTCCTCCTTGATCAGGACCCGATCCACCAGGTGTCCATACTGCTGGTCAATCTGAATGGCTGACTGGCGCACTTCCTGGAGGTCGTCATCCTGAGGTGGACGTGGGATGTTAGACGGTGTGTCACACAGACATACACACGCACACTCAGACAGACACACGTACACACATAAAAGCAGAAAAATCGTGAGACATTTCAAAGTTGCTATTCACCGTCACGCGGCCGTGCTCTCCCCCTGCTGGTGAGGTGGCGGCACTGCGGCGGCGTCTGCTCTCGGGCACGCGAGGCTTGACGAAGATCACATACGGTTTGAACTCGGCCGTCCGCAGTGTCTTCAGAGCCTGAGGGGGACGCCGGCGTTCACAGACAACAGGAGAGACAGACAGGCCGCACAACAAACAGGGGTCAGACAGCTGGCATGAAGGGCCCCAGGCCCCGTGACGTCACACGCCGACATCATTCAGATGTCTGTGGATGAATACGGCCCCCTGCAAGCTAAACAGACTGTCTGTCCACATCAGCTCAAAGGTTTTCCCGACATAACTCGTGGGAAAACTGTCTGCGGGGCCCAGTGAAGGTCGGTGTTGTGATAACAATACGTGACACTTTGATTAGAATGTGTAATGTGCTGAAGCCCACGCCGAGGTAAAGAACGGGGCAGAACAATGTCAGAAATAGCCAGATTTAGGAGAGCGTGGATTACTGCACGTTGCTGCTTTACCTCGGGCTGCACGTCCACCAGACACATCTTGTTTTTGGCCTGTACGGAGCGTATGGCCTCTATGCTGGTGCCATACTGATTCTCCTTGTACTCGCCATGCTCAATGAACCTAGACACACAAGGGAATGAATCGTCAACACACACAATATAGCGAGATAATGGAGCACGGCCCCTTTACGTGCAACTTTGACTGCCACAGTAAATGAGTTATAGATATTTTAAAAGGTAACCCACTTGTTGTTTTGAGCATCGGCGTCAAACGCCTGTTTGGTGACAAAGTGATACTCCACTCCTTCTTTCTCCTGTGGCTTCTTGGGCCGGGTGGTGTCTGAAAGAGGAACGCAGAACACATGAGGAAACCCAGCACTGTAGGTCCATCCTCTCATGTTGTCATGGAAAGAGTGACAGGTTCATCGAAAGAGTAACTCACGTGGGACAGCCACAGCATAGCGATGGGGGTTCTCTGCTATCACCTTCTGTTTCAGCTCGTTGATTCGTGCCCCAAGCGATCCTTTGGAGTGGGAATGATAATTATTTTTTGTTTACAAGAGTAAGAGAGTGAAAGAAAATGAGACAAAATCGTCAGTCAAACACAAACAGGTCAAATCAATATAAAACTTTTTTTTTACATAGTATAGAAATTGTGCTAGTGGATGTGTTTTGTTTGTAGTGAATCTAGTTCCCAGTGAAGGAACGATATTTTTTTCCACTAGGGGTCAGTATCAACACACGTAAACGTCTCACGAAGCCCCTGTCATACCAATCAGCACCACCAGCCGGGGCCTCTCATTGGGCCGCTGCTGGTAGCGGGTCACTTCCTCGTAGGTGTGGAAGTCTGGATCCCCGGGCTCGGATCCCTCCCCTGAGGATCCCTGGCGGTCCTTACGGCTCAACCTGAAGCTCCTCCTCAGGCCAGCTGCGGCAGCGCAACGGACATGCGGGGAGGAGAGAGCCAAAGGGTCACAAGGTCAGACGGCATCGGCCATTGGAGAGGCCCGTTACTACAGCAACAGCTACTCTGCTTTACTCATGCCATGATGTGGAGGTCTACAGCTGCGGACAGGTGCTTGTTCCCTGTCATAATGAGCGTTTGCAAATATTTGCCACTGTTTCATGCGAGCCAAACGCCACTGCTTTATCATTCAGTCTTTTTTGATAAATTGTTCTTTTCATATCAATTAAAGACAGAGCCAACTTTGATAAGCATGCATCGTAGCCCTGCGATCCGTGGGACAGCGTTTGAGTACCGCTGAGGGATGGGTCCTATTATGTGAGAGCCCGGGTCGATTTATGTTCAACGTAAATGGTGTGCTGAGAACGGCGAGATATCAGCTGACCCGGTCCATTAGTTAGGACACGTGTCAAGCCCAGCTCAACCACATCAACCGCAGCTGATATCTGAGACGGTCCTGCCAGCAGCACCACCAGAAAACCATGAGAGATTGATTCTCACGCTCCCGCACGGAGAGCTGGGCGTGTATACCCTGTTTTCGGTAAACCAATCTCATGTTTTCCTGCTATGTGGAGAGCTGGCCACATTGGAGAGGCGGATGGAGAACTATGCGCGGCCCGATACAACGTTGCTGCCGGAGATGCGTCCTTGAGGCGCAAGGAGAACGACACGTTGTGATGGCGGACAAACGACTAACAGAATGAGGCATGCTGCTTTCCACAGAGGTTGGCCGGGAGAGACTGGACCCCCCCCGGCTCTGAGGACCACAGTGTGGGCAGAATGGTCCCCGCTCCATGGCTCCCCAGACCCAGGGCGGTCCACCCTACCCACCCCTGCCTGCCAGTGTGAGACCTGAGGGAAGAAGCCGGGAACTGTACCTGAATAAAACTCCCAGGAAAACACCTGGCCACAGGAGGGCGCCACTGCTTTACACTTAGGAGAGACTATAACTGGCGTTAGAGCATCACACAACCCAGCCTCACGCCTCCACACAAGGGGGTGAACGAGCAGCATAGAACGTGCCTGGTTGAGTGTGCAATGCATCCAACGCAGCAGGGCCCTTGTGGGGGTGAGGTGGGGGAGGGAGCGAGGGAGACGGGAGGGGGGCACCGGCCATAGCAGCGGGGTTAGTCAGAGGCAGAAATGAGAGGATCAGGGGGATCCAAACACTGCTTAGCAGGGAGTAGTGTGTGGGTGGATGGGAGTGTTCAGTTAGTGCGCGTGGTGTAGCTCAATCCCATGCTCACTTAAGACACTGCGGTTCGGAGGACATTGTCATCATAATAAAGGAATTCATCGAATGCCCCTAATAGTCGGCATGGAAACCCGAGTGGATCAAATGTGGTTTCCCTCTGCCAGGAGAGGGCGCTGTGCCGTTAAGCTGTGTTTAGATCCCTCCTCCTAGAGCGCTTTCCTTCATTCCAGCAGTTCCTGGGCTGTGGGGGGAGGGGCGGCAAGGTCATTTAGGGGAGAAGGGGGGGGGGGCGAGGGAATGGAGGTCAACGGGAGGTTAGAATGAGGGACTGAGGATTAGGAAGGCATCTGCCATAGCTCTGCAAATACAATTTCACTTCTTTACTCTGTCTATTTGCCACTTCTCATTTTACGGAGTTAATCACATTCAGAGTGAAATACAATTGGTAGTCGGAACAGTAAGCTGTCTATGTAAACTGAGAACGGTAATACGTCTGCATTGACTGAGGCGTAATAAATGGGGTCTTTTTTTCACAGTTTACCATCTGGCTAGCAGTAGTTCACCCACGGGGTCCTGACCTGTATTGTCATTATGGAACTGTGTGCCAGATGAGAGAGATGTGTTATCAACACCTGCAGGAAAGACTACGCTACACCCCCCCATACGTTCTACCTTGGCTTCAACATCATTTAAAAGAGATAATATCTGGGGTGAAAAAGTGACATTTTATTCATTCACCTCAAATGAACTGCGAGTGCTGACGGGACTTGCAGTGACGCGACCACCGGCAAAGTCCCCCTCTCCGATACCTCACTTCCCTCCTTTCCCCACTTTGACCTTTGATCCCAGCCGGTCCCACCCTCAGGGCAACAGTTTTCTCACCATCAAGGCAGTGCACAGCCAGACCACAAGACACGGACAGACAGACAGACGGACGGACGGACAGTTGGCAGGAGGGGGAAGGCGGCGGAGAAAGGCATGCACACTCTCACCTATGTACTGTCCATTGAAATAGCCCTCACAGTCACAGTCCTCTGTAGGGAGGCAAGCAGGGAGAGAAGGTGGGGTGAACAGAGGATCAGACACCTGGAGGAGGTTAGGAGCCTCGGGTCAGGGTGCGTGGTGGAGTTAAGGGGGTTCAAGGGAACGGGGAGCACAGGCTCTGAAGCAGACTGGGTACACAGGCAGGCGGCAGGCAGGCGGTGGGCAGAGGGGCTGACAGCCAGCCGCTTAGGGAGGAGAGCAGAGGTCACGCAGAGGCATGAGCCAAGCACTTCTCATAAGAGAGGAGAGGAGAGGAGAGGAGAGGAGAGGAGAGGAGACTTGAATCTATGGTGGTTGGCCTAACCTCCCCATCACTGTGCTCCCTGAAGCACAGCACTTTCACAACAGAACCCACACTGCACAATCCGCTGAGGCAAACTCTCAAACCAACAGCACAAGACTTGTTTTGGCATCAACACACAGTCTGGTGGAGAATATTAGACGGGAAACAGTTAAGACATAATTATATAATTGACAAGAACGTTGTTCTGCGTGGAGCACAAGAAGCCAAGAGAACAGAAGGGCAAAGGGTTGAAAAATGATGAGGATGGGAAAACTGTGCCAGGCACAGGAAGATGAATCACATTCCGTAGAAGGTGGAGAGAGAACAAAGGAACAAAAAGGCAGGAAGCCGCTGAAAGGATGACACGAGGGCAAAGGATGCACTTCTGCTATCTTTACCAGTCTCTGCATACAGTCTGCAGAGCCACTGCATTGCCTGCCTCCCACAATGTGCACACACGCACACACACACACACACACACACACACGCGCACACACACACACACACACACACACACACACACACACACACACACACACACACACACACACACACACTAACTTGGTACCCGGGGAATCTCTATTCAGGTCTCGTAGGCTAACAGAAGGATGGGAGGATTTAGGCTTGAAGCTGTAGTTCCCAAAGGGCTTTATCCATCCCAGCAGGACTCATGCAAGCTCTAGTACTGCAGACAACCACACACACACACACACACACACACACACACACACACACACTCACACTCAAACAATACGCATAAACAAGGTCCACACCCAAACCATGATTTGATGCCATTTTGATTTTCTCCGCACAGCTGTAAAATGTGTGTCCGTGTGTGTGTGTGTGTGTGTGTGTGTGTGTGTGTGTGAGTGTATGCTTCAGACAGACGCAGACACTCTCTGTGGCAGTGATACACCCACCTTTATCACATCCTTGCTCATCTGAGGAAAGCAGCAGTGAGGAAGAGAAGGGGAGAGAAGAAAACCAAAAATGTTCTTCACGAGAGGGATTAAGCAACGCTGAACACTGAATAATGCATATTAATCCATCCTCGATTAAGTCTGCTATTGATCAAATGAATGACTTAAGAGATGTGCGAGTAAGTGAGGCTGGAAGTTCGGTCATAATCAAGGTGAAAGATGGGAACTATAGATTGGGCAGAAAACACACACAGCCTAAGTCCCTGGAGGCCAACAACTTCACTGACAGGTTGCAGAGGTGACCCACATTAAAAAGGAAAGGTCGTGGCCGAGGAATTCTTCAAATAAATATATTAAAGATATAGAGAGTGAAAGAGAGAGCGACGGAAGGAGAGGAGAGAGGCAGGGACAGAGAGAGAGAGTGAGAGGAATAGAGAAAGAAATAGAGAGAAAGGGAGAGAGAGAGAGAGAGAGAGAGAGGGAGAGAGATAGAGTGAAAGAGAGAGCGGCGCAAGGAGAGGAGAGAGGCAGGGACAGAGAGAGAGAGTGAGAGGAATAGAGAAAGAAATAGAGAGAAAGGGAGAGAGAGAGAGAGAGAGAGAGAGGGAGAGAGATAGAGTGAAAGAGAGAGCGGCGCAAGGAGAGGAGAGAGGCAGGGACAGAGAGAGAGAGAGTGAGGAATAGAGAAAGAAATAGAGAGAAAGGGAGAGAGAGAGAGAGAGAGAGAGAGGGAGAGAGATAGAGTGAAAGAGAGAGCGGCGCAAGGAGAGGAGAGAGGCAGGGACAGAGAGAGAGAGTGAGAGGAATAGAGAAAGAAATAGAGAGAAAGGGAGAGAGAGAGAGAGAAAGAGAGAGAGAGAGAAAGAGAGAGGGAGAAAGAGAGGCCACCAGGCCATGGCCCCCTGGGGCACAGCAGGGCGAGCTGACATATTGCTAAGCCCTTGTTGTGTCCCAGTGGCTCAGGCCTAATCGGATCTCGTGCAGATTATGGGACGACGCAAAGCGCCGCCACTCGGCATTACCCACTCACCTGGCCACTTCTACACATCCTTGTGGTAACAGCCGCCACCCGGAGGACAAAGAGAGGGAGGAGCTCAACCCCAGTGTCCTCTCGTTGCCTTTTGTAATCATGCTGTTTTTAATGCAGTCCAATATTATATACTGCCTTCTCCCCGGCCAGATGGACCAGACATGAAAGAGATTAATTCATAGCTGTGATCCCTCCCTACTCGCCAGCCGCCCCCCCCCCCCCCCCCCATCCTCCTCTGCCTTCCCTCCCTCCATCCACTCCTCTGTCTCTGCTCTCCCTCGCTCTGTCTTTTCCGGCATTTGAAAAATGTCTGCATGCCGAGGGGAACGACCAATAAATGATGATGCCTCTGAGAATGCCAATTACTTGACTAAAAGGTCAGTGAACGCTCATGTTAACACAGGCAGATCCATCAAATGAAGAAATAATCCTCTTTCAGAACAGCCATTTGTTAACAACTCTACATATGGATGACAGAGAATAATGCGAAAGAACATCAGTGGAAAAAAATATCTATCTACATAAATCTACAGAATCTCAATATCTGGGCATTGGGTTACACAAAGACAGAGGTTATTTGACCAAATAAGGGAAATAAGGAAAATAAGGAAACTTACAGACAGGTTGTTTGGGAGATTTGGGGTTCGGCAGTGTGCCCATTTTAATTCTGTAGGCCAGTCGTCTAGAGTAAGGCAAGGAAAGGGAATCGAAGAAAGAGAGAAAATTAGAAGGAGAGAAAGGACATATGGAAATACCAGCTTCAAATGGAAAGCGGTGAAACGGCGACAGAAGGAGGCAGACCGTTGGCAGAGACGTCAGATTAAAACCTGGGTGACAGACTCTACCGCGCTGCGCCTTTTGGCCTCCTAGATCTCCACGGGGGGAGTAGCCGAGTTGGGCCATGGCTAGATTAATCCCGTGACCCGGGTCTCCCTCGCTCCCTGTGTTTCTCTGTGATTAATCCGACAGAGGCTCCAGCGTTTTTGGCTGGAACAGCGTCCGACCTCGGCAGAGGTCAATGTGCCTGGGAACAGCAGGCGTTCCCATCTGAGTAAGCCAAGGCCGCGCGTCTCTCCATCGGCAACCACTGCTACCACACATCACATGCACCACGCCGGCCGGGGGGGATTATAACGACACTCGCATGAACACGAAGGTCCAGAACTTCAAACAAAAACACACAAAGCAGGATGTAGGATCCAGCCCAACCCTGCATTAATAAGGGCTAATAATGAACAATGGATAAGTATTCTAGTGTGAAAACCCCATTCAACACAGACCATAGGTTAGTCAAAGACAGACCGAGTCTCTCTGTGTCGTCTGTCTCCTCATGCTGTTCCACTGGCCCGCGGCCCGCCTTACCTCTCCTGGAAGTGTTTGGAGGGGATGAGGCCGGCGCGGAGGTTGCTGTCCCCGATGCGCTTGGCCTGCCACCAGGTGGGGTCGTCCTGGGTCACCACCTGGAGGATGTCCCCGCGCTTGAAGGGCAGGCCCGCCTCCTGGCAGGGCGTGGCCTTGTCCTCGGCGGGGGTGTAGTCGAACAGCGCCCGCATGTACACCTGGTTCACGCCACAGGGAGAGCGGGCGACAAAACACACAGCTCAAACACCGTCGGTGAGGCTTCGGGTGGGGAAGCCGTTGTACCTCTCCGTTCTCCGCTCCTCTCACCTTGCTCTCCTTCAGGCGGTCCTCCTCTTTGATGGCGGGGATTATCTTCAGGCTGATGGAGCCCTGGGACTGTGACTGCAACGCAGACGGACAGGAGGAAAGGTAGGGGGTCAGCGTCACAACCTGGGAGCAGAGCACCGCTCACAGGACAAACTAAATGACTCTGAGTGTTTCCCATCCAGCCCCGTGCCGGTCTGGCGGCCTCACCAGCAGCTGGCTGATCTCGTCGGGCCTCTTGTCGGTGATGGAGATGCCGTTGACCTCCCTCAGCTCGTCTCCGACATGGACCAGGCCTAGCAGCACAGCGCAGACAGGGAGAGAGGGAAGGAAGGAAGGAAGAAGGGATGAGAGGACCAGAAGGGGACAGACAGCGTGAAGAGCCCTTACACTACAGAGCATCCGTCACTGTCAGTGTGTGTTAGACAGTGGTACCCGACGGAGGCCTCAGTCTGAACACTCAGAGCAGCGGGAACGTGATAGCGTTGGACAGGAATCGATGCTCTCATCACCACACAGTCACACAGTCACACAGCCGCAGACAGTATACAGTATAGGTACACACATACACACACACACACACACACACACACACACACACACACACACACACACATGCATAAACCCAGGTGCTGATTCTGAAATCCATATGCTGCCGCAGACTTCCCCCTTCAGTATGAATGTGATAGGTATCTAATACACGGAGACAACAAGAGATCTGTGGAAGTCATTAATCATTTACGGATATGAACAATGATAGGCTAACAGTGCCGGCACGCTCCCTTGTAATCCCTAATGACCCTGTTCCACACACACACACACACACACACACACACACACACACACACACACACACACACACACACACACACACACACACACACACACACACACACACACACACTCGCACACACTCACTCAAACACACTCAAACACTTCGTCCACGCGTGCCGCGGTTATCTCCATGGCAACGTCCGTCTGTGGACAGCTCTTTGCTGAGTCCGTGTGATGTGTGATTGGCTCCCAGGGGACGCCAGGTTGTGTTGGGTTCCAACCAGCAGCAGCAGGATCTGCCTGACGCTCAGACGCTCCCTTTAATCTCCACACCGCTTCCACCGTTCCTCAGAGCGTCTAGGCGTCCCCTGGTGTCTCCTCGCACATTTTACAGCATCGATGTCTCATTTGAATGAACAGTTTTTTTAGAAGCGGTAATGTAGCTTCTAAAAAAAAGGAAAAGTCCAAATCCCTCAGCCTGGAAATCCAGCGGGCCTTATTACAGGAGGACGGATGGACTCACCACTGCGGTCAGCCGCCCCTCCTCTCATGATGCGGGCCACGATGACGGAGCCAGTGGTCTCGTCCCGTCGGATGGTGGCGCCCTGCACGGAGACGGGGGGGGGGGGGGGGGGGTTAGTCCATCCTCGGTCCCCAGAGTCATTTCACCAGGGGTTGCCTCCTTCCACCTCCTCCTCCCTCCAGCCACTCACCAGGGGCTCCTTGTTCTTCACCAGCCGGACGATCTTCACCGACTCCTCCTCCAGCTCGTCCTCAAAGTCGTCGGGCAGCGGAGGCAGCACGGGGTCAAAGTTCTTCTGAGCCACCGTGTCGTGGACCGAGAGCAGGGCCTGGAGGGGGGTGGGGTGGGGGGTGGGGGGGGGGGGGACAGACGACAGACGACAGACAAAAGGCTGAGTTTTGTTCCACAGCGTTGGGACAGGGACCGGGTAGAGCGCCACAGTATGGCTGTCATCTGGAAAATGAATTGCACACGCTGTGTACAGTCCTGCCCTCCTTACTGGTGGAATCCTTCCCATCTGAAGTCCCTACGTGCAGCCTCCTGGAGTTATTTTGAAAGCCTCTTCATGTATTATTATTGTTGATGCTGTTTACCTTGAGGTGGGGTAGGGTCAGCAGCTGCAGGAGCTCCTTCTCCTCGGCGCTCATTGGCCCGCTCTGCAGTTCCTCGGCAACCTGCCAATGAGAACGGAGATGTGTTGCGTTGTCGAGAGAATGGACCTTGACCTGGCGTGAACCTGTTCATGTGTTTAGGACACACTGGACCAGCTACTGCTGTAAGGAGTGCATACAGTAGGTCTGCACCTGTGTGTGGGAGCAGGTACACGCCTACTCTCTCTCTCTCTCTCCCTCGCTCTCTCTCGCTCTCCCTCCCTCTCTCCCTTTCCCTCTCTCTCTCTGTGTCTCCTTCTGTATCTCCCTTTCACAGACACACACTCACTCACCCAGGGATATAAGTATCCAGCAGTGGTGGTCAGCATATTTCCCGTGGTAACTGGCGTATGTGAGTGGGAGGGGAGGAGAGAGGAAGGATGTGAGACCTCATTAGATTGTTCGGATGAGTCAGCATTCTCAGCGCCACTGCTCTCCACTAACGCCACAACTCTCCGTACCTGCAACGCTGCCCTGTCTTAGCCATCCCGCTGTGAGACTAATCTGGCTCCTGCTGTTTGTGCGGGCGTGCGTGTGTGTGTGTGTGTGTGTGTATGCGTGTGTGTGTATGTGTGTGTGTGTGTGTGTGTGTGTGTGTGTGCGGGTGTGTCCACGTGTCACGAGGCAGCACTCACGTCCTCGGCCAGTGCGGAGGCGCTGTGAAGGACCGGCGTGGGGCTCTGGCGCTCGTACTGCCTCAGCTTCTCGTGGATCTGCGGCACACAGAAACAACCAGGGGCCCCGTTAGAGCAGGCTCACCACTGAGCCTCCCCTCCCCTCCCCTGGTGTCATCTCCCCCTGCCAGGGGGACACCATCACGGGGCCCCCATCCACCACCACGGGAGCAGGGGCGTCGGGTACCTTCATCAGGTAGGACAGGCTCTTCTCACTGAACACGTCCTTGAGGAACACCATGTCCTCCTTGTGGTTGGCGTCGGGACGCAGCTGGGAGGTCAGCAAGGCCAGCGTCTCATGCAGCCCTGCGGGCCAGGGGGGAGAGGAGGAGGAGGGGGAGGTGGAGACGAGGTGAAGAGGAGGAGGAGGAGGAGGAGGAGGAGGAAGAAAGAGCGGGGAGAGGAGGGGAGAGAAGACAGGGGCAAAGTGCAGGTAGATGAGGGGGAGAGGAGAGGAGAGAGGAGGGGAGAGGAGAGGGAGAGGAGGGAGAGACAAAGAGATGAGCGCAGGGGGATCAGTGTGTCACAGACCTCCTCCCGCAGACAGAACCCTGTGAGCTTCAGTCGGCAATACACGGGCATTTGGAGAGCAGGCGCACTGTGTAAACGGTAGCATCGGTGGCGGGTCTCTTACCTGCGCCTGCTGTGAGGACCGGCATGGCTTCTTTCATGGGTCAGTGAGGAAGGGAGGCCTGGAGGAGAGACAGGGACACGTTGAGACACACAGCCTCACGCACTCGAGACCGTCACACCTTCCAATCTCTCAATTCAACTGGGGAGCTCACCGCACATAAAAGTGATTGAAGGGGCCTTGGGCGCGTGTGTGTGTGTTGTGTGTGTGTGCGTGTGTGTGTCTGTATAGTCATGGATTGAGGATGAAATACACACTAATGATGTCTGTAAATCATTTCCTCTGTAGACATTTCTCATCCTTCATATTACATTTTCCTCGCTGCGCAATAGCATTTCCTCTGTATGTGTATGTGTGTTAGAGTGTGTGTGTGTGTGTGTGTGTGTGTGTGTGTGTGTGTGTGTGTGTGTGTGTGTGTGTTTGTTAGTGTGTGACTGTGTGTGTGTGCTGTTAACCAAATAGCAACATCTAGTATAATATACATATTCATTGCCTGCACTATACATGAAATTGCACACCTCCCACACTATGCCAATGTGTAGCCTAAGGCATGTCCAAACAGTGTGTCTGTGTATGTAAGTGTATGTATGTGTATGTGTTTGTAAGCATGCTAAATTTTCTGTCTGGTAAACTTTCTGGTCTGCCATCGCACAACTTCAATACCACCCCAATTATTCTAACAGTTTCCACCGCCTGCTGGGAAGGAAAGGCCCGTTTTTCAAAAGCCCTTCTTTCCTGTCAATCTGAAACATGGTCTCCGAGAGCACACTATGTATGCACGGTCCAAATGCACCATGCACTTACAAGGAACTTACCATGTACACAATGTACATGTACAATGTGCAAACTGCTTCCTATAGTAGCATCAGCATCTATCCAATTTGCTCTGTCTCTTTCCCTGTCCGTCTCTCTCCCTACCTCTCTCTCTCTCGTTTTCTCTTCTTCCCTCTCTGTGTCTCTCCCTCTCCTCTCTTCCTGAGGGGATAGCCCCAGAGATCCAGTGGGCCAGAGTAATGGACAGGCTGTAACCTTACACCAGCCCTGCCGATCAATGCCAACGTCACTCCTCTTTATCTCTTTATTCCCCACATCCGTCAGTCCGTCCCCGTCCGTCCGTCCGTCCGTCCGTCCGTCCCCCCCAGTGGAAATACCTGCAGCCGTCTGAGCAGAGCTTGGAGCACGCTGTGCACCACCACAATCATCCAGTGTCACTCTCTGGGCAGGCAGAGTTTATTTTCTTTTGACAGGGCCAGTGGTAGCCCCCACGCCAACGCAACACTATTCACACTGCATGACTGCCCTACACCAGAGCTGTAAAGGCCCAGGCTGTTCCTGTTCCACATAGGGGGGACTCCCTGCTGTGAACGCACCACTAGCAGACGCTGGAAGAGGCTTTTGGTCGTACCTGGGGTTGTATCGACGACCTTATCAAAAGATTCCGACCCAAGATTACAGTTACCCTTAGACATCATTTGATCCAGACACACACACACACACACACACACACACACACATTAAAGTCACGCAATAAGGACCAACGCACCAAAGCCACATTGTGCACTCACGCTCACAGAAAGGGAGCCGTGGGCAGTTTGACGGGCAGGCCCCTCAGACAGACAGCGAGGCCACACAGGAGCTGGCTTGCTCAGTCAAAACGTTGTTTGCGTGACATCAGACAACCCGTTAGGACCACGCGTCTAACGTAAGTTAGAGTATGCCATGTCGTAAATCTACCCTGGATCAGATGCACGGGTGAATGGGAGAGTTTGTAACGTCTGCTTTGCTGTAAAACTGTCCACATAGCAAGTGATGCTCTGATAACAGTTGACATGCAGCGCACTCTGTAACCAAGTTAGGGTTGATATGAGGACAGAGAAAACGGACGGGGTCAAGAAGTATCTGACTGTTTTAGTCAAACTATTCTGTTGAAAGACTGTCCTCTCAAACAGTGTACACTGTGCATGGGCTAATTGGATGCTCTGTCGAGATATGAGAAGCTTCACTTCACTTTTAAGCGGTTACACAAGCCTGCATGACGTGCTGTGGTTCTGTTAGCCCGGCTGGCTCTATAGCTCAGGCTGCATAGCTACCGCTCAGATGAAGAGAATTGTTTCAACCCATACCCCCGGCCAAGGGTGCGTTTTTAATGACCAAACCCCCCCATGTTCTGGGCTTCATCAAGGGCTCTGGGCTTAACTTCTACACTGAGAAAGTGATGAACTCATAAATAATGAGCAGGAGAGAATGTTCCAAAGAGAAGGGGATGGGGGAAATAGGGGGCAGGAAGAAGAGAGGAGAGAGCTGTTCTTTCTGGCGCTTCCTGTTAGGAGCAGAGAGACAGAGAGAGCAGGAATCTCAATTTGCATGTGGGACTGCTTGAAGCGCGCTGTTCTGTTCCAGCTCGACCATGATTAGCATAAAACAGAGTAAAAATAACATAGCTTACAAACAAATAGCTTTCTTTAGACATGACTAAGGAAGAAGGCGTGCCACTGGGGACGTGCGTGACAGGTTAGAACAGCGATTCCCCAATTTGGAGCCGCCTCGCTATGAACATCCCTTCACTCCCCCCGCATGTCACCTGATGACTAGCTAGCCGATGAAAGACGGAATCTGTGGACGAGGGGAAGGAATAGGAAGATGAAATTGGAACGCCGAGTCCCCCCCCGCCCCCGATGTGCAACGAGCAGCACTAACGAAGGCAGGATTGGAATGGCTGGGTGTGCAATAACTGGTGCTGCAGATAAAGAGGCGTCGGAGCGCTCACTTTAACTCACCACAACCAGTAACAATGCGACGACAACGATTTGAAACCACACACCCACTCGCTCCCGCGGCTCAAAGTAGCAGTGATCAGCGTGTGGCCATGGTGACGCGCTGTCTTCTCATTAGCGTTGGGGCAGATGTGGACCTGACACCTCATCAGCAGGGGGGGGCGACAGGCTCCACGCTGCTAGACTAGCCATCGCCCCGGGCTACAGGACTCCGAGATCAACGGCTAAGAGGGTCCCCAGGGAGAGAGGTGAGAGGTTGTCATCGTCTATTTTCGCTGCCGTCGTCATGACTCTTGGCCCTCCGCATTTGAATTGTGTGGATAGAGATACAGTAGCGAAAGACACCGGGCCGTTGCACACAAGCAAACAGGAAATCGTAATGAGATCAGTGCTGGCACCGGGGAGGCGATGTCACGCTGCTTTCACAGTGGGCTGGACCTGAGTCCAGGTTGGGATGTCAGCGGCAGCAGAACGGACACTAGTGGAGAACACCAGCTGGACTGTCTATCTTGATAAGCAGAGCCTTTTGTTCAACAGCTTAAGCGTCACACACTTTCGGCACACAAAGAGCTTTGCTTAGCAATATTTTCCAACATATTCTGTACCAATAATCTCGAATACCACCGCGTCCGTTTCTCCAACCTCACCACATCATGTAAACACACGCGAGGAGACGCTTTGTTCTACGTCACATGCTCAGAAATGGACACCCGCCAACGTCACAGCGTTTCAGCTCTTCTGATGAAATTGAAGTTTGCCCTCCAATCTAGTAAAGCGCTTACAGAATACAGCTTCAACTAAATGTGGCACTGTGAAGTCACGCCAAGGCGAAGAACATGGTTTGGATATGTTGTTAGTCCGGAATTAGTTTTTGCAGCAGGGAAACTGCATGTGAATTACTTTTTGTTGATGCACATGGCCTTTTCTGTTATAAAATTAATCTGGATGGAAGAACAACACACACACACACGCACACACACACACACACACACACACGCACGCACACACTGCCTTATATAGCAGATTTTTGCACATGCAAAGCATAAGCTGATTTAATTTAGCCGACGATAAGGTTAGTGAAGCGCTTGATTTGTATCCTGGTGTTAAATGTGGCACTTGCATCGCTCTTATCTGGCCGATTGGGTTAGTGATGGGCTGATTTATCTACCTGATCTTGTGGGGGGGGTTTCTCATGTTGAAAGCACTATTTCTAAGTCTCTGAAAGTGTCTGCCAAATGACTGTAATTTAATGTAATGTCATTTAAAATGTTTACGACAGCATTGCATCGTAGGTCAAAAAAGGTCACATGTACACACAGATTTACACAAACATACACACACACTCACCAACACACGCATGGTCATGGAGCTCCTGTCTCTCCGACCTTC
Source organism: Galaxias olidus (assembly GCA_026901105.3). Classification (NCBI taxonomy): domain Eukaryota; kingdom Metazoa; phylum Chordata; class Actinopteri; order Galaxiiformes; family Galaxiidae; genus Galaxias; species Galaxias olidus. The sequence goes on from JAPMUY010008087.1 coordinate 392,990, forward strand.
CTATTGTTTGTACTGTCTTTCCCGTGCTTTCCTCCCGTGTTCTCTCCCCTCCACTTTCTGAAGTCATCTCTATCATCACAGAACCAGACTGGGTGTGCTATGGCAATCCACACTCTCCCAGTACCTAGACCCCTTCAGCCCCCAGTGGGAGCGCTGGAGGTGGCCTGATGGCTGTGCATTCAGTGGTAGATCATGGAACACGGTCCAGTGGTCCGTCTGAGACTTGGTCCTCTCTGCTACCAACACGCTGCCAAGAGTTTCTTAAGACAGCCAAAAACTTGGAGGCTAAGCCACCGGCCCACTAGACTACTATACGTGCAGCTCTGTGATACTCTCTGCTACCAACACACTGTCTACCAACACACTGTCCATCAAGACACTCTCTACCAAGACATTGTCTACCAACACTCTGTCTACCAACACACTGTCTACCAAGACACTGTCTACCAGCACACTGTCAATACACTGTCTACCAACACACTGTCTACCAACACACTACCAATACACTGTCTGGCCCACTAGACTGCTATATGTGCAGCTCTGTGGTACTCTCTGCTACCAACACATTGTATACCAAGATACTGTCTGGCCCAGCAGACTATATAGTATATATGGACTAGATGTGCAGCTCCATTGTACACTCTGCTTTGTTACTCTGTTTTACCATATACTGCTCTGTAGAACATGCAATACCATTGTACATGGCTATAATAGAATGTGACACGCACACACACACACACACAACCATACACACATGCACACAGATTTATTTATTGCGTTGTGTTGCCGTTTGAGTAATGGATGTGTCAAAACAAATTAGCGGCTTGTCTTGTCAGTGACGTAGGTTCCTAGACTTGCCGTTGTCATGTCATTTTGACTGATTCTTTTACCTTTTTTACGTGTCAATACTGTCCAGTACTAAGGATGAATACTTGTTGATTGTAGATTACTAGTCATTACACTGAACCATAGTATTTTGTACACATCTATATTGCTATTACCACAACTGAGTAAGCCATTCAAGAAACAAGCGTAATTTGAGACGAGCAGGCTCAAAAGATTCTCTCAAAGAACCTCTTTTGGACACATTATGTGACAACAGCCTTAAAAAAGCCAATTAGCAAATGTTGGATAAGCTGCTCCAATCAGCCTAGCCGTTAGTTAACTTGTCAGTTATTGAGAACTTTGTTCCTGGCCTACTTTCACATCCACACACAACTGTCCGGACTCTGCTCGGCTATATATGGTGGACGGGGCAGGCCATTCCACGGCACTCACCAAATAGTAGAGGCGATTAGTTTGAACCAAATGCTTGCGACAGACGTCTACTGTAATGCCCAAACTAGAAGGCCGAGCATTACAGGGCACATCAGCTGCTTCCTGTCAATTAGCCCATCGACGAGATGTCTGGACCTGCTAGAGAGCAGTCATGACTAATTATTTGTATTTATGTATACATATATATACACAAACCGATCTACTGTGACTGCAGGTGAGTGTAGTCGTCCTGCGTTTGGTGCAACACCTCACTTTGGTCCTCACCTTGGAATTGATTGTTGCGCAAACACACTGACGTCTAAAACAAGCGCGCGTGCACACACACACACACCCTCGCCAGAGCGTCTAATCTACTGGTGCTACACTTCCTTGACAGTACTTGAAGACCACTAAGCACACTTGGCTGACAGCCAATGTGTCTGCATGGACACACACACACACGCACACACACACACACACTACCTCTGTCTTCCGCTGACCTGTTTTTTACAGTGAATGACAGAAGGATTTTTGTCTAAAACCATTTTCTTTTGAATACCCAAACACAATCACACGCGCAAACCCGGACACGCATACACATACCCACCTACGTGGGAAGAGAGTGGTGGAGGGTGCGGTCAGAGTGAGCCAGCTGTATCATTTATCTTTTCTGAGATGTAGCCTGTCCCTGTTGACGGCCAACAGACACGCTCCTGCAGAGCTTCCCTCCAGAGCATCAGAGCAGAGCAGAGCATCCCCCCCCCCCCTCCACCCCCCCCCCCCCCCTCCTCCGGACATCAAAACAGCCGGCCGGTGTTGATGAGACCCTCACATCCTCCCCGGGACATCCCTCTGCTTCCGCTCCGTCCTCTTTCCCTTTCTACTTTCTCTGCCTGGTGATCTCCCTCCATTCTTCCTTTCCTCTCTCTGCCTCTCTCTCTCCTGCTCTCTCTCTCCTGCTCTCTCTCTCTCTCTCTCGCTCTCTCTCTCTCTCTCTCCTGCTCTCGCTCTCTCTCTGCCTCCTCCGTGCCTCTGCATCCCTCTGCAGTGCTTCCCGGTGCTGTGCTCTCCCCACGTATGTCGTCAGCCGGCTGGGCAGAGGCTGAGCACGGCAGCGGCTAGCGGACCCCCACCCTCCTCGTGCCGTATCATCGGTCTGCAAACAGAAGGCATTCGGAGCGGACACAGCACACAACAGCAATATTTGATTCATTCTTACCTTCACTCTCTCTGGATGAATGTGTATATCCTCCTCTCTCTGTCAGCGCGCGCGCGTGTGTGTGTGTGTGTGTGTTTGTGTGTGTGTCTCTCTCTCTCCTGACTGCAGCCACACTGTTCTTTTCGCTCCGATGCCTCCTCCTCCTTCTGCTCTCACAAACCTGCTGCTACTGTGCCTCCGCCCACTCCTCTCCCTCCCCCTCTCTCTCTCTCTCTCTCTCTCTCTCTGTCTCTCTCTTTTCCTCGCTCTCTTGCTTTCTCGCTCTCTTGCTCTCTTGCTCTCTTGCTCTCTTGCTCTCTCGCTAACGCTCAACTCCGAATTCCCTCTTCTCAGCCCCTCCCCTTACCACATCTCTTTTCGCTGTATTATTGCTCAATTGCTCTCTTTCTTTCTCTGTCTCTGTCTCTGTCTCTCTCTCTCTCTCTCTCTCTCTCTCTCTCTCTCTCTGGCTCTATCTGTTTGGTCTGAGGAATCCAACAGAGTGACATAATTGGAACTGGAAGCAAGGAACTTCCATTGCTCTCTGTTTTGGCAAACATATGACCGGCATCCTTCTGTATCAAAGCCTACCTCCATTATCCCTCTTGGCTCCACTCTTCTCTCTCCTCTGTCCGGCTCAGATAATTGCCTCCACTCTGGCCACTTTGAAGCTCTGGGACTCCCCTCATTCACTGACATCCCTGTGATCTGTAGGATGTAAACAGGGAGGCAGGGAATGACTGGCAGATACAGAGTGAGAGAGAGAGAGGGAGAGAGAGGGCTGTCCCCTCCCCTCCCCCTCCCTGGAGTCCGTGAGAGAGCTTTAGCTGTGGCTGAGGTGGTGGCGGTTAGCTAGCTAGCGGCTGCTTATCTTTTGTCTGGCTGCATGTTGCCCCCCCCCCCCGTCATTCACATGCTAATGGCAGAGGCAGGGTGGTGCCTGCTTGCCTTTGTGTCATGCGTGGATTTACCCGCGGGGATCCCCGAGGTAACAAGTGATCCACACAGACAAACACAACACACGGCCAGACACAAAGCAAATCCAACACAGGGGGTCTCCAACATTGTGTTGACATTTTTTTTTTATTGTCCACAAACAAAGTCCTGTCAAGATATAACCTTTCAAAATGTACCTAAATGTTACCATGATCACTGTTGACGCATCACCCGCCGTTTGTGGAGCCATATTTAATCTCTGGTATTGACATTAATATTTTGGCAAAACAAGTGAACACAGAAACAGTCTGTTTTCAAAAACATGTGTTGGCGGCGGTTATAATCCGACCTCATCCATACGGATTTCAGATGACACCAACACACACACACACACACACACACACACACACACACACACACACACACACACACATATATACACACACACTACGCTGTGGCTCGCCGTGACCCTTCCAAGTGTGTGAGGACTGAGGATGCCGGGACAGTGCTGTGGGCAGACTGAGGTCATCTGAACAGAGGCGGCTCCCTCCGTGCCCAGCGGCCTCACGAATCACCCCAGAGGACGTCACGGGTCTCTGGTCTGACAGGGTTCAGAGACATGTGGTCGCCCTCTCCACCGGGGACGAGGAACGGCCTGTTGGGGTGCAGGCCTTTTGCGGAGGATGGGTGATACGGGGAAGTGGCGTCCAAGCCGCTTTCTGACTCCACAAATAGGTCACGGACTGAGCCTGCTCGTGTGCAGGGAAAGAGGGTAAATCCGGCTGACCGTGTTAGCTGTGAGAGCTGGAGAGGCCTCAGCGAAAAGCCACACTCCGTGATGTAAACGAAATCAGTTCGGATTCTAGAAAATCCAGATTTGGGATTCTTGTCCAGCATCAGCAGTCAGCGGGGTTCAGCGTGATAAGTCGATTACGCGGTGGATTTGAGATGCTTTAAACCTCGGCGTACAGAACGACGACTATTTATACCAGACACCTCGGTGGCGTCCACCCGCGCAGATGCAGGATGAAGGCACAGCGGCCAGCCGTGGTGACACATCCCAGCCCAAAAGTGGAGCCCTACAGTCAGCGTGACTCACCGTTTCTCTCACCCCCACCCCCTTCTCTCTCTCTCTCTCTCTCTCTCTCTCTCTCTCTCTCTCTCTCTCTCTCTCTCAGGGTAGGATGACTTACCGGCTGAGACGAGATAAACAGAGGCGCACCGAAAAAAGCAGCAGATAAATAAATGAGTAGTGAGAGCGGACGAGGCGGGCTGCAGACAGAGCGCGTGCCGGGGATCGGCTGCTCACAAGGTCCGAGTGGCTTCAGCCACACACACACACACACACACACACACACACACACACTGAGCCAAGAGAGAAAGGACATGGCCTCCGCCTGAAGGAAATGAGGGAGCATGCCCAATTAATTAAATAGTCATGAGAGAATGGTTATTTGAATATAAAAAGTTTAATAGCTCTTATCAGGAGAGATAATGTCTCAATGTGGTGGTAGTGGTGTTCACGCTGTCTGTTGGTGAACCTGGAGTACCGGAGGTTGGGTTTGATATAGAAAATGAAGAGGATTAAACGGCAGCACACAAAGTGTAATCTGGGCTCCCCGGGCTTGGCCGGCAGTGCTGAAAAGGCCTGATATCAACGGCCCTCATATTTACTGCTCTCACCATCGTCAGATCTCATAGGTCTCTTGAAGAGAACGGGGAGGTTTAGAGCGCCTGTTCAGGCTAATGGCCGCCAGCGCCGCTGCGCCAGGACTCTCTCTCCCACCTTTATCTTACACCAGAGATGTCGATATGATCGTCGGCCTGCCTCCCCCCCCCCGCTCCCTGCATTTAGCTTCTGGCACGCAGCCTCCACCCGAGCCCGCTCCGGCCCCTCGGCTTCATGGCAGGAGATAACAGGACAAAGATGAAGGGATAATGGAGGACGGCACACTAAAGAGCCAGTCCCTCAGACAAACAGGTCACACGCTGACAGAGAGACTGTGGACCCAAAAGGAGAAAAGCCTCAAGTGAACAAATGTTTGGCTCTTTCTCCTGTTTGCTGCCAAAGCAATTCAACAGGTTCGGTTAAGTGAAGATGACATTGGACTCTAGCATTTGTTTTGTCTACTGCTATTGAAAAGTTATTTGTACAGATTAGGTAATTGCATTCGCAGTGCTCAGCTTTTCAGTGCGTCAAATAATGATTGTCCGGAGTATGGAAATGGATAGAAGCAATTTGTTTCTTGTGGTGTAAAACTACGAGTCACACATGCAAGACAGTTGAATGAAAAGTTACCGGCTGAACAGTTGGTTGGACGGACTGACAGGTGAAGAAAGGAATGAGACGAATGGAGGGGGAATGATTCGATCGGAAGGAGGGAAGGCCGGAGACTTCCCCGGGACGTCTCGCAGCTTTGGCAGCTGTCATCGGAGAGCCACGGCTACTGGGAAATGTTTAATAGGGCTCGGTGCTGCAGTCGGTCTGCAGAGCTACATTAGCGAAAGTGAATTACGGCCCGCTCTCCGCACCCTAGCCGAGGGGGGGGGGGCAGCCCAGCAGGGAGAGAGGGGCGAGAGAGAACCGCATTGGGAAAGGGAGGGAGGCGGGAGAGGGGAAGAGCCGAGAAACGTTTGGGGAAACAGCCGGGAAAGGGGAGAAGTTCTAACATTTGACAGCCGTAAACCAGTCGGCCAGGTGGCTGGCTCCGGCTTTGTTTGTCACATTGCGGCGGAACTTAACAGATTGTATTGTGCTGTGGTCATGCACGGTTAACTTTATGGCTGTCGTCGATGAACCCCCCCCCCCCCCCAGCCCGAACATCTGCTTTCAGGACCAGGGGCGAGGCGGTCTCCAGGCGTAGGACTCTCCATTCTACTCTCCAGGCTGTGAAACCGAATGCTAGCCCTTCCACGATGAGTATGACGGAGGTGAAACCTGGCACCCCTTTGGCTTCACGACGCTGACTGAGTTAGACTGGAGCTGCTCTCTATCGGCTCAGCCCAGAGGAGACAAATCTCCAAGAGGGGGGAGTTTAGTCAGACGTCGGCCCTGGCTGGCTCAGGTTCCTCCCAGCTCAATACTTATTGGATTGCGTGCCCATTCCCACAGCTCCTGCAGGTCAAATGACTGGGACGGGCAGCACACAGCTGCTAAATGGTCCATCGATCGTCCAGTGGAGTATGCAACCTTGGCCGGGCCGGACTGGGCTGGACTGGCCGGGCTGGGCCTGGCTTTAAGTGATGGACTGGAGCACAGAACTTACTGTCACTCTGCGAGGAGCTACAGCTGCTTTATTGGATTTAGGCTTGGAGCGCAGACGGGCGTGTAAAATCCTAACAGCCGACAAGGCAAGTGAAGTTAAGTAGGACACTTAACACACACTTAACACACACACACACACACACACAAAACACACGCACACACACACACACACACACACACTCACACAGGCGTTCACGTACTGGCCAACTTTCAGATTGAGTGTTGGATCAGAGGCCCCCTGTCAATCTCTTGATTTTATTGTGTCTGTTTGTCTTTGTATTTATGTGTGTGAGTGTGTGTATGTGTGTGTTTGCCTGTGTGTGTATGTGTGTGAGTGTGTGAGTGTGTGTGAATGTGTGTGCATGCGTTTGTTTTTCGGCGTAAGTATTTAGGTGTGCTAGTTGATAATTCAAACTCCGGTAACCCATAGCCCAAGATTATAACCTCCAAAGGATAGCTTCAGCAGAGTGTGTGAGGAGAGGACACATCCCTTCTAATGCCACAGGAACTCTTTGCTGGCATAACTTGGCACGTGCCCACACTACCCTCTCTTCTGTGGGAAAGAGAAGGGTCGTACTGGGCCAGGGTGTCACTTGGAGGTGACAAACTGCCGCTTGCAAGTGCAACCGAGTCCAATTTAGGGAAATAAAGGAAGACCGCTAATGTGATGAGCACCGTATGCAGGTGGCTGGGGAATGAACTCGTTAGCACCGTGATTAATGTGGACGCTCCGTCAGGTCTCACTGGCTGGCAGTCCGTAACCAGCAGAACCGCACGACGTGTGAGGTCATCACTCTGATACAGCAGTCCATCAATACAGGGGAGCGAGGCCAAATGGGCTGAACACTGCAGAGGCAGCAGGTGTTAGTGCTGCCCTAAAGCAAACCTCCCCCAGATGTTGCTGTCAGATTGGCCCCTTGTTTATTTGTGCACAGCATACCGCCTTAATGAGCGAAAATGAGGCATTCCGGAGGAGAAGAGAGGAGATGGAGGAGGAGAGGAGAGGAGGTGGAGTAGGAGAGGAGAGGAGAGGAGAGGAGAGGAGAGGAGGTGGAGTAGGAGAGGAGAGGAGAGGAGAGGAGAGGAGGTGGAGTAGGAAAGGAGAGGAGAGGAGTAGGAAAGGAGAGGAGATGGAGAAGGAGAGAAGTAGGAGAGAAGTAGGAGAGGAGAGGAGAGGAGAGGAGAGGAGAGATGGAGTATGAGGGAATGAAAGATAGCAGGTGTTCGTCTACTGTTGTCTATAATGGTTCTGTCTTCCCTTCCTTCTCTGTCTAGTGTGGATCTACCTGGGCGGTGGTGTCTGCTGTCATAACAGCTAGCAGTGCCTGTGCACTTATTATTTCCATGGGGATCTCTGTCCATGTCTGACCCCACCAAAACCAAACGATTTGGCCAGTAGCGTAATATCTACTCCTCAGCTTCCCTTTGCGCCACACTCGTCATAGATTACACACACAAAAATGGGCCCATCTGTAACAATTTAAACTATGGACAGATGGGATTAGGTATGAAAATTAGATAATGGGTTGTTGAAATAACGAGATAATGCATTTCGTACCACAACAACAACTGGTGTGTGTTTATATTCATTTATTCATTGTCATCACACAATTTTTTTCTCTGTTGATATTTTCTTTAAAAAAAAATCTGTTTTATATACTCTTACAAAATAGTGCACTGTCCCAACAACATACATCCTCCCAAACAAAAACACACAAGAAATGATTCCTGAAACAATATATTTTCTTTGCGAATGTAGTACACATGATAATTGGCACATCCAAGAGGCTTGGCGATAGCTTTACATAATGTATCCTATTTCTTCAAAAGAATTTAAAAAACAGGCACATTCGCAAACGCAGCAGCTTCATTGGAAGCTGAAACATGTCAGCACTGATCAGCTCTGGGTTCATATAAAAAGACATATCCCTTTAGAAAAAAAAGCATAACCAGGGTTCCAGCCCCTTCAGCTATTTAGAAATAAATCAATAAATCAAAGGGAAAGAAGTACCCTAAGGATAACATTCAATGCCACACAAACTCCTCATTCGTTTTTGATTCCCCATCCAAGCAAAAATAGCTAGATAACACATTACAGTGCAATTAAATGAGAAAGAGATGAATCACTTATAAAAAAAAACAACCTATTTTCATTATCAAAATGAAATCATTGACTGTGTATTTTTTATCTAACTGTTCATATAAGAACAGTGGTAGAAACAGTTTTAAGAAATTACACCGAGCCACAGTGACATCTACTGGTTTTGTTGAGCGGCGTTCAGCTAACATGTACGAAGAAAAACAATCTCTTTGGTGGGGGATTTCAGTCTTAATGTTTCCACACCATAGTATCTGCCAAGTAATGTAAGACTCATCATTAAAACCCCTTTTTTAAATAAAATAACATTGTTCCATAATATATAACATTTTGCACTGTTCACAAAGACAAAGTAAAAATAATCTCTCTCTCTCTACATATATATCCAGGTGCAAGTCAGTGACTTGTTTGATCATCTGCTGTGCGGACGGCCACACACTTTTCCCCTTCCCCTCAGGCCTGAGCGCTCAGCTGGTTCTCCTCTCGTCTCCGGGGACAAAGTATGGGTTCTCGTGGCCCTGCACCAGATAGGAGTAGCGGGAGGGGTTTTTCCCTTTGAAGGTCTTCATGTCGTCCGAGCTGAGATCGTACGACCCCGACTGAAAGAGAGGACCACGGTTTGCTTAACGGTCTGTAAGGGGTGACACGTGACCCCACCCCGCTAACATGCAGCATGCCATGAGGTCGTGAAACATTGTGTCTGCGTATCTTTGAGCCGTCACAAACCACACTGCGTTGCAAAGCCCTCACACAACTCCATCCCAGACCCCCCTGGCTCTGGATAGCTGAAGCCTGATTAGCTCCCTGCACCGGGCCATTCCCTTACACCTCAATGGCCACCACTATGTAATTTAACACTACCAAACGAGCACACAGAGCAGAGTGTGGCCTTACCTTTTTCCCTAGTTTAGCCACCCCGTGAACTCTCTACAGCAACACATAGGGGGAATGAGGCAAAGCAGGGAGTGAGGGTGAGTAACATTCTGACTGACAAGCACAACAAAACATGATTATGGGTGTTAAGTGGAACGACACACGGGCATGCACACAGAACGTTGAGCGACAGACGTGGGAAATCTCTAAGACGGGGACGTGAAGCTCAAAATGTAAAACGTGACAAAGGTTAGTTAGCAAACTGGTGTGGCAGAGAGAACAGAGCAGAACAGAGCAGACAGGTAAGAGGTCAGACCGGGTCAGACACAGAGAGACTCACCAGCCCATTGGACTGGGACGTCCGGTCCACCAGGGCCCTCGTGCTGCCCCCCTCCGTCATCTCCATGGGGGGGGCGTCCCAGTTGGTGGTGGCCCTGGGGATGGGGGTGATGCCGTGGGAGCGCCACTGGCCCACCAGCTCCTCCACTGGATAGGGGCTGCTGCCCTGCTGGGGCTTCTTCTGCGGGCAGGACCTCCTGAGACACACACACACACACACACACACACACACACACGTAGAGGGACTGTGAACGCGTGTTTTCTGAAGCAGGAAGTGTGGATTGGATCACACGGTTTTGATGATACGAGACCACGGAGAGAGGAGCGGCGCCAGTGGGCTGCGGAGTCTCACCAGCAGCAGAACACGAGGAGGGCCAGGATGACGAGGAGCAGCACGCCGCCCAGCACACAGGAGATGACCACCACAGCCAGCAAAGACGCTGCCGCCAGAGACACGAACGCAGGGTCAGTGTGATGTTTATCATTAACAGAACGTCACATACGCAGGATGTATTTGAGAGGGCGTTAGCTTACAGTCGTTGCAGTTGAAGCCAGCATATCCAAACGAGCATCTGAAATGAAACATCGGAGACATGGGTAAAGATAGATAGACCTGATAGACCGGTGTTCCTTAGCCCTGTCCTCACATGTCCCCCCGATGCAGTTGCCCTTTTCATACACAAGGGGGCGTTTCTTCACGGCATGAACAACCCCAGGGAACCTCATTCCTGACACAATAATGAAAGCCGTGTACTCACTCTATGCACGTTTCGTCCACTGCCATCTGACCACTGGGACAAGCTGGGGAGGGATCAGACAGAGAAGAGTCACGGACAGACTGAGACATCTATGGAACTGACAGGAGAACATGGCAACCCATTCTGCTGGGCACACGGAGACAGAGGCAAAAAGGAGCAGCACGCCTGGCTGCACACATAATGAGAACATCCCCGTAGTGCCTTATGACAGAGGCTAGGTAACATCAAACTCTGTGGGTCAAACAAGGGGAGAGTGGAACATGTTGTTTCTCCCAACTAGCAGCTATCCACTGTACAGCCTGTGGCCCCTGTTCAATTGGGAGGACGGTAATCCAATTGACGTGTTCCTTAGTAGTTTCTTAATAACCGCCCTCCTCCCGTGACGAAACTCATTCAGCCCTGGGACGGTGGAAGCCATCATTCTTTCGCTCGTTTCCAGGGAGACGGCCCCAGTGCAGAACAATACGTTGTGCTGATATATGGTGCAAGGGTCAGGGGTCGTGGTGGAGAATCACTTGACCTTGTTTCTATCCCTTTCCCTCTTTTTTCCTCCTCCACTTTCCCTTACACGCTAAAATGTATCATTTGAATGGAGGTGAAAACCTTATTTTTTTAATGACAATTTTCTTCACTTAACCACTACGTTTATTTTATTTCACTGCTAATCTTTCTCAGTCTGCCTCATTCAACAAATATATCTCTCTTAGTTGCTATTATTCAACTTCAATATGCCACAACATTGAAAACACAGTAAAAGGTTTACAAAATTAGCATTACTATATCTAAGCCAGGAGTCCATCCTAGACATTTTCTGGGATGTTTCATCTTTGAAAAAAGCATTAAAAGATTTAACCGATGAATTATTCACCGACCTTTGCAGCTGATGTTTGAGTAGGGCTGGTTGGAGATGTAGCCAGCCTTACAGGAACAGGTGATACTTCCGCTGAAGTGGCCACATTCTGTGGTGAGGGGTTCACATGGTAGGGGCTCCTGATCACACAGGGAGGTACCTAAGCAACCATACAGGGACACACACACATGCACCATTTCATTTAACCAACATGCGATGTGGTATTGTTATTGCTCGCGTAGACTAAGGCAACAATACATACGGAGAAATGTGGCGTTGGCCAGCACACAGTTGCCGCAGTCTCTAGTAGCGTCAATGATGGCGGTGTCGATGGTGTCCTGAGAGACATCTGTGTCTTGGAACAGATTGTTTACCGTGGCTTGTACACTCCCTGGCCTGATGTGGAAGAGGGAAGGCAATGGCAATGCTATCAAACAAAGATTTACTGGAATGATGTAATGACATGTAATGTAACTATTGTAATTCTGGGCAGAACGTATTCGTTCATCAAAGACTACATGGAACGGTAACTCCTTCAGTCAGAGAGAAAAAGAAGACCTTCTTACTCGAGTTGTATTACGTCGGACCGAATGTATCCACGCTGATTCTTCAAAGCGTCTCGGAGCTGGAAGACGAACAGAGGTTGCTTTGAATATTCTAGCACTGTTGTGTGAGGTTCCAACCTTGCAAGTCGATGGGCTTTGGCAACTAGGTGCTTACCGCTGCTGAGATGTTGGCTGCTGTGCTCTGGAATATCGGAGAGGACCTGTTCCTCATTTCCTTGTCGAATGTCAAGGAGGTGATGTGCAGGACGCCAGCGTACACTTGGCCTGTGAGGAGAGTAGAAAGGGATAGGCTTTTCAGTGTCATCATCATCATCACCATTATCACCATCATCATCAGCAGCAGCAGCAGCAGCAGCAGCATCAACATCATCATCATTGTCATCATCTCCCACTGTCTCCCTTTCTCATCCTCATAGCTTCTGCTGTGGGGTTTTTCTACAGTGTGGCTCTGCTTAGACTGGCCTTACCTTGGCTGCAGCGGCCCTGTAACAGGAAGCTCCCCGACAGACACTGGCAGGTGCCATTCAGACACACGCTCTCGAGGGGACAGGGCCTGGCGGGACACACTGGAGGAGTGGGGGGAGAGGAGGAACACAGCCTGTCAGCGCAACACTCACAGCGGAAGGTGTATTATCCACAAAAGGGACTCCCTTGGCTTGAGGACATGGGGAGCGAGGGAGGAGAGCTAGTACCTACCTATGGGTGGAGGCTGGGTGGGGACTGGCAGGGGTTCTGTTGTGACGTTGCTGGGGGTGTCTGTGGGACTGATGGTGCTGGTGGAGGTGGTCACGTTTCTATCACTGGTTGACGAGCTAGTAAGGGTGGTGGGTTTACTGTTGTCAGGACTGGTAGGACCCACGGTAGCGACGGAGTTGTTACTATGGGCTGTGGGGGAGGTGGGGGTGCCAGTCGGCTTGCTAATGGTGGGGGCTGTGGTACTGTTTTTATCAGTGGTAACGGTAGAGGTGGTGCTGTTTGTAGGGCGGATACTGGTGCTAGTAGGGGTGGTGTTGTTCCCAGTGGGTGTGGTGGAGGTGGGGCTGTTTGTAGGGCGGATACTGGTACTAGTAGGGGTGGTGTTGTTCCCAGTGGGTGTGGTGGAGGTGGGACTGTTTGTAGGGCGGATACTGGTGCTAGTAGGGATGGTGTTGTTCCCAGTGGGTGTGGTGGAGGTGGGACTGGAGCTGGGTTCAAGTTTACTTGTTGTATTGGTGGTCCCAGTGGTAATTGTATTGGCGGTGGGGCTGTTTGTAGGACGGATAGTGGTACTAGTAGGGGTGGTGTTGTTCCCAGTGGTAATTGTGTTGGCGGTGGGGCTGTTTGTAGGATGGATAGTGGTACTAGTAGGGGTGGTGTTGTTCCCAGTGGTAATTGTATTGGAGGTGGGGCTGTTTGTAGGACGGATAGTGGTACTAGTAGGGGTGGTGTTGTTCCCAGTGGTAATTGTATTGGCGGTGGGGCTGTTTGTAGGACGGATAGTGGTACTAGTAGGGGTGGTGTTGTTCCCAGTGGTAATTGTGTTGGCGGTGGGGCTGTTTGTAGGACGGATAGTGGTACTAGTAGGGGTGGTGTTGTTCCCCGTAGGTGTGCTAAAGGTGGGGCTGGAGCTGGGTCGGTCTGTACTTGGGGTAGGGGTGGTCATGTTACCACTGGTGGCTGCGATCGAGGGCGTGCTTGTGTGAGGGCTGGTACTGTTTGTGGGCCTGCCCGTGATGATGTCATCCCCGGCGGGTGTGCTAAAGCCGGGGGTGCTGTGGGGTCTGGTGGTCAGGGTGGAGTCAGCGCTGGTCAGAGTGGCGGAGCTATCGGCGGAGGTGTGAGCGGGGGTGAGAGGGGAAGTATTGGCTCCATCGGTTGGCTGGGAGGAGTTGCTGGGTCCAGGGTGTGACGTGGCTAGATCAGTCACTGAGGAAGAAGGAGACACAGAAAACAACGGTCACAATCAACAATGTGGAACAGTTCACAGAGCACATGCTAATTTTCACACTCTTTTTAAAATCAGTTTAAGCGATAAAAAAAAAACAGCCAAATAAAATCTGACGCCAACCTCTGGAAGTTGTTGGACTGGTCAGGTGAGTGCTGTCGCCAGTGGGGGCTGGGCTGCTGGTAGCGTTTGGACTTGCGGTGGATGAAGGAGTGGAGTCAGGCGGTCCAGATGGGCTGCTGCTCATCTCTGTACCAGGGGCGTCGGCAGTAGCGTGCGAGGTGGCGGGGGCGCTGGTTGTGCTTTCAGCTCTCGGTGTCGTTCCAGTCAGCGTAGTAGGATTGGGGGTCCCCGCGGTCTCTGTCCTGGCGGTGTCTGTGTTAGTGCTATGCACGTCTGTGGTCGAGGCGGGATGGGACGTGGAGTCGTTCGTTGTGGTGCTGCCGTGCTCAGACGTGGGGGTGGTGACTGGGTCAGTGGGTAGGGACTCTGTGGCAGCCTGGGAGGAAGTGGCCTCTGTCCTGCCAGTGGCGCTGGGTGAAGCGGCACTCTGTGCTTCCTCCTGGCCTCCATGCGTCGTGAGGCTCTCCGCAGGTACAGAACCTGTAGCTGAGGTGGGGGTGAAGGTGTGCGTTCCTGCGTTGGAGGCCTCGGTGCTAGTGGAGAGGGGAGGAAGAACCGAGGAGGTGGATGACGCCTCACTGGTGCTTCCCTGAGGACCGGAGGCTTCGGTGGAGGGGGCTTGTGTTGTCTGGTCCTTAGCTGAAGACAAACAAAGCAACGACACAAAAAACATGAGGACAAACATGCCTTGGTTTGAATTGCCTATTGCAATATGTTGCCAAGGTTCTGGTACACTCACAGCCATATCTTTGAATAAAGGACATTTCGCAAGGTAGCAGTGAGGCATGGTAGGTCAGACCGCCGCTTGATGACACACCACCGTAACTCTGACCCCAACTCAAAGGTTTCCTGTGCAACCACTTATGAGACTAAAACTGCGTCATATATTCAAACCGTGAAGGTTTACTGCCCCCAAGACAGTGGCACAAGGGGTTGGTAAAAGAGATTAAAGGCAAATGAACGAGCTATTCATAGGCTAAGCAGGTCAGTGGTGGTGACTGTGTCCGCGCTCGTTACAGCGTCCGAAAAAGAAAGCGCCCGCTGTTTGTTTGTTTAGGCCCACCGTCGTGACGCCTATGGTGGCGAAGCCCCCTCTCTCCTCCTCTGCCTCATGTCTTTGTGCGGGGAGGAGAACGGGGGGGGGGGGGGGTCCACAGAGAGGCCTGGGAGGGGGCAGCTCGAGCAGCGGGGTGTCTTTGAAACGGCCTCCTTTCTCTCACCTCCTCCTCCGCGTTCATTAGCTGAATGGCACGTCGCGTCTCTAAGCCGTGTGAGAGACAGCAGGCCGACGGACAGCTGGGGCCAGGTAGACGGACAACGCCCTGCACAAACAACCGCTTCCGACTTGCACCGCAGATGGAGGAGGAAGTTCGAGAAGGGGAAAAACGACACACATATTTGATCTTGAACATGATTCAGTCATTTTCCAGGAACACACTGTGACAAAGTGTGTGCACGGCCCTGCGAGGCCCAACGGCCGTATCGCCTGGTAACCGAAACTCATTTATAGACGAGAGCCATGGGAGAGGCCACCAGATTGAACTGTTTGGCCATCTGTCCGAGATAAGGCCCACACACACAGACCTCATAAAGACATTTATACCACCCCTCATCAATAAACACGCACAAACTCATGCATGAGCCACACACACACACACACACACACACACACACACACACACACACACACACACACACACACACACTGTGTACATCTCCAATATAAGAGGAGTGGATGTGTAAGTAAAAGACGGGATAAGATGGGTGTTGGACGACAAGCCCAGCTTTTATGGTCCATGTAATGTTGAATAGTGACATGGTCTACAATGACATGGCTTCAAAAGGTTCAGAATGACAGTGCCTTGTTAGAGTGATCTAGAAAATCTATCTGTGCTAGCAATAGACTAATCCTGGTTAATTAACCAAGATCAAGCGGAAACTCGCTCCCTCCCCCACTTAATTTACTGAGCACTCACATGTACTGTGTGCATCCACAAGGTTGAAATAAACAACGCAAATGGCAAATTTTTTAAACAGAGCGTGGAATCTTCTGTTCTCTAAATGTCTCTGTCGAGTTCAAATTTTATCTATGCAACATTCTGCCAATAGTTAAGATTCCGTTGTTGCTCTAGTTGGTCTTGATAAAGCATGTCTGTTGATGATGGAATTTCGTTTTACATGACGACCATTATGATTAACAACAATACATAACCCTGATGGCCAAAGGCTAAGAATGGTAACACATTTCACCTTAGGGCAGTCTCAAACAGAATTCTACACAGTGTTTGGTTTCTCAAGGACAATGGCTGGACTAACTTGCCAAGCCTAAATCGATGCCAAGAGTGGGCAACATATTCATTTCTGGGTGCCAAAGGAGATGCTGGTGAGAGTTGGCAGAGTTTCGCCCAATAACAGCACGTAGGAAAAGTGCTAATGTGGTCTCAGACACAAAACTGTTCCTCCTATTTTCATTGTTTGTAAATGTTTCTGTTCCGTAAATCACCAACACACTAATGTGTGTGTGTGCGTGTGTGTGTGTCTGTGTGTGTGTGTGTGTGTCCATGTTTGTATGTGACCCATGAGGTCGAATTCTCAACATCGCTAAAATGATTGAATAACACCTACCTACAATGCCAGCTCATTTTGTAATTGAAACAAAGATGTATTCGCAGGGTTCTTCCATCAAGAGATATCAAGGTTTAATATTTTACTAATATAATCTGAAATATAAACTCAAACATGACCCCGAGGCCATGTCAACAAAGGGCTTATCCCTTTTAGGCTGCAACCGCCACACATTCTTTGAACTGATACACAGTGGTCAGATTCCTGGTGGCTCTACAGGTCAGCGCGGATGCCAGACCCGTCCCAGAGAACATAGGTGGGACGAGAGGGAGGATGTGAGTGGCCCTGACTAGCACATGATCTCCCCTTATTACCGGTCCCAGTGGAGCTACCAGGAGGGCTTGATGGCCTCATAAAAGGCCCCCCTGCCTGTGGCGGACACAAGATGAAGCTTCTAGCCTCCGGGTAACTCTTGAACTCAGAACATGACACAGAACCATAAAGTGACCAAACACAAACGCACGAGTTCTTTCTTTCGAACCACTTTATTTTGCTGCGTGTGTTTACTCCCGCACAAAGCACTGTCACTTCTCCATTTCCATGGACATGCTATCTATGTAAATGCCATTGGGTTTTACAACACGAGAGCAAATTACGTACCGACGGGTTTCAGAGGAAGTCTGCGGCTTTGATATCCTCACTGTTGTGTTTTATATTCCTCATTTGAATTCATGCCACAAACATATATCACAAGCCCACACGACTGAGTGTGACGGAATTTAAGTGCACAATTAAGTCACTGAATTTTTCACTTGACAAACGAACCGTTCATGTTTTTAAAAGGGACGTCTTACAGATTGAAAGCGTCGGGGTTTGTATATCTACACAGCTAGGAGGGAGCCTCCGACGAATGAATCCAGAAAAAGCTAATCCCTCGCAGACACAAAAGGATGACTGGGTCAGGTCAAGTGGCTCACCTACAAACATACAAATAAGGTCACGGCAGCTATATATAGGAGGGCCTAGTCCACGATCAACTTTATGTCTACGGCATGCCACCGGTATTGGTTTGGCGTTGTTTCGATGTGTTAACTAAAGGCTAGAGGCCATTTACGTAGAGAGACTCGTTATAAAGCAAAACTACTAACGCACTTGCTGTGTGAATCAGCCATGGTTCCAGGCTGCCTACTCTCCCTCTCTCTTGGCCCCGGAGTCGCACGGCACTGTGGGAGTGCATCTGTTGCCAGGGGAGACGTCTGTGACCAGCTGCCCAAACTCTGCCTCTCTCTAACTCAATGAAGAGTGTGGAGAGAGAGAGAGAGAGAGAGAGAGAGAGAGAGAGAGAGAGAGAGAGAGAGAGAGAGAGAGAGAGAGAGAGAGAGAGAGAGAGAGAGAGCGAGAGAGAGAGAGAGAGTCCTGGCGACGGCGCTCGTCCGTCAACACAGAGCCTCACTTCAGGGCCTGTTTGTTCATGCAACACAATAGCACTCCTGTGAAGTAGCAATTCATGACCCAACTGTCAGGAACAGAGTGACCTTGGTCCGCACAGTACCTGTTCTTCCCTCAACCCCAACCTTAGCTCTCCCGCCCGGGCTGTCTGTCTGTGCACTGGACCGACCCGCGCTCTCTCTCTCTCTCTGTCCACCCACCCACTACTCTGAGACTGGTTGTAATGCCACTTTGGGGGGAGGAGTCCTGAACGTTCCGGAAAGCCGTGGGCCCTTTCTCCTTCCCCTTGGAGTTGCCACGGAAACATCTCCAGCTTACGGGTAGGGATTAGGGGACACGCGTTCCTGAAATAGTTTTTATCGCATCCAGCAGCAGCGGGAGTGACGACAGCGCTGATTAATGAACGAAGGTTGCGACCCTGAGGGCCAACACAGTGTAGCCCAGAAAAAGGCCTGGTCATTTTGGACGGTTCTCCTTCAAAGGGAGCGAATAGTTCACACATGTCGACAGTAATTAACGGCGTCGCTGGTTAAATAAACATCTAAGAATGTGCCTAAAAGCGTGTGTCACGGAATCCTTGGATTGCAATTTACTGTATTCTAATTCCAATCAGCTGTCAAGGTGCGGATTCCTCGCTGGCTAATGAGAGTGAACATTTCTCACATCTCTCTACTGCTTTATGACCTTGTTGTTTTACCAACGATGGGCGTCTGTGTTTCAACACACACACACTCACACGCTCTCATTTACAGACACACACACACAGACATGAGCGCTACATTTCTACACAGTGTCCGCAGCGTGCAGGTCGGTTTCCGGCAGTGGCCCTTGGCTGAGGGGGAGAGCCTATTCCAGGGGCCTGTAGCTTTCAGTTACCACAGCAGCCACATCAAAGCGGCACAGCTGGCGCCATTACACCAGGGGCAACCCTGCTCTACGGAAATGAACAGCAGCTTTCATTTGCAATAGCAACATAAGAGGTATCGTGCTTT
The DNA here is from genome assembly GCA_026901105.3 of Galaxias olidus. Lineage (NCBI taxonomy): Eukaryota > Metazoa > Chordata > Actinopteri > Galaxiiformes > Galaxiidae > Galaxias > Galaxias olidus. The sequence continues at coordinate 412,183 of JAPMUY010008087.1, forward strand.
TGAGTGACGGACATCCCTACGCTTCCGGTTGTAGTGATTCTTCACACATTTTGTTGGGAGGATGGGTGGCGTTTTTGGAGTCAAATTATTTCACTTTACGCTACATGCTTATGGATCCTCATTTGCGTAAATTCATGAAGCGTGACGGCAGCGGAAAGTAACACAGAGGCAGGTAACGCTCCATCAACACTGTGGCCCGCTGGGTGTCACACCGGGACACGCGTATCAGCAGAAATGAACAAATACATCCCCTTTCAGTATCTGTGTATTGTTTGATTATCTCTCTGAGTGTTGCCTTTGTCATTCTGCCAGCGTGTCTGACGGCTTCTCGGTGAACCTGACGGAGGCAGAGAGCGGAGGCCTCGTCTCACCGCGTGAGCAGCCAAGCCCCTGTAACCCCCGAGGCAACAGATGGCTCCGTGTGGCCGGCCTGCGCCCTGGATCTCCTCAGCACATATCATATCCTATTAAAGCCCTGCCAGCACATGCTTTCCAATCACAGAGAGAGATTTACCCCCTTGAGCAGCCCTAATCCAACCGGGTTCAACCGGGAAAGGGGTAACGGAGAAATGGAAAGAAACGGCAGAAACGGAGCAACAGGGTGACGAACGGCGTAACAGGAAACAGGGAAGGCACGAGCGGTGGACGGAGTGCACATATTGAGCGAAGAAGGTGAGTTCAAACAGGAGGGAGACACGGATTAGTCTCAGCAGTCACCGCTGAGAGTTCGTCAATTAGTGTAATTACACAGAGAGACAGAGAGGGGAGAAGGGGAGAAGGGGGGGCGGGGGGGCATCACACACCGGCTAATGATGTAATCAGGTGCTGTTCAGCCATTGGGATTTTCCACTCCATGCTGATCAGATTATCTATGGCCTACTACAAGTGCTACGCAGACCCCACATACCTCCAATCACTCCAGTCTGTAACCACAGGGAGGGGGAAATTAATGAGGGTGTGTGTGAGTGTGTGTGTGTGTGTGTGTCTGTGTGTTTTCTCATTGGTTATCCCTATCCATTACCTCCTGTGAGAACCTTGCATGCTCTGTACATCGTGTCATGGTGACTAACCAGCCAGCTATGACACATGGGGAGACATGATAAATGCATTCTATGATAGAGAGAAGGAGAGAAAGAAAGAGAGAGAGAGGGGAGGCAAAGATGATCCAGGGACACTAAAGCTGCCCTCTATCCTTCTTAGGGAGGTTTATTATTGGGGGCACCGGTGCGACTGTGTCCCTGGCGCCAGCTTTGGGGAGGAGAGTGGATGGATGGTGGCTCCTTTCATTGGCAGCTCTTTACTGCTGCCCCAGACACACTCAGTCATGGTGGGCTGCTCTATTGCAACATGCGCTGGCCTCCTTCAGCTCCTCTCTTCTCGCTCTGCACATCTAAGCAGTCCTTAAACACATGACATGAGAGCACCATAAAAACAAGCCGCGAACCGAGGCGACCAGCTCGACATGTGCAGACTACAGAGAGCCCTCTCAGACTTCATATGGTAACCTTTAACCCTTGCCCTTTCCCCCATGGCCTCCAGGCACTCGGATGCGGATCCAAGACATCTCGATGACAGAGTATGACCAACTGAATCAACTACAGCGTAGCTGTGTGAGTCTCAGGGAGTCTTAAGAGAATGAACTTTGCCTATATGTTATTGTCTGTTGAAACAGAGGGAACACGAGCATGCTTAAGGAGCTTCTAGGATAAGTTCTACCCCCACAGTTTTGACTCACAGCAGAGGATCAATGACTCAGTCTCCACAATGGGATAGCTTCTATTTGGAGATAGTTTGGGGGAACCCACGTATACACCACGTGGATATATTAACTATCTTTAAACAAAAGGAAAAACTTGTTATAATATTTTTGACAGGCCTAAGTGTTAAACTTCATTAAAAAGTGTTAAATTACCTTAAATGGTTTTCCATATAGTTGACCCTATAATTAATGTATGCCACTAGTTGTATTACAATTTCAGTTATGCATACAAAATATTATTAGATTTGAGTAAAATTCAGAAGGAACATCTGTTGTGAGACAGTTATTTAAACAACATTTTAAATTAAGATTTTAGAATATTTCAGAGATAAGAAAAACATAGGAAAGATCTACTGAAAAGACAACTTCATCTATTTGAGAAAATAAGAGTTATCATGTAACCTACTTACCTTTACCAACAGCTCCCAAAAGAATGATAAAAAATAGACGAAAAAGTAAGAAGTTCATTGCGTTTATCGAATTTTTTAATAACCAAGTTAAAAGCGAAAAACACAGCACGGAACGATTCACCTAATCTCTTATAACGGTCTTGCTGCGAGAGACACTTATTTCTCCCTAGTCGTGTTTTCCACAGGTGGTTAAAGCTCAGTGCGCTCAGATGAGATCTCAAGGCATTAAATGCTTGTAGTTCCGCCTCAGATTGGGCGTGCTCTACCCACTGTGACTGGGCGCCTTGACATGTCCGCGTGCGCTGTGGATGATTTGAGTTGAAGATGTAGAATAAATGCAGAATTTATATTTAAAAATTTCTTTATATTCTGCGTCATGTTCAAAATGTACTAAAGGAACAAGAAAGTCATTTATCTTTTGGATCATTAATTACAGCTGAGAGATCAGTCATATGTTTTTTTTATGTTGATATATTGAGTCTAATTTATTCTCTAATCAACATCCTTATTGTCCAGAATCCAAACTGAATTCTCATTCTACTATTAAAAGTTAATCGACAAACTCAAAAACTTTTTTTCTCCCACTCACATAACCTCAGGGCAACTGCATTTAATATTTCTAACCTTTTCAATATCGTACCCGGCACTATTGTTGAATAATTCCTGAAGGTCTAATAGCTGAAACATACTGAATCTTCAGTGTTATGCCAAGAGTCATGGCATTTTGTAATAAACTTGAAATGATATTACATTATTTATCATCATCTATCATCTATCATCATCATACATCTATCTATCTCTCTATCTCTCTATCTATCTATCTATCTATCTATCTATCTATCTATCTATCTATCTATCTATCTATATAAATCCCTCTAAATCCCAATGGGTCGTTCTGAATTTTAGAAGATAGTCAGGGATCACTAAATACACTGAAATCGGAGGAGCTAAAATTGAGAGAGTGAAGTCAGTTAAAAACATTGGTCGTACGATTCATGTCAAACTCTATTGGACAAAACAATTGTTCTCTGTAAAAGTCCAGTCAACTCTATGATTCCTGGGGAAGTCCAGATCGTGTGATATTGATATGTCTATGATTCTCATGGGCGTCTATTGTATTGGTATCATTGTGTTGACCTTTTCACTAATATATGTTAGTGGACTAAAATCCCTACAGATGATGTTAATAGACTAAGACTAATGAAGATTGCAATGAAATCCAACCTCTTCATGGTCATTGCCTTGCCTTCCTAAACGCTATACTGATCATGGAAAAAGGTGCAGTTTGCTTACTTGCAAACACCTATGGCCTGGGTTACTAATAAAATATTAACTTTTTTCGTAATAGCGTTCCATTTTTCGTGTTGATCTGGTATTGTATTTATATTTTATTCTTCAAATTTTGATGGCAAGTTTATGACAAAGTTGTTCCCCTTGGGAATAAGAAAGTGCACTCAAATCCAATCTAGTCTGTTGTAACGGATAAATAGTGTAGATTGAAAGGTTATGCATTCTAAAATAAGTAAATGCAGACTAGATGCTCCTACTGAGATGAAGGCATTGCAATAATATTATCAAACAGATGTGCTGTGCCTTTCTATCATTACCCTTAGCATAGGGACAAGTGCTATCTTCTTAGGTAAGTAAAGACATTCTGTAGGCCAATGCAAGCTGGCACACTGAGGTTAACTGTGCCTAACTGGACTGGGGTTTTCTTTCTTTCAATCCCCAAACTTCACTTTATATATTATATATTTTATGTCAGCCTAAATCAGTGTTGAATATCTTAACAGGAAAGTATATTTATATGTTTTATTCCTTTTTATTCCTTGTTAACTTTGAATGTTAGGTAAGCCTCAGGCCTACGTTGTGCTACCTGAGGTTCTTGGCCTGTCATCTGAGGCTACACTAGAGCTCTGGCACAGTGCACACAAAGTGATGGATCAGACTAATAAACACTCCAGAACATTCTGCTTTCTCTATATTCTGTATTGACGGTGGACGTTAGAATAGGCTAGCCCATTTCCGACCAAATTGGCTGTGTAAGTTCAGAGAACAGAAACCATGTTAAACTGCCCCATGACTCCAATGACAACATAATTATGTAGCCAAACATCCACAAAGTTAGCCTAACAAGAGCAGAGTCAATTATGTTGCCTGTCATTCGCTTCTGTTAGCTCAACCTGGGTGGTGCAGGAGGGTCCACTCTGATGAGGGAAAGGTATGGATGCCACAATGACAATGACAATAATTTACCAGGACTAGCAACTTGAGTCATGATGAATCAGTACCAATCTCGGTTTGGTTTCCCCGTTAGTTACACCCACCTCAATTCACATTCCAAGGTACATTCCATTGAAAATCATTTAAAGTGGATATTTATTGAAGTACTGTGGACATAGCCCATTCACTTTAAAATTGGATACCTTGAGAACTCTCATTGATCGCAGCAAGAAAAATTGCTTGATAGGTCATTTAACATGTTCTTTAGGAAAGTGCCATTGTTCATACAAAGGAGTGGTCCACCTGTAAGCATATGAAAAGTTATTCTTCCTGGTAGGCCTTTCAATATATTCACAGTCCCGTCCCTTTTGATTCATGTTGCTATCGTGTTTAAAACAAAAGTGCTTTATCGCACAACTTTTATCATAAACATACATACCATGATTACCTTGTGATTGATTGATTTGTTGCAAAATAATGACACATGGCCATGGGTACACTACAATTTTCTAATTTGACCAGTAAATTTCGCCTATTGCATCGGATACTATGAACGTTTGGAAAAGTTTGTTTGAAAATGACTTATTCAGTCCTGGGAAACAACCTGCATGTCGCAGGGATCTTGACTCTGCGCTGGGGCTGTATTCATCTCGAAATGGCATTTCTCTTAGTTCAAAAGAAAAGACAGAAAAGCATGTGCCTTATTATTTAATTCCAAAAGCCAGTCGGCTCAAAAAACAACATATTATGTTATTCACCCTGGGAATTTTGATCAACACACCCATAAAAGCCTGAGACTGTCATGAAAGGTTTTGATGTATCGAACATTCACAATCACATTAAACCTGTGTTTGAGTTTGATTGCAGATTTGAGATTACTCACCTTTCCCACTAGACTTCCTTAGTAGATAGACTTTGATAGATAAAAGCCTTGCCCATGGCCTTGTACGACACCCTGAATACTCCCATTTTTACTGTTGTTCATTACATGATATCTTCCTATGTACACAGCTTAGCATGGAATCCCTACCCTGGACATAGCAATAATAAAATGTGCTGCACGTCATCACACTCGCATCCTTACACAACAGACAAGGGCCCCATTGCCAACCAGAAGGCAGAGACAACTAGAGGATAAAACATGGGACAACAACTTGAATGGCCGTGTTTGGCAGAGTGCCCACTGTTTAGAAAAAGTACAGCGTTAGGTTAGTACAATGCCATTCTAAAGAAAAAATACTCCTCATTGACATTCAGCTTGTGACACAAATACTGGGCTCAGGCTCCCTGGATTTGATTAATCCTTTTATGTGTTGGAAGATAACAGATCAGGTTTTCTTCCTGGAAACTTTATTTGTTGGGATTTTATATTCCAGTTTCATCATTGCAATAAATATTTAATGTAACAGGAACTCTAGGGCAAGACATGGTACAAAAATGTAAGAAAGGTGGGATCAACACTAGTCTGTGTTCAATAAAAATCTACGACCAGTTTTTCGTAAGCATACTGATGTAAAAAGCATTTGTTAAAAATATTCCTCAAAAACACTAAAGCCTACAAACTATTTAAATACATGTCTGCCATTATAGGCTAATCAACACTATATCAGGGAAATAGTGTGATATTTTGAGGACAACAAAAAATATGTATTTTATCTACAACAATGCAAAAGAGAGGGATCATTAAAGAGGAAATAATGTATTCAAATGGGTATCATTTTGATGTTAAATTCTGTGAACATAAGTATAATATAGTAATACTAATATATTTTCATTTTTATTATTTACATCATTGTAATGAAAAATCCGACAAGTAACATCCAAATGTACAACTATCTGAATTTAGTTACTGAGAAACACACTACAAACTGTTCGCTCAAAATAGATGAGTACTTGAGAACACTGATGAAATTTAGCTTATTTCCACGTTAACTTCAGTTTTTATTTATTATTTTTAATAACAGCAAAATGTTTACCATGTCAATAATAGAGTAATTAAATTATGTTAAATCAAGTATTTTATATCTAATCAAACAGTAACTAGGCCAAGACAACTAGATAGCCAAGCAGGTAATAAAACCAATTATATCTAACATGCACATGATTGGCAGCGTGCTTTAGAGTTGAGAAAAAACTCCTCCACCTAGTGGAAATAACATTAGATTGCAGAGTGCAACAGTGGTGAGAGCGATTGCAGATGCCAGACAGCCTCGTTACGCATACTGATAAGAAAACCACTTACACCTCACTAATAGAGAACAGTTGATTTTTTGCACCTATCATCTTTTGTTCAGAAGACCATTAGGACTGTGTACACTGCATGTACTATAATTTCTTAAATGTCGTCCATTGATCATTATAATCAACAGTGCCCTTCCTTATTGTATTACCAATACATTATCAAGAGCACATCTTTGGATGTAAGTTCTGTCAACATAAAAAAATGTCTACTTCAAATATACGCCAAATCCAACTTAAGAGAACATAAACGTCATTGACAGCCATTTTTATTATTTTTTCCTAATAAATTCATTGGACAAGTACATCCTTGTGACTTATAACACAAGAATATGAAACTAAATCAAGACAGGGAAATAACATCAGCTACAAACTTTGTGTGGTGAGAAAAAATGAAGAGGGAAACAAAGACAACTGTAAAAAATCATGCAAATTATTTTTGGGGAAGTTCAAGATGTAGTGTTTGTACAGTTTTGTAAACAGTAAGAATTTCATTAAAACAATATGGCAAGAAACAATGGTATTCAATGTGACAGTGGTTTAAATGAAGACTGAAACACTGGTTGGCCTTAGACATTTACAGTTTCCCTTCAGCAATAACACGCTTAACGGGTTCCATAGATCACATATACACGTCTAAAAAATATAGTCACACAGAAATTGTGTTTTGTACACACAACAGCATCTCTGCTACATACATCAAACCATTGTCCTTTGTCCCTGGTTTTGTGTTTACAGTTCTATGAGGTATATGAAAGGTAATCTGTAGTTTCAAGTCTACCCCTCAGCCATTCAATAACAACATAGCACATGTGATTCTAGTGGTCAGTCCTTGTTCCCTATGATATTGCAACGCTGCAGTCACTCAGCCATGTTTCATGATTGTGTAAGACAAGGGGGCTTTAGGGCATTAAAAAAATATAATTAAACAGAGTAATCGCATTTCCAGCCCAAAAGGCCAGTTGTGGCTATGGAAGACAATGAAAATATTATTGGATTTACAAAAGACATACAGCATAAATAAATTAGTCATTGCAGGACAGCAAGAATTTAAATCTATCACCTATTACTTTAGACAAATTTGCTGACTGCACTTCCCAGGATTAGGCACCCTATTTGTCACAATAGAAATACCCTTGATACCACCAGCACACATGACAATTCCGAGGAGTCGTTTACAAATGAGTACAATTCAGTCATCATTACCTGATATGTTTTCTAGGCTGTTTGCCTAAAAACCGAGCAAATATTTAGCCAACGCCAACACATTTTTCATAAAAAGCAATTAAAGAAAAAGGGTAATAATTTCAACTAGGGACTGTGAATTACATTTAACATTTTCCATTTTATGTTTAATACAATTTCCTCAAAATATCCCCCCTCCCAACCTAACCCTTCTCTATATGTGAGATAAGAAGAAAAGGAGTGGACATTTTTAAAACAAATCCCAAATAACACCCACCCCTCCCCACCCACGTGACCCATCAAATCTTCTACCCTCCCAAACTACACCATGCATTACAAATATTGGGTACTCCATTCCGCCCACCCAACCTCAAACTCCAGATCCTTTCTATCCTTGAAACCCCGGTATGCATACCCCCAAAACCCATCCACCGGACATCTCCATGAAAAGCGAGTCAGTTTAAGATGTTTGATCTTCCATGATTCGATGGGGTAGTTATTTTCCTGTAAAGGATAAACGGCTCAAAGTGCTAATTGGATTATTTGAAAGAAAAAATGACAATCGATAGAGTTGGAGAACGAGGGGCCTTAGAAGAAAAAGGCCTTTCTATCCCTGACCAACAGCAGTCTCTATTGGCCACAGAAAAGCCTTAACATTACTTGTTTTCCCAAAACTGACCATGGACAACATTTAGCCTCTAACAAATCCCCTGCTCTTCCTCTACTTCACCTGGCAGTAACCCAGAATGATTATATCTGTTATTTTTACATTATATATATATTTGTATAAATATATATGGCCCTTACTGAGGAAAACATGAATTTCACATTGACAAGAAAGTACCATAATCTCTATTTAGCCATGTGGAAAGTGTTCTCAGTAAAGCGAGCTGGCAGCAGTCTATTATTGACACTCATTCACCAAGGAATAAAACATAAAAATAACCAAAGCATCCTTTTTGTAGTTGCAAATTTACACCTTGAAAATGAGTGCTCACCGCAGCACATAGGATTCTACACTTTTTCCTGAGTAATACTTTTATCCTTGTAACAGACAAATATCTTATTTTTTGCTATTTCAGATCTGGGCAATTCCCTGCCATCATTGTTATTTCCATTATGATTTAACATATGTGAAGTTGATTGCTAAAAACACTTAAGCTCATGGGAAAAGAAACAGAAGTATTTTGCTACATTACACTAAACGAATGATGAATGAGCAAAATAAAAATGACACTAATATGTAGTGAATAAACAGACAGAATATTTAGCTTTGAAGAAAAAAAAAAAGTATCTAAAAAAATTGCATTTTTGGGAGGTCTCTGGCCTATCCAAGGAAAAGGGTTTGGGCATATAAACGTAGCGGCAGCATATATAATACAAATAGAAACACCAGTTAAAAAATAATAATAATAATAATAATAATAACAATAATATTAATAATAACATTGATGCACTTAAAAATATGAACAAAAACATCAACTTCCAACAACAGAATGTTCTCCCCCTCTCAGGCCCTCATCTGTAGCTTTGGCTTGTTGGTGTTTTGGAACCTGTACTGACTGGCTCGTTGACTTCGGCTAGCAAACTAGTATACCCTGAGAATTCGGAGACAGGCGTCCTTATCCTGTGGTCCACCTCCACGTTGGAATCAGTGCCATAAGACATGGGGCCGCGGCCGACCGACTTGAACTGGGAGCCAAAGGCCTGGGCAAAGTTCTCGATCTGGAAGGAGGCCTTGGAGGAATCCAAGGAGGCCAGGTCCTGCGAGGGGGCCAGCGGGTAGACGGCGGTGCCGTTCTTGGCTGGCTGCGGATCCTTCAGGCTGCCCAGGTCAGACGGGCTGATCTGGTAGGAGGACGGCGAAGAGGAGGAGTGCTGCTTCTCCATCTGCTCGGTTAGCTCCTGAGACGGGGTGAGCTGCTGCTGGTGGGAGGAGGACTCTAGGCTGCTCAGGTGGAAGCTGTGCTGCGGCGAGGAGCCCGACAACATGGCAAAGTGGGATTTTGGCACGGAGGAGGGCAGGGAAGGGGAGGACACCGACTGACCAAAGCCACACTCCAGAGGCGACGAAGTGTAGACGTTCTTGTCAGAGAACATGGGGTTACCGGGGTGGGAGGAGGTGAAGGGAGGCCCGGGGCCCAGGGGGAAGCTGGCGCTGTGGCTGGTGCGCTCCAGGGCCTGCAGCAGGAAGCGCGAGTACTCGTGCATGATGACCGTCTTGTCCCCAGACGGACTGGGGGAGTTTCCGTCATGACCCAGGTCGGCCCCGTCGACCGAGGACGGATGCAGCTCCACGTGCTGGTCGCTGAGGTCAAAGTGCACGTCGTGGTGCGAGCCGTCGGGCTTCTGGGTGTAGTGCTCCAGCAGGCTCTGCAGCACCTCGTCGGGGATCCCCGACTTGTCGTGCTTGTCCACCCCCATGGGGGAGGAGTCCAGCAGGCTGAGGGGCGTGTCGCTGTCCATCACGCCCGAGACCACGCCCTGGATGACCGACTGCTGGGATCCCAGGTGGCCCACGTTGACCTCGTAGTCGGCGCCGCTGTTTCCTCCGGACATGCCCGCCCCGGACGTGGAGGCGTTGTTGGCTGCGTGCAGGTAGCGCCGCTTCTTGAGGAACTGCATGGCGTCGTCGTAGTTGCTGCTGGTAGGGGCGGCCTTGGCCCCATTCCCCTGCATGAGCCCCATGCCCTCCATGTCTCCGGCCTGCTCCATGGAGCCCTGCTTGGCCGGGCCCAGGCCAGCCTTGTCGCTCTTGCGGTTTGCCCTCTTGAAGGCCATCTTGGGAGGCCGGCCCTGGTGCATACTGGTCCCCGGGTGAGTGGAGGAGGACACAGAGTGGTTCTCTTCGGTATAGTCGTGCAGACTGTAGCCTCCACTGGCAGCTCTGTGAATGTGTGAGTCCCCCAACCCCGCAGCAGCCGCCGCTCCTCCTCCTCCTCCTCCTCCGCTTCCCTTCTTTCTCTTGCGCTCGCCTCCCTGTCCAGAGTTCTTGGGCTTGGTCTTCTTGCGGCCTGGCCCCCCACTGTTTCCCTGAGTGATGGTGTAGCTGCCATGCTCCATGTCGCCACAGCCCAGGTCCAGCATGCCGCCGGGCTCCAGTCCTCTTTTGGTCGGGTCCCCACAGGTTCGCTTGTGCTTCAGCAATCGGTCTGTCCTGGAAAAATACTGCGGGGCACAGAGCACATGGTGGGGTGAGGGGCACGATCTACCTGGATGATGACACTGACACATAACCCAACACATTCCTGCCGGAGGAAGCCATGCAAACCACTAACCTGTTGGCAGGTCTCACATCTGTATGGCTTCTCTCCACTGTGTGTTCTCTTGTGTCTCTCCATGTGGTACTTCTGAATGAAGCGCATGTTGCACTGGTCACAGCAAAACGGCTTCTCCCCTGTCACAGAGGAAACAGCATGGTATAAGCGTAGTCAAGACTTGTGGAAAGGAACACCTTTAGGGACAATGAGTAATTGAGCAGTTTAGATCCCAGGACCCTTGCTCCTACCACTGTGGATCTTCTCGTGCCGCTGAAGCAGGTACTTTTGGATGAAGCTCATGTTGCATTGGCTGCACCTGAAGGGTCTCTCACCTGAGAAAAGTCGACAGTCACAGAGTTATACGGAAACCCCAATTGGAATTCGCATTATACAATTTAAACGACATTTCCTTCAACACAAAATTCACAGATGTGCAAACTTTGTCGCCTCTATTAAAATAATACCAAGAATATAAAAAAGGGGCAGAACGATATGAACACCTTGAGTAAGTGCAGTACCTGTATGGATGAGGACATGCCTACGCAGGTGGTAGGAGCTTCTGAAGGACGCGTTGCAATGCTCACATATGTGGGGCTTAGAGCCGGGCGACAGGCAGCCTCCTTCTGCATCCAGCATCATTGATTGCTGTAGGACAAAGGAGTGGGTCAGTTTCCTACATCCATGACGGCAGGACGATTGTATACATAAGTGACCATTTTTGAGTGTCCATTTTAATTTTGCAGATTAGATCGTTTCACATCTACGCGAAAGATTTAAAGCATATTTTGGTCGCGGAAGACGCATGTCTTTTTCATCGAAAAGCTAACCTATGCAGAATCTTAGAGTTTCATTGGCAATATCTTGAGATGTCTGTAGTGCATTTGATGCAGCACTTATCAAGTATACATTTGTCTATGTTTGTAAAATAAAAGATCAGGGTGAGTCAGTGTCCATTAATCATAGAAGTGATTAGAACAAAAATTTCTAAACCTGAATAGTCAAAATAACACAACTGAAAACATGTACTGTATGGTTTCATGGGTCCCAAATCAAATAAATAGAAATGATAATATCCAAAAATAAAAAGAATATTTAAAAAGAGTAAATTCAAAAGCATGATCGTATTTAGTGAAACCAAATGAAGGGGATGCATACACTAACCTTGGCTTCGCTTCGTTTCTTTCTGGGCTTGCCCTCCTGTCCATCACCATTTGACCTCCGACCTCGTCTCCCTGTGGGCTCCTTTCCTAGCCGACTCGGCAGCTGGGAACATGACAAAAGGGAGGGCGAGAGGTGAAGAAAGAGCAGGGATACGCGAGGACACTACCCTAGAGAATGTTGAGGGGCCTTGAGCCCGACATTCGGTCTCAATAACTAACATTAACACACACAAAAAAACACGCTGATCAAGAACCTAGAGAAACACTAGACAGCTCCAGAAGGTGGAGTAATAAACATGTGAATTTATGGCTCAAAGCATCGCTGCCTCCATGGGGACCTAGTGGTCATTAGGGACGAGTCATTTATCTGCTATTCTTATAGAAAGGCTGAACAACCACAAACTCTTGTCTACAGCAAAAATACTGCTGTTCCAAAACCTAAAAGCCTGGGTGATCATAAGTTAAAACGTTTTTTTTTTTTATTCAAAATATTCCATCCTCAAACAAAGACCTCCACGTTTTAATTAAGTAGGGAGGGGGAGAGGGGGAATCCAGCTGCTCTTAAACATTGATTCCCTTGCCTTGTTTTATTTAGCACCCAATTTCATTTAAATTTCAATTGAACTTTATCACTTGAATCGGCAGCGCACCACAATATGAATATACGAAGAAATGAAAAAATGTAGATGAGAACGTTAGAGCTCTCAGATATATATATATATATATAAATATACCAATATTTGAATTAGATTAGGAGCAAGACTTGCCAAAACAGCCTTCCCTTCCCTTGTAGGCTCAAAATGGCTGCAAGCTCACATGTATGCCATTATCCTGTGAATAACTACACCATTTTGGGAGGACGCCAGCTAAAAACACTCCATACTTTAGGGTTTATATTCCTCAACATGGCTCAGCTCAAGTAAAAAGAAAAGAAAAGAAAAGAAGAAGCATTATAATATGCCGGAATTAAACTGCTATTGTTTGTCAAAGGCTTGCAGTGTGTTGAGCCTAGCCAGAGGGCCAAAATAGGCTACAGTCTTGTGTTTGTATTAAAGGTTGCCCAACAGGTTTCTTGCATAAAGAATTAAAACTTTACCAAGAGACAATCACTAAAATACTCCACATTTTAATATCCTTGCCAAAATCCTGGCTGTACACTAGAGCCTGGCTATTGCTTAGCAAATGGCACAGACAACCTTGCAAAAAGAGAGTGAAGTGCAAGTGCAAGCTCCAAACAGGCATGACTGTGTCTTTGCCAAGGCTATTTCTTACACACTGACTGAGGCCTACTAAATAATATTAGCATTTTATGGGAGGGAGGGGGGGGGGGTCATTTATATTTTGCACCTCAAGGCAACTGTTGATGTATGTCATCATTTCTTTAAACCACCTCCCCATTTTAATGCATCTTTTATTGGCAACACTAGCACAATTTTTAAGAAAATATTTCCAAGAGGGGACCCTTTTGAACAAACAAAATTGAAAAGCAAATTACAGAACCTTAAAGGGCATAATTTCTACTAACAGCATTTAACAGTAATTTCTAGAAGGAATTTCCCATCATGTCACATAATTCAATATAGAAAGAATCCTACCAAAGACCTTGCATTGACTGTACTGACCACTAATGCTGCAATGGGTCAGATTGAGTACATTATACTTAATAGTAACCCTAATCTGGATAAGATCAATGGCAACAAGGACAATTTAACAAATGTAATCTCTCGACAGGGTTGCAGGTTTCCCTTGCAGCAGAAGTAGACGTTACCTGGCCCATGCTGAGGTCATGCACCAGCAGGTTCTGGTGGTTGCCCACGGACACCTCCAGCAGCTCTGTGCTCCTGCAGGGGCCTCCGGGATACAGCGGCAAACGGTAGTCGTGCTCTGTCAGCTTCTCCTGTTTGATGCCCATGGCATGGACGTAGTCTCCTATTCCCCCTGCACAGCCCATGTTGTGGCCCAGGCCGGCCCCGCTGCAGTCGGGCGAGTCCCGCTCCTTCTTCAGGATCATGTCCTGCGGGGGCAGGTCCTGCATGACCGACTGGGCAGCCAGCCGAGTGAAGCTGGTCACCGGGGGCAGGTGGCTGAACATGATCATACCGGAGCCAAAGTTGGAGTCCATGCCCCCATTGGAGCGCAGGAACTCATTGCCTAGTTTGTCTTGAACGATGCTCATGTTGAACTTTGGCCAGTGGGAAAACTACAGGGAGCCAACCAGCGTCATCCTAGGGGGGAAGCAGGGCAGTCGAATGAGCGAGGATTACAGAGGTGAGAGAGCGGCAAGGATGCTGCAGAATAACGCACACGACTTGGTCTAGTTGACAACTAGGCTTATTTGTTTTTATCATATTGTAAGAGGCTTATTGTCTTTCACCCCACCAAAAGAGCTTATGAAATAGCATTTGCTTGGTGCAATATTGCCAAATAAACACAAATGCTGGCTGAGAGAACAGTAAACATATAAACAGTTATTTAAACTAGGCCCGGCCTAAGGAATCAATCCCACGCCCTCTGATCTCACCACTGTGAGTGCTTAGTCGGATTAACAATGAGCGTTTGTGGGTCAACAAAGGACTAAAGTCTGGCTTGTCAACATGGGAAGTGGAAACAGACAAATAAATCTTCAACACTGATAATATTACAAAACTGATAATATGTGTGCAAAATATGGCAGTAGCTCAGACAATTGAAGCTGAGGTTTGCAACCAATGAGAAGAGAGGTTGGAACCAGTATGTTAATATGTTTGGTGGACCTCCTTGTCCCAGACATGTTGTTTGCACAGGCTTAAGCCAATGAGAGCCTATGTCACATTGGAAGAATTATCCTGGCATAAATATTTGTGGTCAATATCATCATAATTATCAATATCATCATGCAACGATATATTTGGCATGTGGTAAATTGTGTAAGCACTTCAAACCACTGGATGGGGTGCTTTGGTTACCGAGTGATTTTATGCACAGGAATACCATATGTTGCAGGATGCTTCCAGATCTCTATGCTGACTCTAGTAATACTACTACTACTAGCATTACAAATCATTTCAACGCCTGGACTGCGAACTGCTGTTAACTATTCAAAGCACGGAACTGGTTCATATGTTAGAGTACAAATTGTATAGGTTTTCAACTACAAAATCTATTCATAATAATGAAAGTTCTTGATTTTGTGTCTAGCCTATTCTATATTCAAACCTTGAACATTTGCTTGTTTTCATTAACTTGCTGGCTGTTGCAAAGGACTAGAGCAAACGTTACGCCAAAACTTCCTACTCTTACATGCCATTTGTCCAGGCACTATCCAAGCCATCTAGCAAACGTAATCGTATTTACAAGTACGTGCACTGATTAAGGATAAATTACCATAGCCACATCTCGATATGGCTCCGACTGCATTCTGGCAAAAGCATTAAATTAGCTTCCCAGCTAGCCCATTTGGCTAATCAGTCTACGTGTGGTCGGGCCCTTCTTTGTGATGCAGGATCAAGCAATTATTAATATACCATGGCATGCTGGAGCTGATCTACTCATCCAATTTAAACTCCAAATATCCAATAAAACATCATATCTCGACCATTTCAATGTCGGCAGTGTGTTTTTGTTTTTCTCTATTATGAACTTTAAAAATGAATTACTAAAGATTGGCAAAAACAGACGAGTTGGCATGCTAGATGCTGACTGCGCTTCAAAATCTCAACATGCTCGGAAACATGTGAAGGACTTTTAATAATTTCTCCGCAAACACTATAACTTGACAAGAAATTCACCCGCAACTGAACCATCAACTACCTGGATTCAACTTGCTATGCAAGATGGGACGCTTGTGGACCAACTCGAAGCGATGGTGCCGAAAACGCTTTGGGCATTAGCGTTAACCTCATAACAAATGGCCCATCCAACTCAAGCGAACAATTGATGCTCGACTCCAGCTAGCTGGCTAATATTAGCTAGCATTGTGCTATCGCAGGCTCACTTGCGCAGCTAACGTTTGCTAATATGAACGCGCTGCGCTTTGTTGTCTGTCATGCACATGCCGAACATTGCCGCACCGCAGCCTGCCCCAAAAATTGTAAATACATTTTCATTACCAGTGCATGATCACACTTGCAGTTTCGACTTGTTTAATTCAACTTCAGTCGTCCGTTTCAATCTTTACAGCCGAAACATTGTTCTCCAGCAGCTTCTGCGTTCTTCCATCTTGTCTAAGCGCGGGGTATTCTGGGTTTAGCTAGCGGACGGGTCCTGCGAAGAGTCACAGACGGGCTACATTGATCTAGGGCAGGGGAGCATGGGCAAAGGTCCTGAGAATAAACCGCAGTGCAGGATACCCGCACTTTGCTCCCTAAAAATATATGAAAAAATAACTGGAAAACAGTTGCTTTCATTCAACATAACTTTCCAATTATGATATCTTATTATTTTCGTTATACTGTTTTTTTTCTTTATAAAGGCTACCAGAATAGGATAAACTTCTCTAGTTGATCATGTACAATGGCATAACAGCATAGGTCTATACCCCAAATCTAACTCATATATCATACAATTAACTTCATATCATTATTCATTAGTCATTAATTTGGGTTATACAAACCAGCACATCTTTTGAGTCCTGATTAGGGAAAATAAAATACACCTCATTCCTAAATGTGTAAAAGAACACTGCTTGGGTTCTAATGCAACTGCTGAATATTGTGTCACAAAATCAATCCCCGAAATAGCTCCAGACTAATTAGTCACAGGGGCCTGGTCTCTTGTGAACAGACCAACCCTTGAAAACAAGTGAGTCTCTTCAACATTAAAGGAAGAGAATGGGACAGGGTTTCAGGAAGATTCCAGGATTAAATTCTCGGTAGAAAACATATCTGAAGTAAATCGTCTTACATTTCCATCCCTTAGATCTTTAGGCTAAAAAACATCCAATGGCAAACCAACCAAATCCTCTTTATTCAAACTGTGCACCCTCTCTCCTAATTGCCTGTGCTATTGACCCAATTTATGCATATCTCATAATTAAAAATATATTTATAAAGTTAATGAAAGAAGGATCAATGCAGTTTTTATGCCGTTCTCTGTCCTTATTCAATATTTTCCATGATTACAACCCTTTATCTCTGAAAGATAAATCACACTCATCTTACAGTGATTAAAAATTAATCAGAGATTCTCTCATCAAGTTCAGTAATCTGAAAATGCTTGCCTTGGGTAATATCTATTTTGCTGAGATAAACACACATATAAGATCTGCTTCCCTCTAGAGAGTCTACTAGCCTAGAATGTGCTCTGATTTCTGATGATTTATAGGAGGCGATAGGATAACAAGTAGCTTCTTTTCAATAGCAAAGGAGATGCCAAACAGACACAAAACTGTGACGTCCTTGTGCTCTCCTTTGCGCTCTTAACCTCACCTTTTGCTCCTGTCTATCACACAGAAACAGATGAAGCGAAGATGAAGCATATTGTAGAAATTATTTTTGTTGCATAACATAAAGTTTTCGGCAAGAGCCAAGTCAATGAGGCTCAACTTTCCATAATTCAGCAGTCATGCAACACTGGGTGGGACCTTAATTCAATAGTGTGTTAGCTGCAGTGCAGGTAAACTATTCTGTTTTCAGTACAGAGACTGGGGAAAGAAGCAAGCATTTACCTGTCTGTATTTGTGTCTTTGGCCATGACCTGAACTAGTACAATCTAACCAGAAAAACAATATAACACAACTAACTTGTTTGGTAGATGGCGGTGTAGAGTCACATGACTGCTTGAAGATGGTTATCAATTATATCTCCTCATCCATAATTCAAAGTGCATGTCATAGCTAGACTCTTACTCCTTCCCCCTCATACAACCCAAGAGCGAAAGTGAGAAACAATACCAAATTGAATGTATCAATATAATATTGTATACTTTCTTCTCATGCAGTACTGCAAAATTACTGCAAAGGTGCCTTGATCAAAAATACGAGTCAATAAATTCCAATGGATTGTGGAAATATCTTTCATCTTTTCAAAATCATCCACATGACCCTTTTAGTATGCTACTCATAAACTTGAACTTTACCAGACTACAATCTTTGGGGGGTTAGGGAAGGGGTCATATTATTACAAATGACAGACAGGTCCTTCTTCATCCAGCACAGCGTCTGCTTGGGCTCTGGTTGATTCGGTGTAATAGGTTGTTTTGAATCCTGTCGCTCAGTGCAAGCAGGGGAGATTGGCTGGCGGCCAAGTAGTCTGTCTCCTGGAGCTGGCAGTAGCGTCCTGTTCTGTCTGCTGCAGGAGAGACTCCACTCTACTTTGTCTGGACATTTACCTGGGTCTGCTTGCTGTCTGGTGTACTGTCTTTGTCTGATCATGTTTTCTTGAGGAATATGGGGATTCAGCTGAAAGGCTAAGTGTTTTGTAAGGTAGTTACAGTTGTTTTATGAGTTCCTATAAAGATGGTCACTGAGTTTTGTGTACAGATGTCAAAACACAATAGAGCCCAACATATTAGTGAGAGAAAATAATTTGACCATTCTTTCATGGAGACACACACAAACACAATTGGGATGATTTTAACATCCATTGTCTAGGTTATTGGTTTAGATACATGCATTCAATAAGTAGCAGTGGGTCATTTAAAGAACAAGATGTAGTCAATCTATACTTATTTGAAACCTTTATCATTTTCATAAGGGGTTGATGATATTTGAACAGTGAAAATGTTTGATGTCTTTAATATCGTGTGTTTCAGAAAAAAGTAATAACCCTTATATTATCATCGGGTTACAATGTTACTAAAGTAATTTATCATGATTGTGTGGCACAATTAAAAAATTATAGGCAGTATTCTTGACATGTTGCTGGTTGTAAGATTTGGTTTTTGGGCCTTTCTTTCTCTCTTCTACATAACGTTTTTTAGAAACCTGGTGATCTTATGACTCATCTAATTTGAAAACATCTATTCATGCCCTGTCTCAGTCTCACAGACAACTGCATGGTAATTCTCCAGCTGAGCTGAATGATTACAGCAGGAAAATGGCAGCATGCAGAATCAAACAGTGTGATTATTGCAAAAGACAATTAATTTCTTCCCCCTGCATGGTTGCACTGGACAAAGTGACTCATAAAAACCAAGCTTCCCTTTTCGCAGGGGAGGCCTTTGGAGGTCAATGAACAACACATATCGTGCTTTTTAGGCATAATGGTAAATCACCAGATGTAAATGGTCATGGTTCTGAATCTCATTAGACTGATGCCCTTGTCAATGTGGATTTTAAATTCTGAAACTGACTTCAACGAACGATCAATAATAGAAAGAAAAATAAAAGGAATATCGAATTTTCACTCGCCTTGGAATATTTATAGGCAACAACTAAACTTAAATCCAATATATGTATAAACTGCATTGCGATGTTAAATCTGTTCTCTCAAGTGAAACAAATCAGTGTTATTATATCTTGTGATCGATAGTTACTCCGGTTTTATTGTTTCATTTATGCAGCTGCTTGAATTTTCCTGTAGATGGCATTGTCTGACTTGAGAGAGGGACAATGGCAGGTGCATATTGGCAATTTATGGTGCACATGGCAGAACCATAGTCCGAACTAATCACTTGGGTTCAATGATTCTTACGCGTTTACAATGTTTAACTGCATTGCATGAACTTATTATAGTTTTTTCCCATCGACCTCCCCCAACAATAGCCCCCCCCCCCCCCTCTCTCTCTCTCTCTCTCTCTCTCTCTCCCTGCTCTTTTATTTTTTCCGTGTGC
This sequence comes from Galaxias olidus, assembly GCA_026901105.3. NCBI lineage: Eukaryota > Metazoa > Chordata > Actinopteri > Galaxiiformes > Galaxiidae > Galaxias > Galaxias olidus. Next base: position 432,167 of record JAPMUY010008087.1, read on the forward strand.
GTTTTACTCTCCTCCCCTTTCATCCTGGTCAGCCCCCAAAATGAGTTTGAATGATAGGCTACTTGTCGTATTTTCAGTGTCTCAGTATATCTGTAGCCTCTTTGTCTGACTGTAGTCTGAATAGAGCGCGCAACTGTGGCACTCACATTCAGTACATAACCTGACTGTATTTAAAGACAACAGGTCGATTGGATGTTATCCAAGCCATTGAAGTACTTGAGTGAGTTGCAGTAAATGGCTCAATAAATTGACGGTTGCTACGGTTGGAAGAGGATACCCAAATCTTTGCGCGCTCAGCTGGCCATGGAGCTTTTTACGCACTGCAGATAACTTGTCATTCCGACACAAAATCAACCAAATATGGATAAATATTGCAAGTGATTTTCACTCTTACTTTAGCAAACCTCAGGTGAAGTTATGGCGGCACTACGGAGAAAATTTGGGGAAGACTATCAAGTTGTAAATACAAACCGAGGAACCACTTTTACAGCGCCAGTCAAAAAGAAACGCCAGCGCTTTGTAGAGAAGAACGGGCGCTGTAATGTCCAACACGGAAATCTTGGTGGGGAAACTAGCAGGTACCTCTCTGACCTTTTTACTACTTTGGTGGACTTGAAGTGGCGGTGGAACTTGCTTATCTTCATCCTAACCTATACTATCGCGTGGCTTGTAATGGCATCTATGTGGTGGATCATCGCCTATATACGAGGAGACCTGAGCAATGCTGGCCACGATGCGTCCTATACCCCTTGTGTGGCAAATGTTTACAACTTTCCTTCGGCTTTCTTGTTTTTCATTGAGACTGAAGCTACGATCGGCTATGGCTACCGTTACATCACAGAGAAGTGCCCTGAGGGGATAATCCTATTCTTGTTCCAGTCACTTCTTGGCTCCATAGTAGACGCCTTTCTCATCGGCTGCATGTTCATCAAAATGTCCCAGCCTAAGAAGCGCGCAGAGACGCTGATGTTCAGCCAGGACTCAGTGATCTCTCAGCGCGATGGTAAACTGTGCCTCATGTTCCGTGTAGGCAACCTGCGAAACAGCCATATGGTGTCGGCACAGATCAGGTGCAAGCTCATAAAGGTAAGGCAAACATGCGCCTGCTGCGCGCTACTCTACAGGAGCATTTACTGACCATAAAACCAATCAATGAAGGTGGTGGTGATCATTGTTGAACCCCAAATGTGCCTGAAATGTGAGGGAGGATTCAACTCCCTGCAATCAAAAGCCATCAGGAAGCTTTATGCAGTTGACAAATTTGGCATGCACAGACTTTTTAGTTAAATAGAAATTGAAAATCTATGATATGGAAAGAGCACTGTTCCTTGAAGTTGTACCTTATCTCTGTTGCTTGGATCCTTTGTAGATTGAAGACATATAGCAATTTTTCTTCAAGTGCATGCAGATTGTCAAGATGGCCCAGGGAAATTGGAAAACCCATAAAAGTCCCATCTGCACCAATTGAGCATTTGACTGACAAGATTTAGAATTGCATGTAGTTCTCTTACACTGTCTTGCACTGTCCTTTTTATGTAAGATTAGCCCACATGTGAAACAGTTCAGTATCAAAGATCAGAATGAATCTACTTTACTGTAAGTTTCATTGAGCAATGCCCCCTGCACAAAGACTTTCAAAAACGGGCTTTCCGTAGAGATAGAAGCTAAGTGGTAGACACCTAGGAGTGTCTCAGAGAGATCTGCTCTATGCGAAACAAAGGACCTCCGTGCAGCAGTGGCCCTGTACCACTACTGTCTGTTCAACATCAGTCAGCCTTCAGCTATAGTGTCAGTCAGAGTGCTACGCGGTTTAACTGCAGGACATGTCTATCAGTGACCTGCTGTGACAGGGATATTGGCTCTTTGACTGTTAAAACCTCCCGGCATTAATCTGAGGGGATCAGTATTCCAAGATACCAACATGCATTACAAAGATACACTGGGGGGATGGGGATGGGTTTGGTCATGATTCTGTAGGCTAACGCACGTATCACCAGCTAAACAGCTCTTTTGATAAGTGCTTCAACTTGGTTTCCTTCAGCGGTCCTTGGCTATAGTATCACCTGGATTGTATCCATGTCAGGACGCTTTCATTCATCATCATGAAATTTGATGTGAGTACTTGTAAATACGGTTTCAAATAGATAGAGCCTAATTTTAAAGAAAGACTGATTGTGATCGTGCAGAATACTTTAAAATAGTAGAAACACAGCTTGAAAATGTACATACTGTAATTAAATGTGTACAAATGCTGGACTTTACTTGGATAAACCCTGCTCTTTAGAACGTAAATCATTTACTGATGACACACATAAATGGTGTTAAGGGTGAGTGGCCCGTCATTAAGGTGATTATAACCCCCACTCAGCTATTTTCAGCGCCATCTATGTTCTCTTTGCGAAATGGGCTGAAGTCAAACATCATTAGTGAGGTGCTTTGAGTCTGTTAATGTCCATGTCTGCCTCGTGCGGCCATATATCAGCACAGCACATTGAGCAGATCTGCGGCCAGTTTAATGATGCATACTTTACAGAGAGCACAGGAGGGCACTGGCACTTCCCAGTCACAGGCAGTCTCCAGAGAGAGTGAGATAGAAGGAGTTTGAGTGAGTGATCGGGAGAGTGATAAAGCAGAGAGAGAGAGTGAGGAAGAGGCAGAGAGTTAAAAGGATAGAGAGAGGTCGAAAAATCCCCCAGGCAGAGGCAGCACAATCACTACGCTCACTGGGCCTCATCGCAAAGCCGTCTGAGCCACAATCTCTCGGCATCGCTATCAACCGCAGGAGCTAGGTAAACCTCACACCTGACAAAGTCGGTAGATGCAGGAAACCTACTGTAAGGCGCAGTGGGTGCCTGCGTATGCTGGTTTTGCGAGAGGAAATATAATGGAGGATACAATTCAGTGGGCTGAAATCACAGCTCAAGAGGTCAAACTGCTCCCTGGATAATGTGCCTTACGTTGCTCTCCTAGTTGAAAGAGAAGCGGATAAAGGGAGAGGGCTAGCGAAGTCCGTAGGCAGTAATTGATCCATTTACGTTATGGAGCAGAGAGCACACTTACCTTTTCTTCTCAGGCTTCAAAAGAGAGAAGAAAAGCGTGTAAAGACCGTCACCTCGCCTCAGTGTGAATGAAATAGTCCAGTGTAGTACTGCTGAAAGAATGATGGTGGTGCTGTTGAATTGCTCCCCTCTAATTTCTTCCAATCTCATCAACAAAGACGTTTATTTTTTCTATACAGTCTCCTTAGTCTAACTGTTCATAGCTAAAACAATAAAACAATGAAACCATTAACAAGCAAGGAATTCATGTCAAATGTCTATCTTTATATGTGCGTTTGTGTTTGTCTCCGGGATGTTGTTTGTATGTGGTGTGCGCACGTTTTTATGTGACAGCTGCTCGTCTGAAGCTTTAGGAGAGCCAAAGGATGGGAAACCTTGGCATGAGTCCTCTCACTGTTAGTGCCCCCATATGGCCTTCTGCTCCCTGGGCCAGTGTCAACCAGACTGTCGGCCCCACTCCATAGAAACCCAACAACTACGTCATCCGCCAACAGAACCGCATCTAGAGATGAGAAACAGACCATCATTACCCCCAAGACCACAATACTAGAAGTTGCTGTGACATTTTCCTGAAAACCTCAGCGGTTAAGTTTGTGAGCTTACTCTTTAGAACTTACTCGCTGGCAGGAGGATGCTTGTTTGTGGCCGCTGGGTTTTCGCTGCTGATTGCTGCATGGGAGACAACAGAAGGGCTGCTCCACTTCACAGGGTGCAGAGCCACACCTATCAGAACTGTCATATAGTATTATCCCCATCGGCCATCCGAAGCCGTTCCGTCAGAGGCAGGCTCCCTCTGATCCTCAGAGGGCATCCTGCTGGAACTGCCTCGCCTAAAATATGACTCTGGCAAAGCTACAGGGTCTGAATGAGAAGGAGGGGTAATCGAAAAATACAGACAAAGAAATAAGAGAGACCGAGGGAGGGAGGAGAGGAAGATATGAAGTCGGTGTGCATTAGAGAAAGAGAAAGAGAGAAAGCGAAAGAGAGAAAGAGAGAAAGCGAAAGAGAGAAAGAGAGAGCAACGTGAGATGAATAATGAAAAGATACTTTTATTTTCATATCCTTTGGAGGGACAGCTAATGCACTCCTCCTCACAGTCCGCGTGAGAATGAAGAGGGGTATGGTAGATAGATAGACTGGCCACCAGCGCTATGATTGATTTTCATTCCTTTAAAAAAGAAAAAAAAAATTTGAGCAGGGATGCAATTAGAGGTGTGAAGGGTGGCCTTGGAGACATCGATCAGAGAGCCTCAGAAGTATCTGAGATATCTGAACGGGAAAACTATACCCGTACCAGCCGCTTTGTGTGTGTGTGCAGTGGACACACACACATACCACACAAAACACTCTCGTGCACACAGACACTTTCTTTCTCTCTTTCACACACCCAAAAAACAGATACTATCTTGCTAAAAAACATAAAGGGTTAACACAAAAGCCTGCTCAACCTTGATGTTCACAGGCATTCAAGAATTCAGGCATGAAGTGTGTGAGGCAAAGAGCGTGTTATTTGTTATGTCACTGCTACCCATAAAACCACAGAGAACGTTTATAGAAAAACACTTTTTTTTTGTCTTACAGAATACTCTTGGCAGCCTGGTAGAATTCACCTGTTTGTTTGGGGGGGTGAGGTGGCTCTAATGTTGATCTCCTTCTCTGGAATAAGTGGCACAACTGTCAAATTAGGGCCCCTTTGGTCCTCAACAGTCGTCACAGCAGTAATTTGTAGCCTTTCCTGTCAGGGCCAGTGAACATCAAGCCTCCCACAGGCAACCGACTGAAAATGGGAAGCCTTTCAAAAACAAAAATAAAATCCTTAGACATTTCACAGTCAACCCCGTGCACCTCTGAAGCCCCTTCGAGCAATTTGCCCCTCACTACCCCCGGGGCCTAAACTCAGGGGCACGTCCAGTCCCGTCATCAGCACCCCCTCTCTTTCCTGACTGCTTGACTCGTGATCATCTGCAGGCTGTAGATTGATGAGGCCCAGGGAGAACTGACATGAGATGCAATGACTCGGGTGACCCGGCCTCTTAAGGACCAATCGATTCTATTTAGCGCCTGGCCTCCTCCGCGAGCGTCACTCTCGGGGCTGACAGAGCTGACAACTTACAACCAGTCCGGGTATTGTCTTCATAGGTACAAGGCTTTGTGCCATGCGATGCAATTGCAAGAGACTGAAGTAAACTTACCGTGGTCGATTGTGTACATTTAGTGCATCGAGTCAACTTAATCGACTTCGTGCCTTTATTTTTGTAATACCATCCCCAGAACTTAAAAGAGCCGGTGAGAGGAATCGATAGATGCAAAGAGCCTGTCAGGTCACAACACACCCTGGGGATAATCAGCTTGTTTGCTTGTTAGAACAAAACTGCAAATTGGGAGTGAGAGAACCTTTGTTAAAAAAAAAAAGAACTATCTGAGCATCTCTCTCATTGTGAGGAGAACGGAGGAGAGCAGCGCTGCAGGGGCTTGTGTAAGAGGCTCTGCGTGTCGGCGTTACACATACAGTCATCTCTCTTTTTAATCTTCCCCGTCATAGACAGTGGGTGGAAAGTGAAATCGCCCTGAACCAATCGGATAACCCCGCAGTAAGACAACAACCCGCAGCCACTGGCCTATGAACGCCTGATAGCAGGGACGCCCAACGCCTCACCACAACACGTGGAACACCCGGCCAAGCATGGCATTGGTATTCAGACCAGTTGAAAATAGAGGATTATGTTTTTCCTGGTGTCCCTGAGGTTGTTTTCTCATGCACACACACCTCAGATGCCCTGCCAACGGGGCAAGGTCAGCAGGAGGTCAGGACCAGATTCTCTTTGGCAGAGGCTGAGCTGGTGGAAAGGGATGGGTTGGAAGCGGGCACGGTTACATTAGCAGTCAGCCATATAGTCAGCCATATGGCCCTGTTGAGAAGATGGACGGATATTTTGTGTTTCATCGAGAACCCCTCCACAGGGATTCCTGGCGGGCTGGTTAGGTAGGAGGCAGCAGCAGCGAGAGAGGTGATTCCACAAACAGCAGCGGAGATGAGAGATGCTTTGGACCGTGTGGGGGTGCGCGGTGAAGAGGTGTGTTGTGGAGAATGAGAGAGGGAAAGGTGGGCACTGGGTGGCTGACACGCTCTATCCAATTATTCCGAGAAGGCTTAAGTGAGAAATCAAGAGGGGATGTTCATGCAGTGTTATGAAAGGCTCCTCTCTGAAAAGTGCTATCATGCTGAAATATCAAGGTGAACATTTGCTCTTCAAAGGAGAGAGGAAAAACAGCGGCTTTGACAGTGCGTGCTTTATACTATAATGTAATCTCGAGGAGCGGTTGTTGGAAATGCACAGAGCAGCTGTACGTTGGACCACTTTTCATTAGGTTTTCATTACAAGAAATGCAATGTACTTTTCATTAGGGAAGCCTTTCATTTATAAATGTAGCGTCTAGTTAGGTTTTTCTGTCCTTCCATGCCCGTCCATCCTATTAACATATCTCCCTTTGAACTCAAAAGTACCTCGGGGAGTTTACAGTGAGGGGAAAGGGAATGTTGAATTAGAGGGGAAGATGTCATGGTTTGGGGTTTTCTCTGTGGTTTTAGTTTATTATTAGTTTCACCTGTCCTCGTTTGTGTCATTGTGTCCACCTGGGTTCTGGTGTTTAATTAGTTCTTTGTGTCTTTGGTTTGGTGTTCAAGTTCTGTCTCTTGTGTTTGTCCTTGTCTGTGGATTGTTACCTGGTTTTTGAAGCCTTCCTGTATTCCTGTTTTGAAGAATAAATCCACTTAATTGCAAAAAGTACCTGCGTTCGGGTCTGACCTACCTCCACCGTGAAAGAAGATAAAAGATAGGGAAAAGAAGGTCTTAAAGTTCAATTATATTTGTCACAGTATACAGTATACACGTACCGCCAACTCTGCAAATGTGAAAACAATACTAAGAATAAGAGTAAAGGATTAAATAAAACGTAAAAGTAAAAAGTTGATGGTGTTCTCAATGAGGGTAGAAGCCCCTCCTGAGCTTCTCAGTGCAGCCGTGGTGGACCGGGTACCTTCTCCCTGACTGCAGCTGGTCCAGAACACTCTGGTGTAGGGTGTCCTTAAGGTCGGGGAGAGGACCGCCGACATGGCGTTCTTAGCTGCTGTGTGGATGCTCTGAATTTCCTCAGGCATCAGAGGTAGCACAGTCTCTGCCTAGCCCTCCTCACTGCAGTGTCTGAATGTTTAGTGACCAGGTCAGGTCTCGGTGATGTGTACAATAATGTACCTTAAAGTTGTCCACCCTCTTCACTGGGGACCCATTGATGTGGAGCACCTCCCCTGCTTCCTCCCAAAGTGCACTCCCCTCACCCAGATACTGGTGACATGCCATCCTCTGTGCAATTAAATGCTTCTGCACCAGTTAGTACTCTATGAGTCCAAACATGTTCAGATCGTAGGACACCCCTTTCTCCTACTGCTCCTTCTCCTCCTCCTTGTCTGGCTGGCTGGAAATCAATTTAAAAGGCCAAGCTAGAAAATGGGACTAATGAATATTCAAAGGGGCAGATATATCCCCTGGTACTCCCACATACATAGCATAAGAAGTGTGTGTGTGTCTGTGTGTGTACTGTACGTGTGTGTCTGTGTGTGTGTGTGTGTGTGTGTGTGTGTGTGTGTACTCGGCCCCCCTAATGGCCTCTTTGTCACCTGCATTAAAAAGTGCCTAGCTGTCTAGAACAGGGACACTCTGGGCACATTTGCAGAGAATGTTTCCTCTCAGAGAGGAGCTGAGTGGCTATGGGCTATAGAACAGAAATCAACGAGACAAAATCCTAACTGGGTGCTGTGTTTGTGTATCTGTAGATGCCCGTGAAGAAGCTGGTCCTCTTCATTCTCTGCTATCTGTTCTCTCTGTAACTATTGCTGAAAAAGAAAAAATCTAATTCTCATCTTCTTCCAACCTCGTGCCCTCCTTTCCCCCCACACAGTCTCGTCAGACCCCTGAGGGGGAGTTCCTGCCCCTGGACCAGTGTGAGCTGGACGTGGGCTTTGGGACGGGCGCCGACCAGCTCTTCCTGGTGTCGCCGCTCACCATCTGCCATGAGATCAACCCCAAGAGCCCCTTCTTTGACCTGTCCCAGCGCTCCCTCATGAACGAGCAGTTTGAGATCGTCGTCATCCTCGAGGGCATCGTGGAGACCACAGGTGAGACAGAGGCGTGGTAGACCTGGGCTGACCCCTGCCAGAACGTCTTACACCGACTCGCTTTCCCTGCTTCGTCTTCTTCCTCCCGTCTCGCTTCCCCTCTCCATTTCTATCACACAAATACAAGCCTAAGCAATCCTATGGTGTTTTACCTTTCTCGTTTAACATGACTCTTAACTTTGTACTGTGTGCTACTCTTATTTTTTCTCTGTTAGTGTTCATTTTCAACTGCATGCCCCTGTCTGATTCATTTGTATAGATTCTGACATGGAGTAGAACACTGGAGCAGGACAGTGAGAAAGGCAAAAGAAAATAATTTTTTTTAAATGATGTCCCTATTGAGTTATGAGATATATTCTATTACTGTGGGGTGCATCGTTTTCATCCTTATACTATTATGCATAGTAAAAGCCTGTGGCGGTGGTTAGGGGGCGTCTGTCAATTTGATGAACGAGCAAAGGGTGGCACGGAATGAGTCGAAGTGAAGAGACGTAATTCTGAAAAGGGGAGCTGTAGAGAGAGAGAGAGAGAGAGAGAGAGAGAGAGAGAGAGAGAGAGAGAGAGAGAGAGAGAGAGAGAGAGAGATGTGCACCCCAATAAACTACAGGTTGACATGCCTAGTCGCTCCGGGCAACAACGGTGTTTTCTCTATTTTACATAAAATGGTTACGATTCTCCTAACTTCTCGTCTCTCACACACACACACACACACACACGCACGCACGCACGCACGCACGCACGCACGCACACACACACACACACACACACACACACACACACACAGCTCCACTGGCTCCCTTTTTGGCTCCCTTCTCTCTCTCTTTCCCGCTCCTCTCATTCAACGGCTTTTCCTTTGATCTCTCAGCCCCCCGCCCTCCTTTCCTTCCCCATTCTCCCAGGCAGAACCACAATGCTGAATAGGCTTAGAGCGAGGAGGGAGCGGCCGGCACACAGGCAGGCAGGCAGGCAGGGAGGCAGCACGGCCTGGGCTCTGTTGATAATGTCATTAAGGGTGGCCACAGCCAACAAACCTCTTGTTCTCTCTCTTTTTTTCCACTCCTTCTCACTTTCTCTAACTTCTATCTCTCTCTCTGTTTCTTGTTATCTCTCTCTCTTTTCTCTCTCTCTCTGTGTCTACTGTGTCCCACTAAGCCGAGGTGATAGGGGACAAAGGAGAAGTAGAGTTTTCAAACTGCTGACTAGAGTCGTTCCCTCGACTCCAGGGATGATCACAGGACGTTCGCACGCGCACCCACACACACACACACACACACACACACACACGCACGCACACACACGCCTTCCAAAGGATGCTATCAACTGATAGCATCCCACACCAACCACAGGGGGTGAGATTATAGTAAAGGTAGAATACAGTGGTTTGGTGAACAGAGGTCATGCAGCATTGGCTCCTGACGATCCAGCATTAATGCATATATTTTAAATCACAGGCTGCTGGGATGCATGGTGCTGGTAGGTTTGTCTGCACAAACACTCTTCTGAGTGGATTCTAACTATCTATGCCACTGGCTGGATGGGAACACAGTCTAGCAAAAGAAGCATGGCATTATGGCAATGCACCGTCTCAGCGGTGCCAGTGGGATCTAGCGCCAGACATTTTTTTTGCACGAAGCCGTCTTTAGGGACGGTCCTCACGCCTGCTGTCTGCCAGGCGTTTGTCAAGTGGTTCAGAGGCTATTTTGCTTCCACGAGAGCCGGAGAACGCAGACAGGCTGTCAGGCGGCTGTCACTCATAAGGCCTGAAAATGATGGAACAGGATAACTCGTGTGTTAGCCTCTTTAAACCTTACATGTTCCCCTGCTCCTGTTATCTTGCTGTGGCATGGCACTACTGCAAGTACGCATATGAATTTGCCTGACCTGATTAAGAAAGGGAAAAGAAAGGTTGATTTGAAGAATCAAATTGCAGCTAATGTGTGTACTGCGTCGAATTAACCTGCTGTAAATAAAATTATTACTTTTGCCTTTTACTTTTTATGTGGATTCAATTATTATGTTTGCTTTTTATGTGGAGTACTGGGTTTGTCCTGTCACCTATTTGAGAGAAGTGAGCAACTTAATCCTGATTGCTTTGAGCACATTTAAAGCACCGAAACTGATGTATAGAAAATGGGCCTTACTTTAGTTTATTTTGCTTAGAAAGAAGTCTAGTTGCTTGGCCTGATATAACCCTAGTCTTCTTCAAAGGGACGTTTCAAGACAGTGTGTTTGGCTTTAACGGTTAAAGTTTAACAGCACTGTGCAGGGCCAAGCCGAGCCGATGGCTCAGAAAACATTCGTATTGCAGTGTCACAAATGCTTATTGATTGCCAAGGTACCTCAATGTGGAAAGAAATGTCAAGGAAATTATTTAACAAGAGCTGAGATCACCGAGAAATCGAAACTGTCAAATTGCCTGGGGAAGGCTGTGTTGTCATATTAAATTATCACCATCATAGAGGCAGCCATAATGGCATAAACAGGCGATTCTTCCCCTTCGCATATGTCACATTCTATGTTCTTTTTCAACTTTCAGTCTCAAATAGAACAATGTGAATTGTTTCTATGGATTTTAGCTCCTTCTGAGCACTCACCTAACTAAACAATGGGACAATATAACAAGTCTCACTCACTCATAGATTATCATAGTCAGATTAGTCGCGAAGCCATGGAGTTGACAACAAAGGCAGCAGTAAGTCCAGGAGTCAGTAGCTAGATTGAGAGGATGCGATTTAAAGAGTCAATACTGAGCTTCAGGTTTGTGATGTTAACAAAGAGATTCAACATTCCAACATTCCCCTCATGTGAGCGGACGGGGTAAACAATGCATAGGCTCGCTCGAGGCTTGCTTCGCTCACTCTGTCGTTCTCTCAATCAGGTCCTGGGGACGGCAGCTGCCAAGCCTATTAGCGGAGAGCGAGTGCTGAGTAACGGTGCCATTGCGGTTTTTATGAGGCATGTGAAGGACGGCAGGCGTCTTTTATTAGACTTCCTCCCGGAGACAGTTTTAAATCCCCTCTGCATACGGTGTGCACGTCAATAACCTCTGGCAAGGCAGGCAGGAGTTGTGTTTCGACTATGCTGAAGGATGCCCATTTTCAAAGTGTAATTACTGTATAGCAAAGAGAGGGAATGATTTTGTTGGACGGTGTTGTAGAGTTCTCTTGTTCCTCACCCTCAGTTCTCTTGTGGTCACTGAGCTGTACAGCGTTCACAACACACCTTGACAGCTAGTGGATGGCTCTTAGGCACCTGTGTTTCTTTGACTAGAGCACAACGCTCATTGTTTCTGCACGTCCCCTCCACCTACCCCCCCCCCCACCCCCCCCCCCCCCCCCCCCCTCAGGTATGACCTGCCAGGCCCGGACCTCGTACACGGAGGACGAGGTTCTGTGGGGCCACCGCTTCCTGCCCGTCATGTCTCTGGAGGAGGGCTTCTTCCGGGTGGACTACTCCCAGTTCCACAGCACCTTCGAGGTCAACACGCCGCCCTACAGCGTCAAGGAGCACGAGGAGAAGTCCTCGCTGCCCTCGCCCGTCTCCACCCCCAACCCGGCGCTGGCCGACGGCCGTGGTGGCGGCGGTGCCTCCGGCCGGGCCCGAGTGTTCTCTGTGGACTGCATCAACACGCTGGAGGAGAGGGGCCGGCGCGGGGCGGCGGGGGGCCGTCTGCCCAGCAAGCTGCAGAGGATGAGCTCCTCGGGGAAGGAGGACCTCCAGCGGAAGGTGCTGATGCTGAGCTCCCAGCACTCGGAGAAGGCATGCAGCACGGGCGACCTGCCGCTCAAGCTCCAGCACCTCAGCTCCTCCGCCGGGCCAGAGGTGGAGCACCCGCTACAGCTCAAGTCGCTCAAGGTGGGCTTCGAGCCCTTGACCCAGTCCACCGGCAACATACACCAGTGTAGCCTGTCGCCCTCCCCCGTGCCCGTCCCGCTCTACAGCCCGCAGCCCTCGGCAGGGGGGAGGCCGGAGGACAACTTGCCCGCCAAACTACGCAGGATGAACGCCGACCGCTGAGTCTGTTGACTAAATGACAGACCAGACACACATTATCTGAGCAGACTGTGCTCTACTGCCCCACACACGCTCTAGGGTCTAGGCCATAGAAAGAAGGCAGGGACAATCTTGTACTGTGAACGGATGATGGAGGTAAGGATGACAATGAGGGAAAATTACAATGAGAGGAGCTGATATGAGGTGTGTGACAAATTGATTTTAAAACACACTTTATTCTAATGACTGTGATTTTTGTGTAACGCATATGTGTTGACAACAGACACACAAACACAGCCAATCACACACACACACACACACACACACACACACACACACACACACACACACACACACACACACACACACACACAGACACACACACACACACACACACACAATACACACACTAATATTAAATACCCATCATCTTCTTATGCATTCACTCAACGTTTTTTTAAATGTGCATGTTAACACATAATTCATTTGTATGCACCATTGCAGTTCATCAAAACCTCTTAGTTTAAAATAATTAAATATATATTTAAGATGATAATAAATGTATCTGGTGTTTTCCTTAATTGCATTTTTTTATTATTATTTTGAATATGCCCCACTATTCATCATTAGAGAGAAGTTTTTTCTTTTCCACTCTTTGCCTATATCACAATCACAGCAATAAGATAATGGCAGACAAATAACTACTGCAAATTGCTTGACACATTTCAAGCTGGTTTTAGGTTTTAAAGTTCAATTGTTTTTTTAAGGATGCTGACAATAATCCTCACCACAGTCTGATGAGACGCATTTTCCGCTACAACGATTTAATTTCGCCCTTAGATCAGAGTGGAGTTGTCTAATGAAGACAGAGAAGGGGTTGTGTGTGGTGAGACACACTAACGTGCAACCGTAACACTCACTCTCACCTTACTCTGTGAGGCTCTAAAAGTAGTAGCGACCACAAGGTGTTATGAGAACGTGTTACGCTGCTTGAACAAGACCAATCTGAAAGCAGAGCTGGCAGGAGGGTGTGAAAGGAAGAGGGATGTGAAAAGAAGCGGAAAGAAGCGAGGCGGGGCTACTCGTGAGTCTAGCCACGGCCCCATCAGCCCTGGCACCGAGTGGTCTGTGAAGACCTGGAGAGAGAAGGGATCTAGCAGCTCCATGAGAACACACGTCAGCCGACACCTAAGCCAACATTTAAACACCTTGACACAAAGGGATCAAATCAATGGAAGATGAGATTTTCCCTGCTTGAATGGCACACTCGGAGTGACCCTCCCCCTCTCCAACCCTCGTTGGATCCTAGTTTACACAGAGAAAAACAGCAGGTTTGCCAGCTACTTCCTCCTTTTGAATTAACAACATACAGAGACGTGTGTGTGAGTGTGTTTGTGTGCCAACTGTGTGGTACTTAAATAGTATCGGTCCTGAAAACTACAAATACCAAGACCTGAGCAAAATCTTTTTTCCTTGAAACCTCTGTGTTTTTACCCGAGTGCCGGATCTCGACAAAGTGGTTTCATTTGGAATGTGCCTCAGCTGTAATGATTGTGCCATTGAGGTCTGTCCTGGGTAAAAATACCTTGGACATGATTACTTAAAGAGACTTGGATGGCACAGTGAAGTACAGCAGCTCATTATCTGTGCCTGGCTGGCTGGCTGGCTGGCTGGCTGACTGATCGCCTGTCTCAGACTTAATTTAGGTCTTCCATTAAAGTTGCAAAAGTATTCAAAATGGGGGCAAAAGGATTGTCGATCTTAAATTTTGCATGCATAGTCTGGTCACACTTTACTTTCTGATCTACTTTAAGGTTGAGTTTTCTTACAGATTTCTTGACACCATGTAATTTCACCATGTCATATTTGATATGTCAAAGGGATGTCTGCCTGGTTGGTCAACTAAACACAAGCACACACACACATACAGACACACTTACACATATACAAACACACACACATGCATACACACACATATCTAAAGAGCCTCTGTTTCCCAATGATTGCTTAATGAAGTACAAAGCCTGTCAGGGTGTGTCTGGTAGATGTGTGACGAGTATGTGACGAAAGCTGACAAATCGACGCGGGCGGTCAATAACAAGGCTTATGAACTAAGGATGAAACATACATCATAATAGTCACGCCACAATTACTACTATGCCACCCCCTTACCCTTCTGTAATTGATTAACCATCGGAGTGCAAGTGGGATATTATCTGTGCGTACATGCATGTTATTGTGTGAGGCAGGCGCCATAAACATGATTCTGGTAAAGAGGATTGAGCTAGATTTAGAGCCCATAGAAATATGCCGCCGGAGTCAATAGACAAGATTAAGAGGCGAGGAGATTTGAAGACTGAATACTGTGACTTTCCAGCTGAGGTTAAGAAGGGCTAAATCAGCCTGTAGGGCTATGAACTTGCTGAACCCTACAGCATCAGTACTAATTAGTGCCTGCTTTAGACAAAGCTATGTTCTATGTAAAACAGCCCTTTTCTAAACAGTCCCTTTGTTTCCCCCACTCACTCAAGGTGGAATCCCCACAGGACATAAACAAAACAAGAAAGAGTGATTGCAACTAATCAGCATCTAAGTACATTACTCATACTGTAAAATAAAGAAGTGAATTTAGTTTGCCTACGCTGTTTTCCCTTTAACAGTTATTTTACAGTGAAGAACTGCAAGAAATACAGTGATAAGATTTCACGGCAACTTTATCATAATTCCAAATTACAGTACAACAAAATTATACCACGATTTTGATGGTGGATGTTATTGATGAACAGCTTCGATGTTTTACTGTAATACAAACGGAAATCTTTGTTTATAGCCCCACGTGGTACCACATAATTCCGGTGCTCTCGGATAAAGTCCATCATCTTGGTCACAAATGTCTGTTGAAGACATTGTAGATTGTTGATTGCCTGATGGTCCATCCTATTGGGAAAACAAATTGGGGAAGAGGAATGGTTACATCAGGTATAAGAATGGAAACAATAATTCATCACAATACGGTTCAATAAAGTTCATTGAATGTCTGCTACAGAATTCTTACATGCAATGGCAATGATCATTGGTAAGGTGGATGTTCCTGTTGGTTGTTAGGATTTAAGTCCCGTACTGAAGTGACATCTATCTGTCTATAACCGCTTTGCAATGTTAGCTAAGTCCTGCTGCGACAAACTTTAACTGTGATTAACCTTAATGATACACATGAATATTATAGCTGTTAAATACACAGTAATACCGTGCAAGACTATGCTGTATTGTAATACATGTTAATATTTAATGAAAAATTCATAAAAACTACAATTATCTTATATTATTAAATGTATATATTAAACTTAATCCAAAAATAATTTAAATTTTTTTAAATCAAATAAATTTATTTTCTTCCTTTTAATCATATTATTTATGTATATTATATTATTTCAGTTTGAGAATCTATAGACATTTACATTGGTGAACGGGAATTGAAATTAACAAAACAGAAGAATGCCTTTGGACAGGTCAATGATTATTCTATGGATTTATGTTCTGATCAGATTTTTTTGTCCAATTGGATTCAATAGTTGGATGTGCAGTAGAGTTGGTTCCACAATCTTATACAATATTATCAGTGTAATACAGAAAAATAAACAATAAAAAAATAAACAATAGAGAACAAATACACAAATAACGGTACGTTACAGTGGTTCATAAAAACATTCCCTCAATGCAATACAGTTATTTTGCACAGTACCTTTACCGTACGTACCGATATAGACCAGTGGATACTGTAGATTTTGCTGTAAAAACACAGCAAAGGATAACAGTGCACGATACATGTTACAACTGTAGACAAGCATTCAACGTGATGAATCGGCACCTGCATTGAATATTCTATGCATATATTATCATAATGCACATGCCCCTAGGCTGTGTGCAGGGTGTAGTATGCAAGAACAGGTCCTTTCAGACTTTTCTATCTAACTGTCTCTCGCTCAGTCTCTCTCTCTCTCTCTCTGCTGTTTGTCTCTCTCCCTCTGTCTGGACGAAGGTGAGTGGATTAATGTGGGGGTTGGTATCTATCCAAGAATATTCCGAGTCCATTGCCCTTCACCAAGCATGGAAGACGATCTAACGATCAAAAAGGACCAATCGATATCTTTCCCGCCACGGCAACTCCACTCCTGACCTGAAACATGACCTGTACTCAGGGCCCTGTCCAATCATATTCAGGAGGGGGCTGCTGGTGGCGTAGGGTCATGTGATGGATTTTGGTTCAAGTGTATAATGACTTCAAATGGTCTGACTGAAATGTATTGCTTGGGATTTAGTTCATTACCGTCCATGCTTATGATACAGGAAACTGCATGCACGCGCATATTCATGCACATGGCATGGATACATCGACACATGTCACATTTGAATAATTACTCATACACTGTGCTCAAGGCTCTGAATGGCTAATGAAAATATCATATGTCCCTTGGCAAAATATCATGAACTGTTATGTAATTAGGTTGGCTGAAACATTTGCACAAATTATGCTAATGATGTTAATAAGTTACATAATTGGGGCGTGGTGCACGTGAACACACCAGGTATTGTAATTCAACCAGCTGGGAGGTACAGTGTAGTGGACACTGGGTAGGCCTGCTCCCTGGTGACCACAAGGTCATGAGTTCAAATCCCTCCTGGGAACACCACCTCTGGTGTGTCATTGAGCAAGGCTCTCAACCCTAAGTTGCTCCAGGTGGACTGTCCATGTAATCATATCGTTGATTTGGATGAAAGTGCTAACGAAATGTGTGCTCCAAGCAAGCCTAACAGCAGGTCTGAAGCCTGTGGGACACGCTCACTCTAAGTGTACGTAACCACCTCAAATTGTAGCTTGTTATTATAAAAGATTGTGTATTTTATTTATAGTGGGAGTAGGGCCTCTGGGATTTGGAGTAGTTTGTCTTCATAGGATTATTCATCAGTAACTTCAGACTGAAAGAGAATAGCATTCATTTGATTTGCAAGTTCAAACTTGATAAGAGGTTTAGAAGACTGCTGCATATGAGGCTACATATCAAGGGGACATTCAATACCACGGACGCCAAAGCCTAAAGGCGAAGTGAGTCTAAGTGCCCCTTTAAATTTCAGATTTGTTATGTTATTTTAATCTAAATGTATCTGTTAAATTAAAATTTAAAATTTAACATAGCGCTGGTCAATAGAATTGACATGCAGGGACAATCTATGTATATTCATAATCTAGATGCGTGAGTGTAAGATTCTATAATTTTATCATTCTAATTTTACAAATGGATGTGCTAATCAATTGAACCTGTGCTGCCAGCACCAAGCAGCAATCATAAACATGCAATCAGACTATATACTATGAAAACAAATAGAGCTGTTAACACCCACATATGAACACACACACACACACACATACACACACACACACACACACACACATGCACACACTCACAAACGCTGTTTAGCACATCATTAAAAAGCCATCCCAACAGACAGAATAGGATTGACTAATGAGTTTGCGCGTGTGTGCGTGCTTGTGTGTTTGTGTGCGTGTGAGAACAATCGTGTCTGTTTGGACCTTTATTTGTGTCAGTGTTTGCACGTGCGTCACAAACACTTACAAGCACTGCCGAGACTAATCCAATTCACTGAAACACCATGACATCCAAACATGCCCTTTTCTCTGTGGCAGCGAGATAAAAAAAATCTTGGTGTCACAAACCTTTCAACGTGAGTTAAGGCTTTGCTCCATGTTTCATTTATCTATTTACCTCCGCTCTGTTCTTTTTACTCATCTATTTGTTGCTATTTTATTCCCCCCTCCACTGTTTCACGGCCTCCTGCTTCCCGTGCGACGTAGTGCCTGATAAGCACTTTTCCTCAGGCCATGTCGTTTGTCTGACGCTTCCTCTTCTGTGAAATGATATTTGCCGAATCCACACACAGCCAAACACACACCGGCGCACGTACGTTGATGTAAGGATGAACGGTCCGCAAGCAACATCCATTTTGTTTACAGTCTTCTGCACAGAACTTACTCAAATTGACGCTTTGGTTTTTACTTTGTACCAGCATAAAAAGCACACAAAGCAGACAGGAGTTTGTGAGAGACGTGATGGTGACTGGAGGCTGAGATTCGCAGAAGGGGAGCGAGAAACATGAAAAGAGGGTCTGGAAGAGACCCTGTCCTTACAAACTGTCAGCCTTGTATTCCACCTCGCTATTTCCACACAGGCTACAAAAATTGGGTTATCAGTGGCAACATTTTCTGAACAGGTAAATTACATTCCTAGTTCCTTTCCACCCCTTTCGGTTCACACTGTCCTACAATCTACAGTGAATGTGCCGGCACCATACGTATAACACAGGACACCATTGAAAATTATAGAGAATAAAAAAAAAATCCTATTAGTTTATATTTTTTGTTCAAATCCAACATCGGTATCTCCTCTCTGCCCTCGGGTCATGCTTGAGTCATACTGGACACAACAGTAATCAGGTTAATGGTTAATGTAAATGGCCTTAGCTGATTTATTCTCATTCTTCACAGTAAAGCAATCAAACGCCACCAAGTGATTTATGGGTGTACTAAGAGATTACAGGCTCCCTGGGTACACATGGATAACTATCCCTTATCACTGACACCGGACACTCATTCATGACCTACCCGGTGTGCACACACTGAATATACCACGGCTTTAAACACTTTTCTATCGCGTTACACTGATGCCTTGTTTTTTTTCTTCACTTTGAATCTGCATCTCTACACACTATCCCTGTTGTGTACAAATTTTGCGCCAGATTTTATTTCTCTCTCACTGCATGGCCAGTGTCTCCCTTTCTCTGCCCTGGTATAGCCTGGATCCCCAGCCCACTGCTGTTCAGTTACAAAGGAGCTGGGCCTGATGGAGGATGACAGGTCCCTCTCTCTCTCTCTGAGAAAGTATTTGCCCCATTACAGATTTCTTCTGTTTTTGCTTTTTTCTCACACTTAAATTTTTCAGATCATCAAACAAATATTAATATCAGACAAAGACAACCTGAGGGAATACAAAATGCAGTTTTTAAATGATGATTTCATTTATTAAGGGGGAAAAAGCTATCCCAACCAACCTGGCCCTATGTGAAAAAGTAATTGCCCCCTAAAACTAATAACTGGTTGTGCCACCCTTGGCGTCAACAACTGCAATCAAGCGTTTGTGATAACTGGCACTGAGTCTTTCACATCGCTGTGGAGGAATTTTGGCCCACTCTTCTTCGCAGAATTGTTTTAATTCAGCCACATTGGAGGGTTTTCGAGCATGAACGGCCTGTTTAAGGTCATGCCACAGCATCTCAATTGGATTTAAGTCCAGACTTTGGCTCAAAAAAAACAGAATGAAGGTTTTGGAGTGGCCTAGTCAATCAGAGGTGGACTTGCTGGTGTGCTTCGTATCATTGTCCTGCTGCATAACCCAAGTGCGCTTGAGCTTAAGGTCCCGAACTGATGGCCGGACATTCTCCTTCAGGATTTTCTGATAGAGAGCAGAATTCATGGTTCCATCAATTACGGCAAGTCGCCAAGGTTCTGAAGCAGCAAAGCAGCCCCAGACAATCACACTACCACCACCGTGTTTGACTGTCGGTATGATGTTCTTTTTCTGAAATGCTGTGTTAGTTTTACGCCAGATGTAACGGGACGCACCTTCCCAAAAGTTCCACTTTTGTCTCGTCAGTCCACAGAATATTTTCCCAATTCTTGGGGATCATCAAGATTTTTGGCAAATGTGAGACGGGCCTTTGAGTTCTTTTTGGTCAGCAGTGGTTTTCGCCTTGGAACTCTCCCATGGATACCATGTTTGCCCAGTCTTTTTCTTATTGTTGAATCATGAACACTGACCTTAACTGAGGCAAGTGAGGCCTGCGGTGCTTTTGATGTTGTTCTGGGTTCTTTCGTGACCTCCCGGATGAGTTGTCGATGCGCTCTTGGAGTAATTTTGGTAGGCCGGCCACTCCTGGGAAGGTTCACCACTGTTCCATGTTTTCTCCATTTGTGGATAATGGCTCTCACTGTGGTTCACTGGAGTAAAATGGCTTTGTAACCCTTTCCAGACTGATAGATGTCAATGACTTTGTTTCCCATCTGTTCTTGAATTTCTTCAGATCGGGGCATGATGTGTTGCTTTTTGAGATCTTTTAGCCTACTTCATGTTGTCAGACAGGTTCTATTTAAGTGATTTCTTGATTCTACAGTTCTGGCAGTAATCAGGCCTGGGTGTGGCTAGTGAAATTGAACTCAGCTTTCCAAAAATATGGTTAATCACAGTTAATTCATGATTTAACAAGGGGGGACAATTACTTTTTCACATAGGGCCAGGTTGGTTTGGATAGCTTTTTTCCCTTAATAAATGAAATCATCATTTAAAAACAGCTTTTTGTATTGACTCAGGTTATCTTTGTCTGATATTAAAATTTGTTTGATAATCTGAAACATTTAAGTGTGACAAATGTGCAAAAACAATAAGTATCTGTAAGGGGGCAAATACTTTTTCACAGCACTGTATATATATATATATATATATATATATATATATATATATATATATATATATATATATATATATATATATATATTTCTCTCTCTTTATGGTGTGCCTACGTGAGCCGAGTGCACAATGATTGGTGCATCTTTGCTTTTTTCCAGGCTGCTGGGCTTTGATATGTAAAGCCTGTTCCGTGTCTCCCTCCTAGCCTGACCCACTAAATGGCGGGGTGCACAGCTCCCGTATAATCTGCATCACACCGTGTTTGTTTTAAAAGCGTCCAAACACTCCAGCCCCACTCACAGGAGCGGAGCGTCTGCACTGTTTGAACATCTGCTTGCCTGTCCGCCTGCCAGCTCACACGTTCAAAAATCCCTGTTTGCATTCAGACATTTCACTCAAGTGGACTAAATCAAGCAGGGCTTCCTGAAGGGGAGGGGCTGGCTCTGTGTGAGAGTAGAGCTGATTGGTAGGTATTGGTAAACACGACCAAAGTCCCAGAGGGAAGCGGACTAGGAGCTGTCATCGGAGATGGCTATTGAACAGCCGTCTGCTCGATACAAGATTGTGTCGTTTCTCAAAAAGCCCAGCGAAGGCCGTGTTTGCTCTTTGTAAACAGACAGCGATACACCTGCCACCGCTGACCTGGTCGACCTCACTGCCCCGTGGTGACAGCGCTCTGGAAGAGAGCAGCCAGCCAGTGCTTTGAATCTGCACGGTGCGGCGTAGGTCCAGCACCAGTTACATTATGTCGCACAATCAGGACAGACATATGAGTACAGGGATTGGGGGCAGGGGTTTAGACCAGAAAAACAGGCCAGGCATTCGTAGTATTTATTTCTTTTGAATGAGGGCTGCTGGGTAATAGTGTCGTGTGTCCGGATACCTGTAAATGCAACCTAACTATATGTTGTTTTTATTTTTTATTATTAAATCCTCTCCCTGTCTACCTTTATTGAGGCTGAGAAAGGAGCTATTCCCAGTGCACACGTCAAGGAACCAAGATAAGCGTTTCCATTTAGCTATCTCCCATGATGAGCAGCCATGCGTGCATTGCACATTGCAAGCATAAAAAAGGAGCATAAAAACAAATCACTGTGTTGCAGTTTTCTCCTTAAACCCAAGATTACTGCTTATTTAATGGCCTACCAGAATTCATTTTATTTTCATATTTATTTTTTAAAATGTTGTCGACTCCACTGCAGGGTTTATATTCACCACTCAAACACCTTCCAGTAATGTCCCTATACTCTCATTAAAACCTTTCACAAAGCCCTTTTTGGCACGTGCTATTTTGAAGATTGTTCTCATCAGTTAAAATCATAAAGGGAATGTTGAAATTCATTCTTCATTGCCTCCAGTTGACAATTGCAAATTGCAATTGCCTCTTAAAGAAAAAGAGAAAAGAAAAAAAAACGTTTATTCCGTCACTCCCTGAAGTAAGACACAAAGAAAAGAACAAAGATAAGAACAAGCTAAGACTCTTGAAAACTTCAAAAACAAGGCACAACAAAGAAGGTATTTCTGTTAACACACTGAAAGTACAAAAGTTGAAAGTTTGAGACTTCCAGTTTCTTTGTCGCTCTCTCTCTCTCTCTCTCGCTTCCTTTGTCTCTTTCTACGAAGAAGCCGACAGACTTGTTACCGGTGCCATCAGCCCTGAATTGCGGCCCTGAATTGTAGTGCACTCAGAGCTGAAGGATGACAGCGAGCAGTGAAGGCCGTGTTCCTGACATTGAGAGTCCAGGTGATCACGACCCAATTCTAAAGCCTCTCTATTGCTACGGTGCCGTGCTGCTGCCCTTCATCTCTTCGTAAGAGTGTGCCGTCCAAAGGTAATACACTCCCATTGACTCTTCAGAGAGGAAGGGTTTTCATTTATTATAAAGGCAGGCTCATAAATTCAAGACATGGGAGGTTCCACACTCTGTATGCTCCCTCCGTGGGAAAGGAACTGCCGGATTGATGGGAGGAGAGGACCACAGCGCACACTGAGCTGATTGACAGCTTGTCTTTAAGGAAGAGCTAGCCTGATTAGTCTGGAGCATTCAGGCACGGTACATTTCAGAAGACTGATTTCACGGACAGAGCACTCCCAGGACACGAGAGCTTTTGCTCAGGTCAGCATAAATATTAATACCTTTCTGTGCTTATTAACAGTTCAAACGAATGCATTTGCCCACCTAAATTTTAAATTGATGGATTCGTGTTTGCTATTTCTCTATTTGTGTGGTCCACCGCTGTAGCAGAGGCAGGCTTAATCTGATCCATTGGTCACAGGGACTAAACTTTACCTTCAATAAAAAGCCTCGGCAGCAGCAAAGTCTCCCATCTGGCTTACCAGCTGAAGCAGACTTCACATTTAAACACACAAATGTTAGGAATGTATTGGCATTTTCACTGAACGCCATTTATTTTGCTTTGTGAGTTCTTGTTTTGGGGTAGTTTGTCAAACATTTGTGCCACTTACCAGAACATCTCGTTACAGTCCAGAGACCAAACAGTGGCTCGGACATGATTCTTTCAGGTGTGTACAGCCACAAGCGGAGTGGGTTGACAAAGCATTTAGTGGTATCGTGCTCAATCTTCCACTTATATTAATTACTCACCTCTCTCCAGAATATGCATGTAACAAATTTGTTTGGGAATACAGCTAGTATGAACACAACGCATATTTGTATTCATTTGTTTGTGTCAGTCGGAGCTGTAGCCCTTTTGTTTGATAAACAGACTCCCTGAGAGCCCATGACTCACCTAGCGCACCTGCTTTCTTTGTCCTAACTCCACACACACACAAACACACACACACACACACACAGAAATAAACAATTCCAATCAATAATGGATCTCTTAGTAGAAAATGTATTAACATGAACCATTTATTATTCATTTTGTGGTGTCATTGGCCTTAAACATTGATGAGCTGAACACTCGATAAATGGGTCGTCCAACACAAGTGGGACCACCCTGTAGGACTGAGGATATATGGAGGAGGAGGACATCATATGTGGGTCAGTGGGAGGCAGTGAAGGGTCAACATGATCTGGGTCTATTAGGTCCTCTCCTCCCACTCCCGTGAAATGGAGCAGCTCGGCACGGAAGCACCACACACACACACACACACACACACACACACACACACACACACACACACTCTCTCTCTCTCTCTCTCTCTCTCTCTCTCTCTCTCTCTCTCTCTCTCTCTCTCTCTCTCTCTCTCTCTCTCTCTCTCTCTCTCTCTCACACACACACACACGAAGACAGACACACCACCAGTCTGTCCCATGGACCAGACAGTCAGACCTACCCCAGGGCTCTGGCCTTCATGCTGGAATGGCACTTCACCCTACATTCATCTCTGCTTCCCAAACACTCATGTGAAGGCACACACACACACACACACACACAGATACACACACAGAGACACACGCTGACGCACGTAGCCACGCGGACAGAGACTGCCCCGAGTCTGCCTGTCTGTCAGTGATCTCACGAATCCCCCCTCAAAAAGTAAGCAAAAGCACAAAACCACTGTGACCTCAACGTCTCTTCCGTTAATATCCCTCAATTTCTGTCGGAGAGCTCCGCTGCGATGGAGCGTGTTCCCGCTGCTGCGGTTGTTCCCTCCCCGTGTGAGACAGCGCGTCCTCTCCTCCGGTGGCCCTCTCTGTGCTGGACGTCTGCTCCTGTCAGGAACCAGAAGACGTGAAACTATGGCCTGCCCTAACCCAGTAATAACCAGAGGTGCCAGCGAATCTCAGCCATGAACATACGCCTTCCCAACCCTGCCTTTTAGGGTGGGGGAGAGGGGGCTGTGTGTGGCGACTGACGTCAATGGAGAGGGTGGAGAGGAGAGGGAACGGGCTAAGGGCGAGGGAGAAGAAGAAAGAAAAAGAACAAAGAAAGAGAAGGAAGAGTGGTTCGAGAGCAATATGTCATCCTTGCAAATCGATTTTACTCAGTTGGGTCATGTCTGCATCCGAGCGTGTGTGTGTGTGTGTGTGTGCGTTTGTGTGTGTGTGTGTGTGTGTGTGTATGTGCGTCAATTTGTCAGTGTGTGTGTGTGGTTCATGTTGGCAGCATGTGTACACGAGAGGGAATGTGTCACGCTGTCCAGCCTCTCACCACGGCGATAAGCGCTAGGCCTACCCCCAGCCTGTGTCTCTGCACCTCAACATGGCCCAGATTGATCAACCGTGAACACTTCCCCGGGGGAGGGCAGGCAGGGAAATATGCGCCCGGCCACATCAAAGCAATCTCTCTCCCCTGACTCCTCCAGGAGCCCTGAGATAGCCTGACCGCCAGTAACTCTGAAGTGCGGAGAGAGTGACTCCTCCGAGGCGAGTCGAAGCCTTGATCCTCTGCACCAGCAGCTCTGGCCAGGGCTGGTGGCTCCATCCCTCATGCGACAGAGACATGGGCACAGAATGCATTTGTGTTGTTGTCTTTTCCTCGTCCCCCAAACCACGGAATCAATCGACTGATTCTCTGTTGAGAAACAACCAGCCAATTGAGACACGATGAGTTTTTTTTTGTTGTATTTCTGCCGATATGGAGGAAACTAAAGTAGGTTTGGCCGTGTTTGATCGGTGACTGCGTCATTGCGGTCGAAGAGAAATCAACCTGAAGAGCTCTTAGCTGTTGCTTTGTTGCTGTTGCTCCGACCGTTGTTTGCTGTTCCAAATGTTACTCAAATAAATATTTACACACGTTCTAATTAAAGTTGCACCATAATAAACTGTGACAGCATTTGCCAGGTAATGTGTCTTGCACTGAACAACCCCCAGAAATAACTACTTTCAGCTCTGAGTCCTCCAGAGAAAGGTTATCAGCTTTCTAATTCACACCTCAAAATGGTGACAGAATAAGCTAACGGAAAGACAAGCCAGGACACCCCCGCGACGACCCTGGAGCCCCACGGTGTGTGTTTGTGTGTTTGTGTGTGCGGCGCTTTTGGGTGTGCGCGCGTGTGAAGGTGTCGCCGGCCTTAGTGTTATCCGAGGAGAGACAGGGAGTGTTTGCTCTTCCAGGACACCAGCCCATAGGAGACAGTCACCTCCATTGTTCTGGTGGAGGGGAACAGCCGCTTCAGGCTATCAGTGCCTGTCCCCGAGCTGGACTCGTCAGCTACAGCTGGCTGCACACACACGCTCTCTCACACACACACGCAACATGGCCCTTAATTAGAAACAAAAGGTCAACTTTGCACATTTTAGACGGGCACGTCGAGGGAGAGACCACTGGCCATGATATTAAGACCCTGCCAAGTTGCTGTTGGCTCAGCAGTAAAAAAAAAAAAAGTAAAAAAAGCCACACTCAATGGATGAACATACTTGACATTCAGAGTTGGGTGTTTGAATGTCCTCTGGCTATGTGACCAGTGCAGACCTCGGGGGGGAATAAAGGGATGGATTAGCAGGCTCTGCAGTCAGTGATTACGAAGTGTGTTAAGTTTGACAGCCTTCTCTATTATTGTGCCCCCTCCACAGTGAGCGGAGCCCAGTGACGGGAACACTGTGAGAGCCAGCGTCTACCTCTGACAGACCCACGCTGGAGGAGTCTACATAATAGTAGTGTGTAAATCCATCCAAATGTCACGTCCTTTCCCACCCACGCTTCTCTCACGTTCTCTCTCTCTCTCTCTCTCTCTCTCTCTCTCTCTCTCTCTCTCTCTCTCTCTCTCTCTCTCTCACGTCCGTGTTTACCCTTCAAGGCACATCACGCACTAAGGCAAGTATTGAAGAAGACACTGCTTTGTGGACTGCATCCTGACTTGGTCTGGTCTGGCCAGGACGTGCATGGTGCCTCACCATGTCCTCGCTAGTCCCATGCCCGGAACTGCCGAAGGGTTTCTGGAGCACAAAATCAATTTCCTGCAATACTTCACCGAGACTGACTGCTCCCTTCAACCAGGCAGAATTCAATCCCTACAGTCATGACTTCTCAATTAAGTAAAACTCCAAAAGCATATTACTCTGTCTGACTTCTCTCCACCCATTTCAAGAGGAGATTAGCCACGGAAATGACTTTGCCGGACAATAATAGAAATGTATTCGAATGTAGACGTCACTGAACATTTCAGCTCTCTCTCTCTCTCTCTCTCTCTCTCTTGTCTCGGCAGGGCAGCTTCTTCACAATAACAGGGAGAGCACACGTGAAAGCTAAAAATGGGCACCCTGCAAACCTACGTCTACAACAACATAAATATGCTAATCGCTTATCGACTACAGTCTCTCTAGAGCGTTGTGTCTCAAAATCACACGAACAGACCTAGTTCAATGTCTACGGAGGCTGAACGTACATATCCCTGCCACAAATTGAAAGATCTATCTTGAAAATAGCCAGAGGCCAAGAATGCGTAATTAGAAAATTGCTGCCACAAATCTATACTGTAAAATTGGTAAACACAACTCAGAGAAATGCATTCTAGGTTTTTCCAAGGAGGCTTTAAACACTATTCCCGGGGAGTAAAAGTGTTCCCCTTGGGAAAGCGGAAGAACATGAAACCAGGAACAGTGAACAGGGGAAGGGGGTTGTAATGAAAGGATGTCGCTGGCGTCTAACATGATCCTGGACCTGCCGCTGAGCGCGATTGACCTCTACGTCTTGATCACATCCTCAGAGAGCCGTCAGCCGCAGAGCTAAGAAAGCCGGAGCACTAATGAGAGACTATACGTTATGGATCTCCCATCTTCTACACTGTCAACACTCTCTGACGGGCGGACAGGAAGATGGGGGGTTGCAGAAAGACAGGAGGGGGTACAGCAAGGGGGAGGGTGGGGTTGGGTGGCCAGGAAGGGAAGATTATGATGGCAAAGTGGGGAAAGCGTTTACCTTTTTCTGAGCGATAATGTGGCAGAGAAAACTATGAAGAGCCTGGTTTCCTGCTAGTTTGCAGCTATATTTAACGCCCAGGCCTCGGAAACAGCTCCGGCAGCACAGATCCAGGGGCTGGGTGACTCACAGCTCAACACCATAGCCTCGGGTTCATTTCCAATTTTGGTTTTCCGGATTTTAGCGGTAGATGGAGAGTAAAGTTGGCAAAATGCTCTACAGCACCAAGCAAGCAGCAGGAGGATTGAGAGGACGGGTCATGCTATTACCTGAAGGTGTGTGTGTGTGTGTGTGTGTGTGTGTGTGTGTGTGTGTGTGTGTGTGTGTGTGTGTGTGTGAGGCGTGCAGAGCGGCAGGCTCAGTGTGAATGATTAATCTGCCCCTCAGCCTGACAAACCCTCCTCCTGTTTGAACAGGCCAGCCTTCCAGCCCCTTGGTAAATGTTGCCATTAGCATTTTGGCCTTTCCACTGTTTGGGCCTTTGTGCTCGGTCGACGTCACCTCACTCGTGCAGCCAATGTGGGACTGGGAGACATTCAATCATCCAGGTTCACGGTTTCTCCTCGGAATATGTCCCGATGGTTTCACATCGCTACAGTGCGAGGGCAGCACACCGGACAGAGTTCCGCGGAGAGGGTTTTCCGATATGTCGGTGGTAGATATTGCGGGCAGGGGCCGTGCACTGCTCGGGACGACCCTTTCCACTGACCTCATTACAGACAATGGCATTTCATTGGCAGGGGACGTGAGCTATCATTACCCAGCCGTCCCACGGAGGGGCAGATCACAGCATCCCGGGCCACTTAGGTTAATTAAATCCCGGAGCTCTGTGAGTGCCGACACAGAAGTGGAGAGGATAAAATGGAAAGCAAGAAGAAAAGTAAAAGCAGAACTAAAAAAAGGCAGAGTGGGCAGAAGACCTTGATGTGTTAAAATGGCTGCCCATGCCAAAGGGAGAGTGCAGCACTGCTCCTCCCTCATGTCATAGCATGATGGACGTGCACTGGACCTTATTGTTCTATTCGCAGGAAGGAGGCAGGCGATATTCCATAAACTGGCCAGCGAGGCTGATTCACCATGCAGCGGCCATTGTGTTCCACGAGTCCATTCTGCTCCTCTGAAAAGCGGCACGCCGCCCTGTTGCTTCGCACGCACCACACAATGCACGTGGGAGCAGGTGATATGCTGGTGCCTTTCCAATTTTCATTTCCGTCTCTCTGTGATCCAGAGCCGTGTCAACGGGAAGAGCCGCCACGGGGGACGTCCCACGCCTCCCCAGGAAGGCGACGCTCTCCGGAGACCAGTGCTCAATGGGAGAGTGGGCGAGAGTGGGGGCGGGGGGGACTTTGACCCTCTCCATGTGTGTGGGAGACATGTGAAGAGCCCAGCCAACCGTGATAATCAACTCCATGGCCTACCTCCCAGCGTGTCCTTACACCATACATTTTGATTCCATATCAATTAACATGGGAGCAAAAGCACATTAGACCCTCCTCATTCCTGAGCATTTTTTTGAGACCAATGCCAGAGAAATAAATTAATACAAACTTCATTTTCTACCCGTCATGCATAATTCACATACCCAGTAAAAAGGAAAAGAAGACAGATGTTAAAAAAAAAAAAACATTTGGACCACCACTTTCTGCTGTGAAGCAAGCCCTTGTTTTGGAGAGGATTAGTGTGAAATCCAGTCGAACAGGAGAATCTGTTCTTTCAGGTCCTCTATCTATTGCTGTCATGTATCGAAACACGGTTTTTCATCTGCCAGCTGTCAACGGGATGACAACCAATCTAAGAGAGCCTTTGAAGTGTGAAGCGCCCGCGCGCTCTCTCTCTCTCTCTCTCTGTGCTCCGCCGCCGTGCGAGTCTGGATTCTACCTACTGCACGGGAAAAACAACGTGTGTATGTAGGTGATCCATGCAGCAGTTAATGTTACTTTCACGTACTTTGTTGAAAAGATTTGTGTGTGTATGTCCGTGTGCGGACACGCTTGTGGGTGTGTGTGTGTGTGTGTGTGTGTGTGTGTGTGCGTGTGCATGTGTGTGTGTGCGTGTGTGTGTGTGCGTGTGTGTGTGTGCGTGTGTGTGTTTGTGCACAAGTGAGTGAGTCAGGGAAAGATAACAAAAGACTCTGAGAGACTCTCGAGTGTGAGAGACAGAAACATTTGTGATGAAAAAAAACACATGAAAGCGAGAGAAACCGCCTGCGAGTCTGTGCCTGTTTTTGTAGCTGCAAAGAGACTGCATTACAGTGCCCCATACCATACTGCTTAGATGATTCCTCCAATTCGTAGCCAAGCATGAACGCCCATTGTCGTGTCCTGCTCAATAAGACTAAATAGTGCTAACCAGCCGCATGCCATTCACCTCACAGCCTCCCTTGTGGCCCCGCCTGTGGCCCCGTCTGTGGCCCCGTCGTCTCCCATTGCAGACATGGATACTAATCTCTCTCCCTGATTAGCCTCATCAAGGGCAGCAGACACGCAGCTGCGTATCCACGGTGCGGCCGCGTGGGAAGGAGGTATACGACTTCCCGAATCCATTCTTCTTTTCAAAGTTTCAATGTACTGAGGCTCGAGTCCAAAATGGTTGCTTTTCTCGGCAAACTGTCCTATGCATTTCCAAATGTCTGTCTATGTATTATGGGCCATGCTTCTACAAACTGGTTTGGGTAATATGACATAGAACGAAAGAATATCTTTTGGATGCCAAGCTGCCTCGCTGCAGTGAGCATATGAGTAACTATGGCCTGGCAGGCAGTGATGTAACAGGCGAGGTGATAATGCATACGCAAGCAGAGCTTGCCGCGAGCAACACTAGTCACTGAAGCCTCCGGATGTACAAAAACAGTAAACAGACATTGTGTGTTAATTTATACACAGCAGGCATAACAATACAGCACTGTACACGTCGATGCCCCTGAGATGAGTTTGTGTGTGTGTGCGTGTGTGTGTGTGTGTGTGTGTGCAGCAGTTTCCACTGCCACGTTAACCACAAGACAACACCTGCACCAACCAAAAACAAATAAACGAATTCACACAGGACTAATGTGAAAAAAAGACTGCTTCTCAAGGACTTCAAACTGTGGATGGTGTTATTGGGACAGCAGGGAGGGGCTGCTGTAGCTCTCACGGGCTTAACTCTACAGAGCTCTTCAAAGGGACCCACCATGGCACCACACTCAAAAGCTCACAGAACAAAACAGAAGCACACACAGACATCTTTGTATACACTGCTATTTCCAGCATCCGCTCTGCCACCCAAAGTGGACTTCCTGATTCCTCTTTCCTTTTTGAGTTTCCACTCCTGTGTCCTACTTTTCCCTGATTGCTCGTTAGGGGCTGCGGCGGGCGTGCACAACGCACTGAGAGGAAAATGTGTTTGGGAAGAGGTTCTATTCACAATCAACGCTGGCCCTTGATGGGGCGTCCAGTTTTTTCTTATATATCTATGATGTGCCACTGGTGCCATCGGATTAGTAGCAGACGGTCACAGAGGTCATGAATGAGGCTGTAATCAGCAGGGGAGACGGCTGGGCTGTGAGTACCTGAAAGGCACACCGTTTCACCAGCCAGAGGCGGATAAATAAAACATGACGGATAAGGGGAAGAAGGGCCCTGGTTTAGTCTGAGAAAATCACGGCTCGTGGATGCAGAAAGGACCGAGGCAAATAATCAGGCGAACTGAGTTATGCGTTATTTCTCACACACACACACACACAGGCAGTACAGGCTGTGTACTGATTGTTGTGCTTGCTCCTCTTGCCGACTATGAAAAACGGTATTCACGAAGTCAAACACACACAAAAAGAGACACAGCACCACATCAGCTCGCGACGTGACTTCACTGGCAGTGCAGGTGCAGACACCTTGCCAAGAGGAGGAAGAGAAAGGGCTTTCAACGTTGACCCTTCCTCACGGCGGAAGGGGCACGGAGAAGCAAGTCAAAATAGTCGTTTAAAGGCAGTAAAAAAAAAAAGAAAGAAAAGAATACTGCTACCAAAATTGACCCCGGCATAAACCATCTTCGTGCCGCTGTATGGCCACGGGAGAATCATGGAGCGGTGATTCAGGCTCCGGGTTGCGCTGCAGCCGGCAGTGTGCGATCCATCACCCGCTGTGAGGATGCATGGGAGATGTACAGTGGTCTACGCCCTTGATAAATGGAGGTGGGACAAAAGCACGTGGTAGATATGGATGGAAGGGAACCTTCCACGCCCTTGACCCTGGGAGAAAACACACTGGTTTTAGCCCGAACCAGAAACCCATAAGCTCCCCTTAAATCAGAGAAACTGCAAAGGGGGGCTATTCCACTGGAACACGCCGTTAAATCGTTCCTCACTTGACCTCATTAAGGACACAGAGAGAGTGAAGAAATACTATGAAGCGTTCCGTTCTGCCACAGTGAGCGGAGCCATATGGAGCCCAGGCGGGGCTGTCAGGGGACTGTTTTCTCTCTCCCCGAGCAGTGAGACAACAGTAAACACGACTAATGTGCCTGTGTTTACTCCCAGCCACTTCCTCACTCCGCTCCGGCCCACTCCGCCGCAGCGGGCCATCTCGCCAGCCCGTTCCATGGGGTTCCCTCACAGCGGGGGCTGATGAGCTCACCACCGGATGGAGCCTCTTCCACCGATCTGTCCGTAACCCTCACAATCGCCACGACGCACGGCATAAACACACACACACACACACACACAAACACGAAGAAACGCGGACAGACATGCAATTGAGCGTCTGACCGCAAGAAGCAAAGCATGCAAAGCGTTTCCCTTCACGGCAGGGCCTCCATTTTGACCAGCCATGTCATCCATCACTTATGTTTCCTTCAGAGCAAAGGGGGTACACACCGCACACACCGTCAGCTGAACGACAACATCAGCCCAGAGCGCAGACATCCATGCCCGCTGTCTGGCTTTATGAAAAGGGCAGAGAAGGGAGGGGATCATGGCCATTCAGATATATTACATTATTGTGTGGCCCGCTAAGTGCTTTTGGTTGCTCCGGCAGCCCAGACTCAAATGACAGAGGGAGGCAGGCAGGCAGGCAGGTAGGCAGCAGCAGCTCTCTGGCGGGAAGCACATACACCAGGTGGAGGAAGAGAATGATGTCTGTTTGGTAAGCGTCGGGCCGCTTATTACCGTGGCCGACGTGCTCCGAAAGCGGGCTGGTGGTCGCACGAACACGTCATCCCACCCATCTGCCTCTGCCATCCGCCCCCTGCTTCTGAGCCTGCCCCACACACCTGGTGAGTCACCAGAAAAGGAAGGAGTTTGAGGAGGATAGAGAGGGGGAGAGGGAGAGGAAGAGGGCAGGAGGAAGAGGGAGAGAAAGAGCAGGAGGAAGACAGGGCTAGAAAGCAGGGGAGGAAGTATATAAAAAATATAGATTGCCTGATAAATTCTGGGAAAATGCCATAAAGATACAGTGCAAGAGAAAGAGAGAGAGAAAGAAAAAGAGAGAGAGAGAGAGAGAGAGAGAGAGAGAGAGAGAAAATAACGAAGGAAGGTCAGAGGAAAAACCAATAGGCGGAGACCAAAAAAAATAAACACAGCGGGATAGGGCAACGGGGGTTGTGATGGAAAAGAGATACTACGCTGTCACCGGTCATGAGCACAGAGAGATAAAGCGAAGGGGATACGCTTAACAAGCACACGGCGGGAGGCAAGGAGCAAAATGGAAACGAGAGGAAGTGCAACAGTGTCACTGTCACATTGAAATTGAGTGAGAATGAAAAACAGAGGGTGGGAGATAGAAAAGTGTGAATGAGTGAGGGTGATGGCGGAGGAAGGAGAGAGAGAAAGAGAGAGAGAGAGAAAGCGACAGAGAGAAAGAGAGAGCCCCAGTGAAAGGCCTCCAGAGAGAGAGAGGAGAGAGAGAGAGAGAGAATGAGACGCTATCACAAAGAGAGACTTGTCACAATAGAGAGAGGGATGGAGGGAGAGAGCCCTGCACCCTGTGACCCGCGGGCCCACATGGCCCTGCATGCTGAGATGACTGGTCGACCAGCTCAAGGTTGGAATGCGGCACGGTGTTCGTGCCTTGTGTCGGACTATAGTAATGGACCCGTCGTAATCCTTCGGGAGTGTGCCGTGTGATCAATCCCCCTGAGCTTTTCCCTGGATTGAGGCCTGGCAGCAGGCTGCTGTTTTCTATTCATGCATAGGAAGAGTCTGGCTTCCACCTGGGATTTCTATGAAATATGCAAAGTAATGTTGACAAGGGACCTAAACACATGTACAGTATATGCACGTACTCATAGTACTCACACACTGTCACAGGCATGCACACACACACACACACACACACCCCTCCTTGAGTGACGCGAGACTGTGCAGAAGGTCTAATGGTGTTGTTATCACAGACAGGCTATTTGATCATTCCTGGCAAGCTCAGGTGTGCTTTAATAAAGCTGTTTATTGATGAGAGCCACTTCCATACTCATTAGGTCGAGGCCATATTAGGATCAAATGGCAGGGGCGAGGGAGTGTGTGTGTGTGGGGGGGGGGGATTGGAAGTTCATCAACCATCATCATCATCATCATCGTCATCCGCTTTGTCCGGGGTCGGGGCGCGGAGGTAGCAGTTCAAGCAGGGCATCCCAAACTTCCCTTTCCCGGGCCACATTAACCAGCTCTGACTGGGGAGTTCCCAGGCCAGTGTGGAGATATAATCCCTCCACCTGGTCCTAGGTCTGCCTCCGCCCAGCTGGACGTGCCTGGAACATGCCAGGTGGCATCCTTACTAGATGCCCGAACCACCTCAACTGGCTCCTTTCTACGCAAAGAAGCAGGCCCACATGGAACCTCTCACCCTATCCCTAAGGGAGATGCCACCCTGAGATGACTCGGTCATGACCCACCCTTCATGACCATAGGTGAGAGTAGGAACGAAGATAGACCGGTAGATTGAGAGCTTTGCCTTCTGGAGCTCTCTCTTCGTCACAACGGTGCGATAGAGCGACTGCAACACCGCACCCGCTGCTCCAATTCTCCGGCCCATCTCTCGTTCCATTTTACCCTCACTCGAGAACAAGACCCCAAGATACTTGAACTCCTTCACTTGGGGTAAAGACTCATTCCCTACCTGGAGTAGACAATCCATCGGTTTCCTGCTGAGAACCATGGCCTCAGATTTGGAGGTGCTGATCCTCATCCCAGCCGCTTCACACTCGGCTGCGCCAATGAGTGTGCAGGTCATGCCATCAGGACCACATCATCTGCCTGATGCAATCCTCTGCCCACCAACCCGCAGCCCCCCTCCCCCGCGGCTACGCCGTGAGATCCTGTCCATGAATACCACAAACAGGATAGGTGACAAAGCGCAGCCTTGGAGGAGGAAACGAGTCCGACTTACTGCCGAAGACCCGGACACAGCTCTCGTTTTCTGGATGGCCCTTAGAGACCCCCTCACCCCATATGCACCTCCCACAGTATCTCCCGGGGAACCCGATCAACGCCTTCTCCAAATCCACAAAACACATGTAGACCGGTTGGGCATACTCCCAGGCCCCCTCCTGGGTAAAAATGTTCCACGACCAGGCCGGAAACCGCATTGTTCCTCCTCAATCCGAATATGTCGAACCCTCCTTTCCAGCAGTATACTTTAGGCTGAGTAATGTGATGCCTCAAGTTGGCACACACTCTCCGGTCCCCCTTTTTGAACAGGGGAACCACCACACTCCTTAGGTACTGTCCCCGACTTCCACGCAATGTTGATAAGACGTGTCATCCATGACAGTCCCTAGAGCCTTCAGCATTTCTGGGCGGACACACTGTGGAGTTGTTTGACTACCTCAGTGACCTCCGCCAGGGAGATTGCCGCTGATCCCCCATCATCCTCCAGCCCTGTCTCACACACACACACACACACACACACCCCTGTATACAGCTTGAATGGTTCCCTGCTTTCCCCTCCTGAGGTGTCGGATGGTTTTCCAGAACCGCTTTGTGCCAGAAGTCCTTCTCCATGGTTTCTCCGAACTCCTCCCACACCCGCTGCTTTGCTTCTGCCACGGCCGAGGCTGCAGTCCTTCGGGCCTGTCGGTCCCTTGCAATCGCCCAGTACAGCATGTCCCGGAAGGCCTCCTTCTTCAATCGGACGGCTCCCCTGACCACCGGTGTCCACCAGGATGTTCGAGGGTTACCGCCCCTTGAGGCACCTAAGACTTTGAGACCACAACTCTCAGAAGCAGCTTTAGCAATGGAGGCTTTGAACATCGCCCACTCCGGTTCAATGCCCCCAGCCTCCACAGGGATGCCAGAGAAGCCCCGCCGGAGGTGTGAGTTGAAGGCCTCCCGGACCGGGGACTCCTCCAGACATTCCCAGTTCACCCGCACTACACGCTTGGGCTTACCAGGTCTGTCCAGAGGCTTCCCCCGCCACCTGACCCAACTCACCACCAGATGGTGATCAGTTGACAGCTCTGAGTGTCCAAAACATATGGCCTCAGGTCCGATGATACGATAACAAAATCGATCATCGACCTTCTGTCTAGGGTGCTCTGGTACCAGGTACACTTATGAGCATCCTTATGTTCGAACATGGTGTTCGTTATGGCCATTCCATGACTAGCACAGAAGTCCAATAACAAGCCACCACTCGGGTTCAGATCGGGGAGGCCGTTCTTCCCAATCACGCCTCTCCAGGTGTCTCCATCATCAGTTCATCAACCATAGCGTTTAAATTCTCCCTCTGGGACCTATTATCATGCTTGCACAAACACAGACGCGCACACACACATTATGCAAACTCACACAGCATCACACGGCACACAGGTTTGAGAGCACACCCAAAAAGAGGACTCAACCAATTCACCAACCTTGTACTACACATGATGCAGTTTCCAGTAAGGTAATGTAAGGTGAAAAAAAAACACACAAATGAATCCCTTTAATAATTAAATGTGTAGTTCATCTCCACAGCATACTGGCGCGTTAGCGTAGGACCTGGCCTGCTTCCATGTGCAGCTCATCAGTTAGCACGGGAATAGGGCCCGACTAATTGATTTGCTGTTTTGCGTGCCGTAACAGATCCTAATCAAGCGAAAGCCTCAGTACACAGACAACAGAGCGTGCATCATTCTGAACACAGCAGACCTGAGGGGGTGGGGGGGGGGCGCAATTACACACAGAGGCACTAGAACGCTGCTGGCTGGATGCTTGAGACAACAGCTTGCCCAGACACTTCTTCCCATGGCTATTGGTGAGTTTTGTTTTTGGGACCATCTTTTCGCTAAGGAGGGGGATCACTTCCTCTTCCATGGCATTTGCAAGTCTAATGATCGTGGAGAGCCAATCACGGTCTGAAGTGGCCGTTCAGGCCCCTTCATAACCTAGCAGGGGCGTCGTTCAAATGGTCGTTCAGAGCTAGCACGTCTCCAAAAGCCTCTGTAATTTAGGAGCCGAAAAGAGTAATACTCCTGTGGACCACGAGCAAACGCACAAACTATCGCTATGTGAACTTTTCTGACACTGAGGCCATTCTACTGTTTGGGTGCTTGGGTGGCAGGGATGGATCTTTTCTTTGTGTTGATGTGAAGTGTGTATTTGTGTGTGTGTGTGTGTGTGGGTAGGTGTGTGTGTGTGTGTGTGTGTGGGGGTCTGTGTAAGTAGGTGGGTGTGTGCGTGGGTGTGTGTGTGTATGTGTGTGGGTGGGTGGGTGTGTAGGTGTGTGTGTGGAGGGAGGGTGGGGCACCCTCTATAAGCGACTGCTTGATTTCCCAGTCTTCTGCTAGAAGCCAGGACATGGAGTGCTGAGATGTATCAGGCTGGGTTAGATGGATTTCATTACGGAGCTGGCTGCTACTGCTGCTGCCGCTGGTCCGCTGGAGGAGGCAATGAAACTCCATTACTCTGCTTTTATCACCAAACTACTCACCCGCCCCAATTTCTGCAAACAGCCCTAGCTATCTTTCCCTGACTGGTTTTCAAATTGCCTTCCCTATCTGTCTTTGGCTGGGTGTAAAAGGGGTGTGATAGTCCTCGCCATCCAGCTCCAGCTTAGATGAGATGACTTTCACATACTAATTCAGACTTTCCCACGAAGAATACAACACTATTGTGTTCTGCGGAAACACAGAGCCGCTAACCCTTGTGCCCCTCCTCGGTCGAGGAGCCTTTTGTGTTTGCTCACCTGGCATGGCCTCTCTGGCCACTTTAATATGAATCGCCGTCTGCAATATTAGATGGAGTTGTCCCTGGCGATGGAGGGTGCCATATGTTCGCTGTTTGTTTAAAGTTTGTGTGGGTGCAGTGGTGCCATGGTGGGAGCTGGCTGTCATACTTTTGTGTCCATCAACATTGCCACGGGAACAGCTGCCATAAGGGGGGGAAAGCCGACCTACAGGAAATTAGGAGTGTGACGAGATAAGACCTGACGTGTATCAGATACAGTTCCCTGGCAACCATTAAGACCAGGGAGGAGGCACAACAAAACAACACAACAACAACGGGAACGTAACAGATACATTGACACCTTGGTTTTGTCCCTTCACAGCCGCTGAGTGATGGCTACACACACACACACACGCACACACACACACCCACACACACACACACACACACACACACACACACACACACACACACACACACACACACACACACAAACCCACACACACTCAGACACTGGATGACATGGAGCTTCCATTGACACTTAGCCTCTAGCAAGCACTTGTGGACCTCTGTCTCGAATACATTACTATCTATGTGGAAGTTCCCTGCATTGTTGCTGTGGCTGCCCAGCTGATATGTGGTGGAGCAGCCGCTTTGGACTGTCGTTTATGGATTCAGCTTTGCAAGAACAGATAAAAGTGTATTAAATCCAGCTTCCAGTCAAGCACAAAAATACTAAATTGAACGTCACTAATAAGGAATTTTCCTGATTTTGATCCGACCGCACGCAGGCTCATAAATAAAAACTGTTCAGGTCTGAAATAAAGTGTTATTTTGTTATGCATTACTAGTTCCCCCTCGCTAAGAGGGAAATGTATTTTCTTCTGCTGGTGGTCGAGCAGTTGATGTAAACCGCCCAGCCTTACTCTCTGCTTTTATGCCCTCTGGTCATGCCATCAAACATCCCTACATCAGGAAGACCCTCACGGAAACCCCTGCCTGCATGTACCACAAACACACACACACACACACACACATGAAACACCCCAGCACGCTCCCTATGTTGTGTTGACTGAATTATGAGTTTGTGATGAAGGTATCATGGGCGTCCGCTGGGTATTGAACAGAGAGGGTTTTGCTCGGCGTGCCAGGTTTTATCCGAAGAAGCATGCCTCTCTCTCTCTCTCTCTCTCTCTCTCTCTCTCTCTCTCTCTCTCTCTCTGTCCTGTGCAGACCGACTTGGTGGAGGTGGTGCACACAGAGAGAGAGGCTGAGGTAATGGAAGTGAAAAGGTCATTTGGCACCTCATAGAGTACACATCTAATACTATAGCCATCAGCTCCGCCGTTATACGGGCTGCTCCACTGACAGCCCCGCTATCTAGACTTGTGACCCTGTAGGAGGACCTTAATGTGAGCCATCGCTCATTTGAAATCGAACGGGGCTCATTACGCTGACGATCATGGGGGGGAGGGGGGGCGGCGTATGGCTGCAGGACACTTCAGGGTCGTCAGATCACCATGGTACTACACTGTACTGTACACGTCAGTCCCAGGGGAAATGTATGGTACTGTAGCTGTGGCACCGTCCATCTTCTCTCTGTCAGGCAGACATTTTCCCCTTTCAACATGAAGTGCTTTTCAGCAACTTGTCTCGAAGCTATTTAAGTTACAATAAGTTATTAGAGTAGATCTCTTTTTTTCATAGATATCTTGTCTGCATCTCAAAGTGTCAGATTTGATAAGATATAGATAGATGAGCATAGATAATTATACTAAGCCTCTTGGTCACGGAGACCATTAATAACTCGTCTCCATTACGAACATCCTTAGTTTTTTCTCAAATATCAGTTGATCAATGGGCTTTCAGTCCAATGAGTTGATTAAGAGTAGCCTTAACAACTGGGAACGTCTCCAGTCCTACACTGTTGTCACAAGGGTCCATTACAACCATTGTACACAGTTTACTTAAGGCCATTGTTGAGACGAGGAGGTGGAAGAGGCAGCTGTGACTTGGCCAGGTATGCAGCTGTTGTTGATGTTTTCTAATTGAGCCAATTGTGCTGCACCTGATGGGAGATTCCCTGATTGGGGCCTCCTTTGTCTAATACATCCTACCTCGAGAGCCTTTCAAATGAGTGTGTCAGGGATGTTCTAACACAAAAACTAGGCCCCTCATAGTCTGGCGTCACTTTTACTTCAACAGCTAAGTTAAAGGCTAAAACATTTATGATTAGTGATATTTTGGGGTAAGCATATGTCCATTCATGCATCGAATTGACGAAATTTGTATATATATTTCTGTTTGCTGTGAATTATAAAGACAAGGGTGTTTGTTTTATTGAAGTTTCCTGGTTCAATAAATATGTCTCGGGGAGTGTTTACCATCTGCCCTCAGACACAGTCTCCGATCAATAACACCATAAAAGCCTCCAAGAGAAAAACAGAGAGATGATGTTCAGTACCATCTTTTGAGTTTGATCTTTTGTGTCTAACCTTTTCACAAGTGACTAACAAGTAGTTTTGACAATTAAACCCATTAGCAGTGAAGGCTCAGCTGGATATCCTTCCACTGAGGAGTGGGGGGAGCGTGGGCGGTACGGAGGAGAGGACAGGCGCTACGACAAACAGGAACACACACAAAGAGAGAGAGAGAGCGAACGAGAGAGAGAGAGAGCGAACAAAAGAGAGAGAGAGAGAGAGTGCGAGTGGGTGAGAGAGAAAGAGAGAGAGAGCTAACGAAACAGAAGAATTGACCTTCTGCTCTACAGCCCTGTCTCAGGCAACAGTGTCTGGTTCTCAGTCAGAAGCAATAAAGAAGAAAGGAGAAAGTTGTGAGAAAAGTGCTGGTCTCCTGACTCCAAGGGCACAACAACTTCAAATGGGCTGCCAAACGTTTCCTCTCTTCATCATAATGACAACTGGAACATTTAGGGGGAGCCTCTGACCCCCAAACGATTTCAGCTGAGGATAATCTATCGTTTGCACGACGCTCACCCTCAACTCTAAGAGCCGGGCAATTTACAGAAAAGACTGGCCTGCTATCGAAGCAGAGGCCAAGTGTTATATAGCCTACCAAACAGTGTCTCATTAAGCGCTCAGGCAATGGAGATTGGGTCTTATGGGTTAATGTTACTGTCACAAAGAAGAAATCATTTAGTTCAGCTATGCAGACCTAACACCCACAAGTGAATTCCTCCACGATAAACTTCGTGGACCGTCGAGAGTGAGAGAGACCAAATAAGAATTCACTGCCTCCTACCCGCTCCTTCCTTAAGAGACAGGTCCTGCCCCCGTGCTGTGGCTATAGAAAGCACAGCGTTAGCAGCACACTCAGGTGGGGGGTGGCAGCGCAGACCCACAGCAGGTGG
Organism: Galaxias olidus; assembly: GCA_026901105.3. Taxonomy (NCBI): domain Eukaryota; kingdom Metazoa; phylum Chordata; class Actinopteri; order Galaxiiformes; family Galaxiidae; genus Galaxias; species Galaxias olidus. The sequence goes on from JAPMUY010008087.1 coordinate 473,244, forward strand.
CTCGCCCGCGGCCCACTGCCGAGCACCACGCGGCCTCGTGGTCCAGCGAGCCCTCGCTGATCGCGTCACCGTGCACGAGTCCACCCGTGTGCTAAGCACAGGGTGTAAGGGGATTCGTTCTAGCTGACTGCGTGTGCACACGTTCGTTGAATGTCTGAGAGAGAGAGAGAGAGAGAGAAAGAGAGAGAGAGAGAGAGAGAGAGAGCGAGAGTGAGAGCGAGAGCAAGCAAGTGGCAGGCTCCTGTCATCTTCCATCAGGCCCAGCTCCTTTGTAACTGAACAGCAGTGGGCTGGGGATCCAGGCTATACCAGGGCAGAGAAAGGGAGACACTGGCCATGAAGTGTGGGCTGAGGTTGGCCGCTGTAAGGGTGGCCACCCCATCATCCAGGGCCCTGCTTGCGGCTGCCGGCAGCTGGGGACTCCCTCAGTAAGTGGGGGTAACAGGGACAGGGTGACAGGGTGGCAGGGGCCAGAGGGGAGCAGGTTAATGGGGGAACAGAATGGGGGACAGCTCTGTCACCTCCCCCCAGACCACCCACTGACTCATGCTGCTCTCACAGGAGCTACTCACTCGCCGCAACGCATTTTGAGGCTGCAGGCGCTACGACGAGCGTGGGTCTGTGTGTGTATCATATGATTAGATAGACCCATGTATTTGATAGGTTCACATTTCAGACTAGGTTAGGCTCTGCTTTGGCATTTGATGTCTGCCGCTGTTCTGTCCCTCTGCAGAGTAGGAATGGCTCAACCTCAAGCCGTTTCAATGTAAAGGAGAATTACTTTTGGCATCAAGAAGAAGCTTCAATCTTTTTACCACTTTGCAAAAAAAGATATGCTTAAATACAATAACTTTCAAACTGTTTGCTCAAGCCCCGAGAGCAAAGCATCAGCGTTTGTTTGAAAATCCCATTTTTTTTCTTGTTTGGTTTTTGCGCCAGAGCTGATTTTCTTGAATTCTCTGATATTCTTTGAATAAAAACATGCCAGCTGTCACATGAAACTAAATCCTCCCACCCATCACTGAAATCAGGTAGCTTGGCAAGCATTTATAGTAAACAAGACTTCTCTCTTTCCTTTAGTTTCTTGATTTCTTTCTCTTTCTTTACCACCTCTTCCTTCCCTCTCCCCTGTTCTTTCTTTATGCCTCTTCACATCTCTCATTGGCACACACACACATACACACACACAAACACAACCTGTGGGACCATGCTGAAGCTGACCCGCAGAGCAGAACTGCATAGGGAAACTTAATGCGCTTAAGCCCTGTGCCAGTGTGTGTGCATGTCATTTCACCAGATTTATCACAACTGGAGCAAATATAATCTATTCCATCTTTACAAGCATCTCATGCAGTTTGTTGCACAACTTTTAGAAGGCCAAACCCTTCCGCAATTGACAAGAAAGGACCTGAAAGAAAAGTAGACATTTACAATTCTGGTTAAATAAACTCCATTATGTCCCTGCTGCCATGCTAATAAAGCTAATCTGAATTTTTAATTGGGGAGAGAGAGTAGCGAGAGAGAAGAGAAGACCCATTTACCGAACCACCACTTGAAACCCATTTAAATGTGCTTTGAACAAAACATTGTGCTCCCTTTATTTAAAAAGCACAAAGCGGATGCCACGATTTGAACGCAAGAGGGGCTGAAGTGCTAAAATTTCACAGAACACAAACAGTGCACACCTACACAATCTTAGAAACACTTCCAGATGCTAGGTTTAGCACTCCAATAAACTCAAATAACTTAAGTATATAGAATAATATTCCATAGAATATTCTACTCTATGCTACAAGCAGCTACGCAAGAAGACATTTGACATAGTGAATAAAAAAAATATATTGTCTGGAATAGTCACTCCTACCCCCTGTTCTGTGCGGACTTCATAAAATTCACAGGAAGCAGTCTGATTGATGCTGTTGGAGAAAAACAGACCCAGGGCAAAGTCAGCACCGTTGGGATCCACTTGATACTGAGCTTTATGTAGTTATGCCTCCCTCTCTGTGTGTCAAAGCATTCTCCACCACTCTCACGGTGACTTGCGGTGTGCAAACCACGCATGAAATGGAACCGGATTTATACAGATAGTTCAATTGAGCTTAAAGCACACAAGGTGTCGGACAGGTACAGTTTCGTCCGGTCACGTCACATTGTGGAGGACATAATAGGCCCGAGCAGTCCCACGGCTCGCCCTTAACGTCGGGAGTGGCACTTGACATGCTTCGTCCACGCAGAAGCCTTTCAGAGCTGAGTAGCGTAAATCCATTCGTGGTGATCATTAAAGCACATTCATCTCACGTCGCTGGGTCTAACATGAAAGGGAATAAATTATACGCGAGGAGTCGGATGTGAAATTCCTTCCACAATCTCAGGCAGCACTGCTTACCATTACCATAATAGTCACATAATAATCACATTTTTTATCTAAAGTTTACTCTACGAAAAATTGGAGTCATAGAAGAAGAAAGAGCCTCTGAGCGGTCCCGAGGATATGTACAGTTTGGGTTGGTGGGTCTCTGAAGTCAAATGGGCTTTGAACAAGGACCGGCCTTAGCCAGAGTGACAGGCAATGTCCTCATTCATCTTCCACTTGTCAGACAGGCTAATATCAAGAGTGCATTTGAAGTGCTATACACTTCCCTGGCTTTAACAAACAGGTGGAGAAAACAAAATCTAGGTCTAGGCCTACGTGACTCAATGTATTATACATGTCTGAGTTGACTGTGACATGTACAGTATGTATGTGTGTGTGTATGCGTGTATTGTGTCGGCATCAGCGTGTGTTTTCAGACAGGCAATGGAGTTGTCCAGGTGGAGAGGCAGACAGTTAAAGGGCCTGATTACATAGATCTAATGTACACACCCAGATTACTCTGTCTCCTCATCTTTTTCCGACATGCCAGTCGGAGTCTAACACCCGCTCTCTGCTCCCCATGCCGCCTCCTCCTCCTCCTCCTCCTCCTCTTAGCTCCCAACTACTTCCCCTGGGAACCACGGCAACAACAGACCATAAATTAGCCAGCAAATTGTCAGGAACGCTGAATAATGAAGCGGCAGGCCTGCTTTAATTCATCACTGTCGTTTATCAACACCGTGCCGGCGCTTGGGTCATGCCCCATATATGATTCTATCAATTCACTCATTCCATGCAGGCAGCACCACCCACCCAATCACTGTTCCTTTTTACCCAATCTCTCTCTCCCTCTCTCTCTGTCGCGCTATGAATCTTTCTTCTCTCTCTCTCTCTCCCTCCCTCTTAATGATGCTCTCTCTCTCTTTTTTCTTTCTTTACTGTGTGTCTCTCTCGGTTCCATGTCTTTACATGCGCTGCACCACTCGTTGGCTAATCTCCCTGATTTATCTCTATGCGGGAGTTGTCATGGGTTTCGTTGGTCTCCACCGTCACGGACCTGATAAACTCGCCGATGGGATGCTTCATCCATAATCATGCCAGTAAACCTGAACGCATATGCTAAACAGCAGCACAAACTGTGTGAGAAAGTAAATCCATCCAAAGGCCAGATTTAACGCTGCCTTTTACATACATATTTTACATACACACACAGTGGGGGGAGTTATCCTGGGCTCCTCCAGGTGGGGCGTTCCCAGGTTAGGAAACGTGCCCAGACTGTTAACACATCGTGATGGATGTATGATTGCAGGTGCAGCGCGTCCCCGGTGCCTGCCTCTCGCCAGCATGCATAAGAATGAGTCGACAGCAGGCCCAGCTGTGAGCAACACGATTCACTTTATCCCCGTCCCCCCCGTTTCTATTCAGCTCCACCGCAGGTAGGAAATTACATTTGCATTACCCTGGTCTGAACTTGCCCGCGTTGGAGTCCCTGTGCCTCATCTGAGAGGAGGGGAAATCTGGGAGGGGAGGTGAGGACCGTGAGCTTGTCGAGCAATCACTGCAGGGAGGCCTCTGTGCTTTCCATGGAAAGATTAGTGTTTGTTCAGGACCAGTCAAACACACCCTAGTCCGCTCATGGCACTGACACGTAGCTGGTTAATTGTATTAAGCACGGCCTGTGCACCATCACAAAGGACATGCAACAGTTGTACTTAACAGGAGAGCCGTTAAGGACGGAGGGCTTTTTCCTAAGGGAGGGCCACCAGAACCAGAGCCAGGGAGCGGCCTTGTGTTAATCCCCCTTTCGGGTCAGTGATCCTGGCCCACGGTACCTTTCTCCAGCCGGCACGCTGACAAACGCCCGCTGTCAGGCTCACATGGAGACTAGCCTCAGTGCAGCGCGACAGCATTGTAAAAGGTCAGCCACTCCGACGAGGTTTTCACACTTCTCCACCAGTGCACCTGCCATTGACAGCGTGGGGCGCAGCCCATTGAACAGCGCAGTGAGAGTTCTGGCACTGATGTGTAGCAGCTCCACAGGGCTCATCATGCTGTGTTGCCATCAGCCAGGTGACGTCTTAATGGCCGTGAACACTGGAACATTCAGTCAAACGTCAGAACAGAGCATCGCCATCAATGCCGTGCTTTCAGTGGGAAAGATAGGACGCCAACGAACAATTTAATAAATTTGCCTGCACAAAGCCATGCAGGCAGTCGAGCAGCTTTCATTGATTTCAAACTAGTCATTAGGATGTATTGTTGCTGATGGCTCTTTGGCTCTTATGGAGCTACGTAATTACAGTAATTTGCTACATTAAATGCCAAGAAATGCCAAACATGGTGCTAATGATTAGTTGAACTTGAATAAAAATAAATCAGTGAAAGCCAGTGAAAGTTTTTCCAGATTAGTTTCTCCAACTTGTGTATTTTTCTGCGACTGCCAGCACATAAAATCCAACTTGGCTGAAAAAGGAAAGCAATTAGCTCCCGCTCGCTTACACATTTCCCTTTGAAAAGTGTTTGCCTCTCCATCCCTGCACGCGTCTCTGTCATAGTATCGTTTTCTTGTTAGAGAGCCGGCCTTGGACTGACACAACCTCAAACCAGGCAGCACTTGATCAGGGTCCAAGGCGGCTCGCGGCTACCAAGCTCCACCAGCTGGTGTGGGGGACTCTGCCATGGAGCGAGAGGGGAAGAGGGAGTGAGCAAGAAGGAGGGACAGAGAAGGGGTGCAGGGATCTAGCAGAAGGTGTCCTTTCCAAAATACACAGACTGAAAACAGGGAAGTCGTTTGGTTGGTCAGAACATCTAGTTTTCACGTCTCCTGCAACAAAGTTTGTTTTCTGTATTTTCTGTCATAATCATAACTGCGACATTCTTTCATTTGAGACGTAAAAAATGATCAAATTTTCATATTCTGTGGGAAACTCATATCTTTTTGTTTAATTGCTGCAGATATAATGGATGAGCAAATGTCGTTAAGGAGGTAATGAGAAATTATAAATAGGCAAGATTCCAAGCTGGAAACTTTATAATATTGGTCCTGCTCATGTCATAAATAATTCAAAGTACTCATTACATTACAGTCTATTAAGGAATGTAATTTATATCCTTCCAGTGAGTAAGGAGCCAGAGACAAAGAATAGTGTACATCTAGGAGGATGAACAAGAAACCATCCTTTTAAAAAATAGCCTTCGTTTTAGATCATTCTTGTGCTACACTGAAACACATAAACGAATATGAATGCAATCGTATTTTATGGTTATTTTATCCTTTTGTATCCTACTGAACATGCTGTAAAATGTGTTTTCCCTTTTTTCAACCAATGTTGATGTAAAACTGCATTGCCAGGTTTATAAAATGTCATAACCTTACTGAAGGCAATCTAAGGGAAATGAGAACCCTGTTTTGGCAACATGTCTTAGAAGTTTATTAGAACAAAAGGACCTAGGTACACCTAGCCTGGGAAAACAGACACCACATACCGACAGTTAGAAAGAAGACATTAACCTAGAAGTCCCTCCAAGACTTTAGGAAGCCACAGTACAAAACCCTAGGTTAAAGATGCTAAGACTTAAAGACCTAAAGTGAAAGTAAAGACTCCCAACGAGTCAATTAGGGACCCACGTTAGCAAATTGTGTTAATTTGGATTAATATGGAATATAATGCCAAATGAGTCTTCTTCAAATAAACCCATTATTTTTGATTCCATGACAGCCTTTTAGGAGCAACATACCCTACTACTGCGGCATACTACAAGAATAATGACAATACAATCATGTCTGTTGTGGATGGCTCGCACGGCATATTTGAGGGTATTAGTTATCACAAGTTTAGGTGGTAATTCCTGTGCTGGAGTCTTCCATCCGTCTCTGTCAGTTAGAAGCCGTAACAGTAGACGGCTAACATAAATCCTGGTGGATTGCCTAGCAGAGTGTTAGTTTGAATGGCTTCTTCAGGCTGAAGAGAAAACCTGAGCTTGTTGGTGCGTACCGGTGGAGTGTTGCATGCACACTTGGCTTCAGGTATCGGGATGGAATAGGACAATAGAAGTGGAAAGGGGACCAGTCGGCCAGCAGACATGGCTGCCTTTCCTCCTCCTGAGCTTAGGGTTCTCTGTGACGGAGTCATTCTCCTCCCCTCACAAACCGACAGTTAGCTTTCCACTGAGAGACATGGACACCCCAGGTGGACTGCCATATAAATGGCCATGTCTCCTGGCCCGACGGTAGGGAACCAGAGCACGGCTTGCAGGGATCCCCGAAACTATTCGACACACTGATCTTTAAACAAAATTCTACAAGGAGCTTGTATATATTCCATTCATCTCCAAATTAGTTCACAATGTATTTGCTGGTTTCCTTATCAACCAAATTCAATATTCAGAAACACAGGCTGAATAGAGGGAATAATCGCAGCCACACTTAATTAATGCATCATTTAAATGAACAATAAATGATTTCTCGGGGCGGGCATATGAATTTGTGACTGGAGGCAAGGGCTCGAGATTATGATGTGATATGTAATTAGAGTTTATTATTGACGACATGGGTGTTAAACTGGCCTTATAGTGGACAGGCTGTATCAAAATTCGCTCATGCCCTTTCATCCATATGACTGCCAGAGGCTCTGAGCACCAGTGGGAACTACACATGAAAAGAGATGCCCCCTATCACACTTCAAATGAAGCTTAAGGCTCAGAACAGCATGTGTGTCCTGCTTCAACAGTCCACCAAGTCTCCCTCACTCATTCCCCTTTCTTTCTCCCTCCGTCCATACACAGCGTGATGTGGATGCGAGACGTTCCCACAGGAAAGTCTGTTATTTTCGACGCTTTCATCAGTTTTTCCACCTCGCCCCTCATTCAACTTTAATCTTTTTCTCCGAGATGTGAGGACGCAAGGTATATTTTCTCGAGACCCACCTCCCCTGCCACTTTTATTCCCCATCAAAGTTGCAGGTGTGGATGTGGACACAAGTGTAGAGAGGATTTCCACGGACCGTGACGGTATATGAACAAGACATTAATAGAGACCGACTTCCAGCCAAATGAAGAGATATTTCACTGGTTTACGGTAAGATTACACCATGCACTGACACAGGAGAAACGATGATGGAACATAAGGCAAAAAAGGCTGGTGCAAAAACAATCAAAACCAAACACTTAGTGCAAACAATAACACTGATTAGGAGCGCTGGCTGAAACTCACTGACGTGCCCTGCTGGGTGGATCCCAGTGCTCCAGCCTTTTCTCAGTGACATTCACCTTTGATGTTCTCTATTCTCGCCCCCACATTCTCTCTTTCTTAAATTTTTTTTTTTGAGAATGGTCTGATTCCATCAACGACTGTGCTTATTGTTCTTTACCCTGCATTTCTCCCTCTTTCTCTATCCATCCATCCATCCATCGACTCATCCATCGATTCATCCATCCATTGGACTCAGTTCCTATGACGTGCATGTGCTCGTCGGATTCCTTCTGCTGGGCTCTGGACTTCGAAGCAAGCCTCCCTCCTCTTATCTCAGGTGACAGTGGGCTCAGCTTGCAGGAGCAGCGCATGTCAGAGAGGCAATCCCCTGGAGATCTTCTACAGCGGGACAGGTCATCTGTGACTGACACACAGCTATGCATAAGTGGGCAAGTATGACGAGAAATAACAGTTTTAAACGCAATTGATTCAGCTGGAGGTGAAAAATAAACGAGTACAGGTCATTTCATATTATTTCACAAATTACAATTTGACAGGCAATGAAACGTACACATGGGCGCAAACGCATGTGCCAAGAGGAAAGTCAAACACATACATGTGGCGGCTCTCTGCTCCATCGGGCCCCTGTGCACCTGGGTCTCGGGCCTCTCGCCTGGCTGCTCCAGTGGCGGAGTGAGAGTTCCAGGAAAGCTTGGGCACAGCCAGAACCCTGGGCTTTGTAGGGACAGCGGGGGCCGGGGTCGGGGTGAAATACGCTCATCTGTTTCTTGGCTCCGGCTGCGCTGCCCTGCTGCACACCGCCTGTCAGGCCACAACAACAACAACAAGCACTCCCCCTCCCTCCCTCCCTCCCTCCCTCCCTCCTGCTCTCTCCCGTAGATATGTACATCAGTAGTGATTCATCAGAGATACTACGGGCGGGCTGAGAAGCCCTGTGGAAGAATAAAGGGGACAGAGAGAGACGTGGCCACGGTGGCCTCCCTGGGTAAGACTCTGAATAGAAGTGACATGGCCTCTTAGGTGGAGTGTTCAGGCGGGGGTCTGTGTGTGTGTGTGTGTGTGTGTGTGTGTGTGTGTGTGTGTGTGTGTGTGTGTGTGTGTGTGTGTGTGTGTGTGCGCACGCACGCACAATCGTGCGTCATCATCGCTCACTCACAAAACGACATCAAGGGTATTGGCTTAGTCTAATGCTGAGTGTCTAATGATGTGTCAGGCCAGGCCCAGGAGCCCCTCGTGCCTTTCCCCGCTTTCTCTGTTCAGTCGTCGCCTCACTCATTACAATAGAGTGCATGGGCCTGAGTCACTCTGAATTGTTCGCGTCATTTTATGTGGGCAGCAGCAAGCAGGCTGAGGTTATGCATTGGGCTGAATGTGTCTGGCGGCTCTTCCAAGATGTAAAATGTGTGGTGGGAACAAAGCTCCGAGTCGGCATCGGCCTTTTGTTCTTTCCCAATCAGAATGGACGTGAAAGGCATGTCACATCCGTCTGCTGAAGTAAGTAGCCCTGTCGACATCTGCGCGTTTGTTCCCCTGAGTCCCTGAACCGTCCCAGTCCCACAGTCCATGGAGAGACGGGGCGTTTGGTGTGCGTGCGCGAGGCAATTAGGGGGACGCAAATGAAACACCCCAGCACACTTCCTATGTTGTGTTGACTGAATTATGAGTTTGTGATGAAGGTATCATGGGCGTCCGCAGAGTATTGAACAGGTTGCCAGGTTTTACCCGAAGAAGCATGCCTCTCTCTCTCTCTCTCTCTCTCTCTCTCTCTCTCTCTCTCTCTCTCTCTCTCTCTCTCTCTCTCTCTCTCTCTCTCTCTCTCTCTCTCTCTCTCTCTCTCTCTCTCTCTCCCTCTCTCTCTCCCTCTCTCTCTCTCTCTCTCTCTCTCTCTCTCTCTCTCTCTCTCTCTCTCGTCACCACAATTGTAGATCTGAATCCCGGTGGACGTGTGCACTGGGCTGTCCGAGGCACAGCCACCACCGCTCATCCAGATGAGACGGCGTTTACATGCGGCTCTCATCCGATGGGTTTAAATGACATGGTGGTAAACGTCAGAGCTAATCTTCCCAGGACACCCAAGGCTGTGGCCTGCCACGCCGCCCGTCCCATCTGTCACTACACGTTACCTTCAGTCCCGCTCCCTTTCTTACTCTCCCCTGCTCTTTCCCCAATCCCGCTCTGATGTAAACTCGCGAAAGAGCCAGAATTGCTTTTCTTTCTTTCTTTTTTAAAGACATGTAGCAAATGCAAAAGGAATGTAAATTAATATAAATTACAACTAACATTACACTCGGCACATGTTGTACCATTTTATACAATGGCCATACTGTGGTATCACTCTGTAGCTCATCGGCTCAACGTTGGATTCCATTGGAAAAGCCTTCCCAATACATCCATGAATAGTTGGCCATTCCTTCCATAAAGGCCATGTTCAGACAGTGTGCACTCTGGCTGCTGACCATCCTGTCCGTCCAATAAGGTTTGGCTCATACTTTATTAAAAGAGAGAAACGGGTCTGGCAGATATCCCTTAGAGCTGCATGACCTCCAGAACGCCGAGGAGGCCAGGATATGAGTCAGAGCCGAGCCTACCCAAAGAGGTAGACTTATACAGAGGGAAGAAAGGGGAAAAGAGACATCCCTCCTCTGCATTGGGTTTTACTGTGTCTTTTCTCTAACACATATCCAAATCTCCATGCATTTCACTGTGATGTTCTGTCAACGTGCAGTAATTGCACATTCTTTCCCCCCAACAAAGCTCGCTGAGCGTTGAGGAAGTGGAGCGGAGCTTCCCGTCACCATCTGCTCCATAATGCTCCACGTGTGTGTGCCTATCCGTCTGAGTGTGTGCGTGTGTGCGGAGCTGGCACCGCAGCGGAGACGTCGTAGGGCTATTTATTTTTGTGTGAGATTTTGAGCACTCCGGGGGCTGAGGCAGGGAGTCTTTTAATTAGCACGCCTGAGCCGGCAGCGGAGACAACAGCCTCACGCTGGGACCACATTGGCACCAACCGAAAAATAATGCCCTCCATCTGCACTGCCTTTTGACGTCTTCTTACATAACACCGACGTGCGAACAGAAAACCACCAAGGAGACAAACACAGCACACCCAACTGTGATCCAGTGCTTGATTATTCACAAAGTCTATGCATGGTCAGACAGCAGTTTGATTAGGCATTGTGCTCATTATTGTGCGCTCCAGTGCACATTGATGGGACGCACAAGACCAACGCTCACACTTGTTTGCTCTCTGCGCCTCTCTTGCTTGTTCTAGCACACTCACTTTCTCCCTCATCTCCATCTCACCCGCACTTCCCCCACCCACCTCCGCCCCACCAACTATCTTTCTGAGGGATTATTTTTTTAATTATCTTTTTTGGCGACAAGTCTTTGCTTCATAATTAGTGTCACACCGCAGGCGAGTAATCCTGGTAATTGATGTGTTCTGGCCCAGGGAGCACTGCAGCGCTGTAATCAAGCTGTTGTGACTGCGACCCCCGCCAGCTAATACCACCTCCAGCACAACCTCAGAGAGAGCCCGAGCCCTGACACCGTGACCAACCGCACGGCCAGCTCCCCGTCCAGCTCGGCCCCGCCGCCAGCCGGCGGTGATCACATGGGCTCCTCGCTGCGGCCACAACCCAGCATCATTAACCATGCGGTGCGGACCAATGTAAATGGCCAGTACCAACAGACCATGGCATGAAAGGATCACAGCAACGTTCCAACATCCTATTTTTACATCACTCACTTCCTGTTGCCCATCTGAGTTTATATTCTGAACAAAAAAAAATTATCCTATCAAAGAAATTTGTCCAACATTTTTTATTTAATTATCCTTGTTCCACAACTTTGTAATTTGTTCAAGTCGAATGTTATCCCCTCAATGGATGAATTATTTTGATTGGTTTTATATTCAACTGCATGCTTCTGTAGGCCCTGTACCAAATAGAAATGCAGAATATTTAAGGTAACGTACGTCCTTTTTCTGAATGTGTGAATATGAAATAAATGGAGAGTAAAAACGAGGGGGCCAGGGGTGGAGAGTACTACTTCCAATTTTACACCTCTCTTCTCCTCGTTTGATCGGTTTCTCACCCCTTAGTGGTCGGTCATAGTTGAGTTCCCCTTCAAGTGTAAGTCTCCAGGACAGATTTGATTTATCAAGGCACATTGAGCCCACTGCCCGACCACCTCTGTTTTCACACAGGAGCACCACTCACTCTGTCTCATGAACAGCGTGGCTATCCTGTAGACCGTCCCCACCCCCCCACCCCCACCACCACCACCACCACACACACACACACCCTACCCCACATAGACTGACCGTAAAAGCCATCCCATTATAAACGTCTCACTAGGTAACGGATTGAATAGGTGGACGCTTACCTTTAAATAAACCTTTGGTTTGGGTTCAATTTCAATTCTCAGTTTTGATTGCTATCTAAACTGCCTGTCTTTTTCTTATTAGATAAGTTTCTGAGCTGCTATTTTGATTAATCTTAAATAACTGTTTTGCTTCGAAATATACTCTGATCATATGCAAGTGTAAAGGTAGAGAAACAATACTCAGACTGTGCATTTATAACACATTAGCAGAATAACACAATCAAACATTTTGAAACTAGGTAGAGCATAAAATGGTGATGAGGCTGATTCATCAGAGCAGGGCTGAACTGAGCTAAGAAACTAAGAATCTGCAGTATAATAGTCGGCTGTGGGAATGTAATTAAGTCACTACATTTCTTGTGATTTCCTGACTGATCCAGGAAGAGGTGTCTAGGAGCGCAATTATTGAAGAATTGGCACGACAGTGTTGTATAGACGAAAGTGCCCCTAGTTTATTCTGTCATGAGAGGGCAATAGCCCCGTTGGTTGTTCCCATTGAACTCAGATCAATGGTAGTCCTTCCCAAACCTCATTATTTCAATAGGTATTGACTGGATCTGCTGCTGAATAAAAACAAAAATATAAATCTGTTTTTCTCTTGGGAATATATATTTCCTTTGAGAATGTCTATGTTATGATAGCAATTCAAGTTTGCAAAGAGGCCAATATTTTGCGGTAATTGGCAACCAGAGGTGTCATTTTTTATTTTGAATCATGAAAATTATACAAGAGCTGTCATAACACCGTTATGTCAGAAAGCAGTCAGTCCACACACAAGCACATGTGTAAATGCATCAGGCAGTGCAGGAAAACAGTTCAACCATTTACAGATGCCTCACTTGGTATACAAGCAAAAATCTGACATAAAACAACAGGCGCCATCACACACTCACGCTCACTGAGTGTGCCAGGCGTGGGCTCCAGGTCTGTGCTTGCACAGGGCTGGAATGGAATAGCCTGTGTGTGTCTGTGTCTGTGTGCGTGTATGTGTGTGTGTGTGTGTGTGTGTGTGTGTGTGTGTGTGTGTGTGTGTGTGTGCGTGCGTGCGTGCGAGCGTGCGTGCGAGCGTGCGTGCGTGTGTGTGTTAACTCGTTCCACAGAGCAGAGTGAGTGGGCGGGAAACCAGCCCCAAAGAACCAAGCCAAGGCAAGCCCAAGACTCTTATTTCCCTGCCTCCCAAAAAAAGCACCTGCTCAGATGTGTTTCCTGTGTAAAGTCAAGGTTTCCCTTAAGGCCAGCTCCTGGCTGCTGGAAGATAGCCTGTCTGTTTCTCCGTGTTGTCCTTTTGTACCCCCTTCCTTGTTTTAGCTGAAACTGAGCAAAAATGGTGGCAACCATTTTAGTCGGAGTGGGCGCAGGGTTGTGATGTGATACAACTACTGTGTCTGCCAAGAGAAATACTGGAAGAGTGACACTGCAACCGTTTTTTGCACTCTCTGGCTCTTATTGAGTGCCTGTCTCTCTCTTCTAATTTCTAATTTGGGTGAATTTTTTTGTCTCATTCGTTTTCTCTCTCCAATAAGCCTCTCCCTCACCTTGAATCCCTCTCTATTGTAAGGGACCAACTCTACTCCTTCCTTCTAACCCACAGGTCAGACTTAACCACGAGACCAGTGACTCTGTCGTGCGATATAGTGTCTGACTGCAAAATACTGCCCGGGTTGCCTCACAATGCATTATTGAGTGCTACAATAGCTCTGAACTGGAGGAGGAACAACTTCAGGAACGGGACCATGTTAAAAGCTCTAATTTCTTACGTGTTGGTAACACCTTTTTTTTTATCTATCTTCTAATTGTGAATGTCTATCCATCTATCAGGTGATATGCACTAGACTCCAGAGTAACTGTGTGCCTTCTCCAGCCAATTCTGTGCATTCTGACAACCTTGGATTTCTCTGCTCTATGTCGGATGAAGACACATTGGATGTAAACGTACATATAAAGTGAGGATCCATCCAAGGTTCAATACAATCAGCGATCAATTTGCGTCCGATCCCCCAGGAGTAGCCCCATGATTTACGGTTGCGGTTTGAAAATGGAGGGACGTGCAGGCTAACGGGACAGCACGGATCAATAGTTCACACAGACACATCGGAAGCACACGACGGGGCCTCCTCGTAACATCTGATACACATTACGGTGCACATCTCGTCATACAGTTGTTACAAATCCTGTGGTGATGGTTAATGATGTGTGTGTGTGTGTGTGTGTGTGTGTGTGTGTGTGTGTGTGTGTGTGTGTGTGTGTGTGTGCATGTGTACGTGTGTACGTGAGGGCAAGTGTGACACGTACAATGATTCATTTCAATTCAGTCGGGCCCTGTCACAAGGCTATTTTCCCCCAGCTTAGTGAACGACCGTGGCTCTGTAAACAGAGACAGATGAGCCTTACAGGAGTGCCCGGCGCCCCGCAGCTCCGCCATGCCTCAACCTAATGAATTTTTAAAGACAGCATCGATCAAACCGCAGGCCAGATCAATAGAGTACCGATTGGATTTCATCAGTGCGACGCAGAGCGACACGCGTACATGCCGCCCTTCCTGCCGGGCGCCCTGTCGCATGACCTTTCACCTCAGCAGGGCAAGAACACACACTCACACAACACAGGGCCCTGCCCATTGTGATCAGGGCGGGTTGTTACCAGTTAGTCAGAGCTCCACAGAGGAACACTCCAATTGTTTGTGATGTGTGTCACTCTGTGAAAGCCTATAGCTGACCTCTGTGGTTGATTAGCATGTCAAATGGGAACAGCATGTCAATCAGAGCCTCAAAAGCACAGGGTCTGGATGACAATTTAGGAGGAGGACGTAATCACATTAATTTTCATTGTAAAACATGGTTAAGATTATGGTCAATGTGAGCGTTCACCTAAAGTATGTATTACATTCAGAGAAATCACAGGCTGCCCCATAAGAAACGTGCTCTAAAAACACTGCCAAGATGTACTGTTTACATTGTGAATTTTATCATACGCGTAAACACAGCCAATACGGATGCCATTTCCCACATACAGGGCTGCCAGTTCAAATGTTTCACAGAACAGGCTACAATCCACAGTGCTACTAATGATACTGTGTGTGCTCCTTCAGTGTTTTTGTCCCATCTTGATCACAGCAATGGCTCGCCAGTCTCCACTCTCCAGGAATCATTTATATATATTTATTTATATACAAAACTGGAAGCTCCCAATCATTTAGATTGGAGTTGAAAGTTCTCCTCACATCTTCCTCTCAGTGCCAATCTCACTGAAGCTTCGGGGAGAGGAGAAATTACTCAAAGATCAAGAGCCAGATCCAACAAGGGAGTCACTCCACCGAGAGTGGAGCATAGATCTGAGGGAGGGAGGAATCGGATGGGGGAGGAGACCGAGAACGAATTAAGGATGGAAGTAATATCTCAAGTTAAATCTAATTATAGATGATGATATAGAATCATGGCAAAACGTCCGTTCAGCCTAAAACGCGCATTGGTTTGAAATTAATTGCTTTGGTCGGATGATGACACAGACTAAGGCCGAAAACAGCAATGTATCACAGATGGCTGCTGCAGTGCTAACGCTTATTAATCCGGTTGCTATTTTCTATTAGAAACTGGAAAGGCCCCATCGCCACAAAAATAGCGGCCAGTACCTGTCAGGATCCAAACGGTGAAAAGGTTTTGGTGAGACACATCGCAGATTTGAGACATGCTGCTGATCAAACCCTGTCAGAGATGTGTGGATGCAGTAGCACAGACATTTTTTTTGACGTACATTTTGTCTCTAAATCAATGTTTCTTCACAATATAGCAGGCTGCACTCAGACTACTGAAAGCCGGAGCTGGAGAGGAGTCCCAGGCACAGTTCAGTTCCATGTGAGCTTTTGTGTCACGTTTGTGTGGTCGTCTGTGTCAGTGGCAAAGCAGTCGAAGAGTTAAGTCTCACAAACCCTGAACATAATGCACAGAAATCAGTAAAGCACAACATTGAATACCATTCTCATAAGCACAGATTTGATTTGGTAGTCGTGTCCATACACCTATTAGATTATGGTTGCAATTGTCAACTAAAAAATGTGTTACCCGTCACTTTATAGGTATATGTATATCACAAGAATTGCATTTTTGATAAACAGTGAAGTTAATTATTAGTTATTAGCTATGTTAGATTTGTGTGTGTGCACATGGTTCGGTCAAAACATTATCCAGAAACATCAGTTTATTACACTTTACAAGGTCTTACGCATTATTACAAGATATATAAATATCAAACCATTCCTCCAAGTCATGAAAAGGATTTTCCACCATCCTTGCAGACAGAAAACAATGGACATCAATGTAAAGCCGAAGAGCTCTCAGGCTGAAAGCCTGCTGATTTGTTCTCATTTTCAAGGACATTGCTCAGGCCTCTCCTCCCTTCAGTCCTTCCCCAAACAATTGGTCTTGGTTTGCAGAAAAACCTTCCCTGAGATTCCCCTCAGCTGCTTACAAATGTGAAGCCTTGTAACCAATGAGCACTGCCGGGATTGCGGGGGACCCATGGGTAGGGCTAGAAAGATTGTACAAATTCTGTATTTTTGCTGTTTTGATTTTGGCATATCTCTGTGCCACACCAAAGTCACATTACTTCTAATTGGCTCTTCACAGAAAATTGGTCTCTGGATATTTGAAAGGGCAAAGAATAATACAAACACTTAGGAATGGCAAGAAGCTCACACACACACAAAAACATGGCCATCAAAGAAAACACTGTTTGGTTTATTAGACCGGGAGCTAAGCAATAAGCAGCTGCCGGACATTCAAGAGAAACATCCATTATTTTGTCCGTTCAAGGAAATCACTTTATGCAACTATGCCATAAGTCAGCCCAGGGTGCCCTAGTTAGCCGTGATACCCTCTCATGCATTACACAGAATGCAAGCACACACACCGCAACATGCTTAGGACTCTCAGTATGCAAAACAACGATCATCTCTCTTACATGGGCCGACAAACACACAGCAAAGTCTAGCCTGTCAGTCGAACACCTTAAACCAATAACCATGGCCTTGCAACACAGTCGGGGTCCTCCTTGACGTCATCATCTTAATATAACTTCAAATTTTTCAAAAGCAGCAGTGCTCCAAGAAGGCTGCTCGACCACCATGCCTTCATCAACTCACGATTCTCCTGAGCCTTTCTATGTCAACACTCACTTTCATGGGCCATTAGGTAGCATTATGTGCAGGGGGCTCAGATGGTGTGTTGTCATGGTTTCTGGTTCAAGCCCAACATGAGAAAGGTAAAAGGGAAAGGATGTGTAAGAAACACACAAATACTTTAACTTATCTGATGCTGGACAGCGGAATGGACGCAATAAATGTGTTGACACTGTTGTTTGTCAACTAACTGCATAACGACAGTGCATGAACCAAGTAGGCTGTCTGTAATCAAAAGAACATGTTTAATGCCATACTAGTTGGTAAAAGTAAAGACATCGTTTAATTGGGTCAACAGCACGAACACACCGAAAATAATGGCAGGTAAACATTACAGAGAGCGAAACTGTTTTTATAATATTCACTCAGCACATACCACAGTGCCAACAGAAACCCATCAAAACAAATTTCTGCTATTTTCCTGCAGATGTACAGCCTCTTTACCTGTTCTGACAGGTCTATAATTAACATTTTTCTTCAGCCTGTCAGCTGCTCGCCTTTATGCACACACAAGCTGTTGTTGTAGCTTGTCTATGATGAATGTTGTCCACTGCATGGGACCAAAATGAATAGATTAACAATTAGATGGTAGATTCATAGGGAACCCTACCTCCACCCCAACCCTTACCTCTGGCTTTGTGGCCCTCCATCTGTTTGCCTGGGGAACGGTAAGGCCACAGATGTCATTTAGGGCCAGAGGGACTGTAAACCAGCTCAGTTACTTTCCAACTCCTCATCAATCAGGACAAGGCAGCCAGCCCAAAGCTCTGTGAATCAGCTGTGTGTCACATTCCGTAAATGGAGGAGTTGTGACTCAACGGAAATCCTCTGTGAATAATGCTCATGTATGTATGGTTTGTATGTGTATGTGAAATCTGGGCCGACAAGCTTCAGCTTCCGTTTCCCACTGAGCCATTGAGTCTCTCAGCTGGTACAAATCCATCCATGCTGTGTGACACACAACCACGTCCTGAAATGGAAAGGAAAAACCTCAGGGTTGCAAAGAAACAAGTGTTAGTCACTTGTGATGGCTGGTGGCTCCTGTCAACAGCAATAGTACTGGCTATTATTGCTGCTGGTAATTCATCAAAATAGATCAAATGCTTGATAAAGCAAGCTAGGAAAGTACAATTATCCAATAAACAACAACAGACAATAAAACACAATAATAAAAAAGTTAGGCGAAGTTCAATGCGTGTTTAAAAAGTAAAAAGAGATTTTTTTTAAAGCAAATGGGTTCAGTGAGCCTTGTAGTTTGTGGTAGCCTAGGGGCCCTGATGGCAAAGGTTCGTTTTTATCTCGACATTTAGTAGTGCTTTGCTAAATAACCCAAGGCTGCCCTCATTTTACAAGTCTCCAGGACTGTATCGATGAAAAAGAGGAAACTAAACAATTCTCCATCTCCAGCTCCTCATTCCCCCACTTTAAGTGTCCTTGATCCGCCACACCCTACCTTAGTGGGAGGCCAATTTCCTCCTGGGGGATCCACCACAGCCTTGAGGAAAGACCTGCAGCTCTGAGTGTCGACAGTAATAAAGACAGCGAATAGTGGCATTATAGGCTGGCTCTCTCTCTCCCCAGCAGAGTGTTATCAGCAGATTGGATCTACTGCTGAGAAAACTGCTGCCTGCTATCATTAATGCTGCAGAGGTCCTTGAGTGAGGATGCTATGAGCCCTGCACGGATGAGTGGAGGGCCTTTACAGTATTCCTACTGGAGTTACAGAGAGGGCAGACCACTGTCATCTGATGGGAACTTTAACTACTTCCCAACTATGTGCGGTACTGAACACAAAGGACACAGTGCACACCAAGACAACTACACGGTCATGCTCATTTTAGAGTTTGTTGTATTATGTAAGAACTTTCAAACTACTGTCCATTTGCTTTCATTAGTCATGTATTGACATGCAGGCTTTGGATCTGTAGTGTCTGTTGAGCTCAAAGTCCATAGAGAATGCCTACTAAAGTCTAGAAGCTCACACTTACCATATCATTGTAATTGAACAAGACCTTCTAAGCACAAGCTAAATTATTATAGGGTTGTGTTTGGGGGACACAACCTTCATGCTGGCTGCAGTTAAACATGGTTAGCTATAATTATTATTGGATATTTGGAATGTGCTATGATATGTGTTTGTGTAAATGGAGGCGCTAACTTTGGTAGTGCATTCATCCCCTCTCCACGTGGGGCGTTAATTATACTCATGAAATACAGCCATACGTAATTCCAGGTAGGCTGTATTACTTTTTTATTTATGAGTTATTTCAAAGCCTTGACAAAAGAAGCTGGTCCCTACGTCTCTAATGGTAATTCTTGTCAATGACACATTCGATATCAAATGGATATTGTATGCCACCTAGCGGTGACATGTGAGGGTGTGCAATGCCACGGAAAGTTTAATCAGTTTATGGAAAAGGGTGATGGAATATGGGCTTGTATTAATTTGAATGATAATAAGGATATATTTTTTTGAAAGCTGCTATTGGTGATACGACCCGAATATTAATCATACAAATTGAGATTACAAATATTTGGCTCATAAACCACATTCTTTGGCGCGCGTGCATGGCAAGTAGCCTACAACTGTGTATGCTCAAGACTTTCAAGCGCTTTTCAAAGTTTAGATTAGCCTTGAGCTGACGAACCATCGTTCATTTGCCCACTGCTCAACCACTCACGTAACAGAGTTGCGCGTCCCCGTTTCGGAGAGGTCGGTACCATCCCCACTTCCCTAGTGGATAAAGTGCCACATACCAAGGCGATCTTAAGAAAAATGTCAAAATGAATAGGTAAGTAAAATAAGATTTACTTTTTTGCGACCTATTTCGACAGTTCCAAATTAGACTTGTAAATGGCTGTCTTAACATTTTAATTTTGTTGACTTTTGTTTTATTTTGTTGATTATTTTGCCTTTTACAAAAAAGTAAAAAAAGTTCTATAAGTAAAGTTATTTGGGACAATAACTATAATTAACAATGTTTTTATAATATACTGTATGTATGTGATACAGCAAGACTTACAGAGTTAATGCACTAGAATGCCCCATGGCACTATATTTAAATGTGTGTGTGTGTGTGTGGGGGGGTGGGGGGGGGGGGGGTTTGATCAATTTAAACAGGGATCAATTTAAACAGGGAATTTACTGTGCGGTTCATCTTCTATACGTGCCATTTATCTTTGTCCATTTTTATTTTTGGACAGATAAATCATATGAAGTTATTTTGATTAATTTATACCACATGCTGATGTTGTCTTATAATGGTAAATTCAATTTTCATTAGGTTATATATTTGCTTTGTAGTTTTTAGTTTATTCCAGTGTTTTTCTATACACTTTGTGTTGTTCTCCACAAAGGGAGGTCCTCACTCTAATGTGTCAATAACAAATTAGACTGTGGGTTCCTCTTAAACCCACAGGTCTAAAAAGTTAGGTCTGTAAGCAAGAAAAAAGGAGTCTGAGGAAAACCTCAATAGAGTAACAGAAAGACGGGACAAGCCTGTGTAACACAAATTAATCAGCTTAAAGAATTACAGCATTCCAAAGCACAATCCCGCAGAATCATCCGGATAAAAATGTCGGTTGAGAATGCAGTAATTCTTTAACACTGTTGCCTATGGTGACTGAGCACAAAGAAACGACTTGGGGATTGTATTTTTTATGCCCTTCTGTATAAATCCCATTCTTAATTTCAAATTAATTATACTGTACCTAGGTCTGTTCTTTGGCAGCTTGTGGCATCCTTCCAGAAATTTTTTTATGTTTAACATACAGAACCACAATCCCACTAGGCACTGCAGGTGGGGCTTGGCTAAGTTAATAAGTGACTAGAGACTGGGCAGAGGGCAGGTAGGTCTGATTTATGCATCCTGTGGGAAACTTGCTTGAGTCAAAACTCTCAAAAATACTTTTCAGCCAAACCTTAACTTGCACTTGGACAAACATGCACACATCGAAATGGTAAGAAATTAAGACAAAGACATGTCTACGTTTTCTTTTATAAGAAGAGGTATTTTGTTCTAAGAACAAGTCATTATGGTACATTTTATGACGAAAACAAGATGTGTTCCATGTGTTGTGCAAAGGTTGGAACTGTACATTACAGACACACTGATAAACACTTGCGAAAAGTTGAGAAGCTTACGGAATTTCATGAAGATGGTCAAGCAAAGTCAAATTCTACCATTTATGTACTTTATGTTATGCTGTACCTGCATGCTAATGTAAATGGTGAAGTAACGCCACAGTATGTTGAGCCAAATGTATGACAATACTGTATGTGCAAAACATGTGTTTGTAGCTAAATGTAGTATATTCCCTTTTGTCTGGAAAATAGAAACAGCCTTTTTCAAACTATTTATCTAGCGTCACCGTGTGGGACTGCACAAACATAAGCCATTTCCCCTTCGACTTTTCACAGATTCAGATTAAGATCGGAGTTTTGTTTGCATTGCAGGTGTGCCATATTCCTACACCAAGAACAAAGTGTACCGTTTATATTTTGTTACAGGTTATAAATGTTAATTTACTTATACACTGAAGTTCAAAATGTATTAGAACAAAAAATCGGAAAATCTCCCTCTATCAGACAGATTGGCAGCTCTATTTTCTTTCATTCTTTTTTGTAATAACTTCCTTTTTTTTTTATTTTTTTTTTTTTTAACATATTGTGATTTATGATTCTTCTGCCTGCAACAGATGAGCTCTTCTCCATAAACCCAGAACACCAGCCTTCCTGATTCGACCGTTTTTTACTCTGGCTGTGTCGCTACCTGCAGCCGTCGTGGGAGTCCACGTCACTATGGAAACGGTGGTGATCGTGGCCATTGGAGTGCTGGCCACCATCTTCCTGGCCTCCTTCGTTGCCCTGGTGGTGGTGTGCCGACACCGCTACTGCCACCCTCACCACCTGCTGCACCACTTTGACTCCAAGTCAGTGTCCTAATCCATTCGTGGCCATTTAGCTTAGGCTGTCTGAAAGAGCTCGATTATGCAGCCATTTTCCCTCATGCCTCATTGAATGAACTTGTTGAGAGCCTATCCTTAGCCCTCAGGTCAAAGATACACCCTAAAGAGAAGTGTGGTTTCAGAACAGTAGATCGATACATTCCCGTCTGTCTCGCAGGCCAAATGTGGACCTGATCGGCGCCATGGAGACCCAGAGCGAGCCCTCGGAGCTGGAACTGGACGACGTGGTCATCACCAACCCTCACATCGAGGCCATCCTGGAGAATGAGGACTGGATAGAGGACGCCTCGTATGTGTTTGACAACAGCTCTGACAACTCTAGGAAACACATACACCCATGCTTTGTTTGAGTTTAGAGTCACTTTCTTATTTTCATACTGCCGCTGTCTTTGTGGAATGTTTTCACTGAACATTATTTTTTACATCACAGCGGTTTGGTCTCTCACTGTATCTCCATCTTAAAGGTAATATTTACTTAAAACTTTTCTTACTTTAAATTGAATAACTGTTATGATAAATCTGTTGTCACTCATCAAGTACTTTGTGATGTTAACCCACTAACATGCTCTTGAAGATCTGCCACACCCTGACTGAGAAACTGGTTGCCTTGACGATGGGCTCGGGCGCAAAGGTCAAAGCGCCTGCCAGCCTCAGTGACATCATATCTGTGGCCAAACGCATCAGTCCAAGGTAATATTTTCATGGGACATTTCATATATTCATATTCACGTTCAAGCTGACGTTTGGTGACCTGCTTCTCTTGTTCCCTGACGAGCCTAACCTGTAGTCTGTTTCTGTAGGGTTGATGATGTGGTGAGATCGATGTACCCTCCTCTCGACCCTATCCTCCTGGATGCCAGGTAAACAATATTCCACATCATATGAAAGGGATCCGAGGGGCATTTATGCAATTAGTGATCGATGAAATGTGCTTACAGAAAGAAGCATTGGCCTTCTACGTCAAATAACGATGTTGCCATTTAAGATTATGCAAACATAAGTGTGCACTAAAAAGCAACAAAGTAGCTCTTTTCATATATGTATACCTTTTATGTAACACGGAAGGCTGCTGAAAGCAGGCGTTGGAGTGGTCTGTTTAAAGTCTACTCATTTACAGTAGCTGTAGATACTGCAATCCATAATGTCCATCTATTTTTCTCCCCCCAGGGCCACTGCCCTTCTCCTGTCAGTCAGCCATCTAGTGCTGGTGACCCGCAACGCCTGCCATATGTCCGGCAGTATGGACTGGATCGACCAATCCCTGCATGCAGCTGAAGATCACATGGTGGTTCTACGGGAGGCGGCGCTGGCATCAGAGCCGGAGCGGTGTTTCCCTAGTGTGGACCTCATGCAGTGCAGAGAGCAAGCCATCTAGATACACGCAAATACTCAAGAAGCAACTCTTTTCACATCTTCATGTCGTCACGTTTGGATCATGTAAACACGTTGATATTCACGTTGGGTAGTAGATTCATTCCCCGGACGAAATTCTCACAAACTCTTAAACTAGTTTTAAAAAAACTGCCTGTGGATTTTAAGTCTGTCTGGCCACTGAAATGGAAAGAATTGTAAAAAGCTGGCATGTTGAAACTTTTTTTTTCTTAGAACCTTCAGAACCAAAAGGAAAATAATGATGAGAGGCACTTCAAGTGCTCCGCGTAGACAAGTACTGTAGCAATTATTCTCTTTTCGCATCTAACTGCAATAGATCAGCTACACGTTCAGGTTGCATGGAAAACAATACCCCAGTTGTTTGGAGCTATTTTATAAAGTAGTGCTTTAAGACAGCCTTTATCCTCCGTTGTTGCCCATCACATTTTCCCAGCGGTGGGCTTTAATCCACTCCGTTAAAACCTCACGGTCACGACAAGCTTATATTTGGTCACATAATCCTTGCTGGAGAAAAGAACACCCAGACACTTTGCCCAAAACCCTGGGAAGTTACGCAGCAATTTATTGGACACTGGTTGAGATATCCCTCATGTGTGATGCCAGATGTCCAAGAGGTTATAATTGTTCGGTGGCCAAACAACGTTTAGTGTATGTATTTGTTGTTTTTTGTTGAGAGGAAAGGGACGTGTACGTGTCACTCTGTTTGTGTGTGTGTGTGTTTGTGTGGTGATTGAGGGTTGTTGTGTTGGAGCTGATGTGCGAGGTGGGGCAGAATCTGTGTGCCATGCACTGACCAGAGCAAAATTATTAGAGCATGACTACCTGCTACTCCATGCATAGCTAATACTAAACTGCCAAGAGCCATAATCACAGCTTTTACCAGCTTGAACACACACTTACGCAGTGAGGCAACAGCGCTGCAGCACACACACTTTTTTGACAAACAAACATTGAAATAAAACATATTTCATAAGATCACTACATTTAAGATATGGGGGGTACTCTCAACACAGTTCCTTAAAAAAAATACCTATTAGGGATAGACCAAATAATCCCGTCAAGCACAAAGATATGCCTTATTCGGAATGTTGTAGCTGCCTATTTGGCAAGGCAACCACACTGTTCGTCATTATTCAAAGTTAAATTCAACAGTAATGGTTCTTTGTAGCGGATGGCATGCAAATTAATTTGTGAACTGACATTGAGGATAAAATGTAAAGAAAAGTGGTGACTCTTAGTTTCCTTAGTTTACGTTGTTTATTAGAATGGATCTTCCTGTAAACACTCTTCCGTTTTCCCCATCCCCATGTGTTACTGATATCCCACTAGCTATCTTCAAAAGTATGTCTTCTGTTTCTTCGTTTTTCCCTTATTGATTTGTACAGATAAATTAAAGTTTCATAGGAAAACGTGTTATGCTCTCGGTTATTTTTTGCAAGTAGCTAGGAATCCATATCCATGGTGAGATAGCAGCACAATCTTACAAATTGCAAGAATTAGAAAGTAAGTTGAGTTTATTAGGGATGGGGATAGTAGTAGACCCATCTCTTAAAAGGCAAAGGCAGTCCTGTCTCTCTGAAGTGGAGAGCATTTGGCTGAGAATAAAATAAGGTTCCAATTTACCCTACTTAGAATATACACACACACAGATCATTAAACTTGAAAAGAGTTCTCTACTTTGAAAACACTGTACACGACCGTCATGAGCTGACAAGAAAATAAATGTTTTCTTCTTAAAAATAGAAAATACAAAAACAACTCCTCTTAGCTAACTGGACATACATAAACGTGTAGCTTTTGCTGTAGTTCATTTCTTTGAAACCGTATGTTGTGCTGAGATGGGGTGTAGCTCTTCTTCTTGGGAATCGTCTCGTGCCTGCTGCTTAATAAAACAGTCCTTTGCTTTTTTTGAGTCTGATTTGTTCCCAGCTCGGGAGTGCGTTATATTCACCTCGCTTCATCTCCAAAGTAGTCTGAAACACAGTCAGAGAGTGAAATGCTATTTGGAAACATTCTTTTCCAAAATCTCTTCATGAGAACCATGCTGCTGCCTGTTGGTAGTAACTGTCAGGTACATCCTTGTGTCTCCTGCTCACCTGGAAGTCTTGGTCTGAGAGGTATATCTCCAGGCACTGGGGGTCCACTCCCGGAGGCAGGGGGGTCTGCAGCAGCTCCTCCAAGGGGTACTGGGTCTTAGTGAGCTGGGCCAGGGCGTCCTGCACCAAGGTCAGCTTGGCCCGCCCCGCATCCTCCTGAAGCCCATGTCCACACACACACACACACACACACACACACACACACACACACACACACACACAGACACACACACACACACACACACACACACACACACACACACACACACACACACACACACACACACGTGTTAGCCTATGACTAATGACAACCAATGGGTGCTGAAGGTATTTCCGTCACTACCTTTGGGTTGGGTCTGGGGCTGGTCTCCCAGCGGGGGAACACATTAGTGAATGTGAGAGGTTCGGATCCCTCCAGGATAAGATAGGCCTGAGGTGGGCGCCTCCTGTTCATCTCTAGGGGAAGCAAACAAGCAGAGACATCTAAGCGTAGTAGAGTGCACACAGCCTCTCCTCACTGACATGAAACGACTGACATGACATGACTGTAGTCGAGCAGACCCCTGCCAGGCCTTTTTTACCTTTGCAGTATTGGAGGACCGTCTGCATGGCACACCTCCTCTCAGAGTCCCAGCGGAGGCAGGCTGAGCCGGGGCTCTCCGTGTCCCCCGGCTGGCCCCTCTGCCACAGGTAGACCTCCAGCCGGTTATCCAGCAGGAACAAGGCTGGAGAGGAAGATAAAGTAGAGAGGGTTAACTTGTGGGGAGACGGAGAATATGCATAGCATGTAGAAGAGCAATGGGGAGATAGTCTTGTGTATGTGAATGTGTGTGTGTGAGAGAGCGAGAGAGAGAGCAAGAGAGAGAGGGAGAGAGAGAGAGAGAGACTGTGTATTTGCATGTTTGGACAAGATATTACCCGGCTGTGGCACAGAGTAAAGGCTCTCCTGGACAA
The DNA here is from genome assembly GCA_026901105.3 of Galaxias olidus. Taxonomy (NCBI): domain Eukaryota; kingdom Metazoa; phylum Chordata; class Actinopteri; order Galaxiiformes; family Galaxiidae; genus Galaxias; species Galaxias olidus. Next base: position 499,778 of record JAPMUY010008087.1, read on the forward strand.
AGGGCATCGCCATGACAACCCCTGGCAGGCGGGCGGGGCTCTGCAGCTCCTCGGCATGGAAGGACCCGGAGTGGGCACTTAGATGGAAGAGCCGTGGAGTGAAGTTGTATTTCCCCGGATCTGAAAAGGAACACACCAACACAGACGTACACACATGCCCGAGCACACACAAGCAGAGGAAAAGCATTGTTTAAAAAAGAGGTAAGCTAGTTTTCAGTCGAGCTTAACTCAAGGCGCTATGAGCAGGTCCCGTGTGTCGACTGACATCAAACGGAGGAGTCATGTACCTTGCAGCATGCAGTCGTAGGCCTTCCTGTCCTGGTGGCCCAGGGCGCTCCAGAAGTCCTCCGGCTCCGAGCCCTCCTCCACCTCCTGCACCGTCACGGGGCTCCCACTGCTCAGACCCAACTCTGGAGGACACCTGTCGAGCACACACACACACACACACACACACACACACACACACACACACACGCCATAACGTTCAGATTCCATACCGTCACCTTAATTGCACACTAAATCTTTTAGCACCCGTGCTTAAAAACTACAACCCCCACACACAACCCTCAAAGACAGGACTACAACAGGGGGCCTCGTACAGTTGTGTCAGCCGTTCCACCGCTCGCCTGCCGGCCTCTCGGACACCACTGTGGGCTTTGCAGCCACTCCACAGATACAGCGCCCCCTGCTGGCTGTGGAGCAGGATGACAGAGCCACGGGAGCGGAGGCCAGCACAGCTGCAGTCCCCCTCCAGCAGGGAGCCCTCCTCGGGAAGCTCCCCTCGCACGCTGAACAGACGCCACCCTCCTGGGGAGACAGGTGAGGGAAAACACACCTTTTGTACCACTACAGAATAAAAATATATGTGCTGTACACACACATGTATATATGTGCCGAGGGCTGATGGTGTAGGTCCAGCGGATCACGTAGGAATCTCCCTCATGCAGCTGCAAACATGAAATGTTAAATTAAAACTTGAACGTTACATTGAAGCCTTACCTGTACTAAGGTTTGTGTCCTCTCTGCTGCCCTTGTGGATGACTAGGCCACCTTTGAACAGCTGCAGGAAGCAGGGGTTCTCCTTGCCTGGAGGGACCACCACCTACAGCACAGATAGGGCCCGGGAACTCATGATTAGCCTCGCCATCTTTTATAACATGAGGCTTCCACATCAAGAGACAGCAGGCACACTGTACTGAATTAATGCGATGACTCTATATTTAAAAGGATCGTCTGTATGTGTGGATAGTTGTGGTAAATGTTTAAAATGTGTTTCCCGTGGAGGGCTTCACCTGTGCCCCCTTCTGGTAAGCAGACGAGCCCTGCCCTGTGATGCTGGAGTGACGGCCCTGCCACAGGAAGAGGGCGGAGCATTCTCGCCCTGAGGCCACACCCAGGTCAGCTGGGCTGCTCCTTTGACCCGCTTCTCCAAGAGAAAAACCTGGATTAGATACTGTACATGGATGGCCATGACGTATGTTTGTGTGTGTGTGTATGTGTGTGACTCACCCAGAGGGCTGATGGTGTAGGTCCAGCGGATCACGTAGGAATCTCCCTCATGCAGCTGCCCCAGGCTCTCCACAGGGACCTCGCTGTCCCCATGCTCCTGCACGTGCCAGGTATCCACGGCGACAGTGGTGAGCGCCGCCTGCCGTCCTTCCTCCAGCATGACCACCCCGTGGCCCCTCTGGACGTCCAGGCCCTCTAGGACAGTGTGGAGCAGTCCATCCCCTGGCAGCCCCTGACCAGACACGAGGGCCTTGGCATCGCATGGGCACAGGCAGTCAGGCTGTGGAGATAGGACAGGTGTTGCGGTCCGGGCAAGGAGAGGCTGGTAGTATAGGGAAAGGTTGGGAATGAGAGACAAGCTCATAGATAGTCTGGGGTTTGAGAGGGTCACACAGCTTCTACATTTGGCTAGTTTCTCCATTGTGGCTTTAGGTTCTCTAACCTGTGTCTCTTCCTCCATCGCTGGTGCTGGTGCTGGTTCCGCTGCGGTTCCAGTCCGTCCAGACCAGTCTAGGAACTTCTCCCTGAAGAGAGCTGTCTCATTGGACTGCAAGACCTGCCCAAAGAGCGCCCAGCCAGGCCGCCCTTCGCCCCGCCTGAGGTGACAACAAATAGGAAAAGAAGCCTCTGTTTTCAAACACGGTTTTACAGATATTTTTCAGATTTTCAAACTCTCAATCCCAGTGAGGAGATTTGCCTGTGCCGAATGCCTGTATGCGCACGTCAGTATGCTGGGGTTGCAGTGCGCGGGGTCCAGCGGGTTCACCCGACAGTTGCTGTAGTCGTAGGGTCCACCCCACACCTGCAGGGCCAACTGGACCGCCACCTTCAGGTCGCTAGGGGCCACCTCCTTCCCCTGCCACAGGTACACCTCGCTGCCAAAGTCAAACACCAGGGCCTGGTGATACACACACACACGAGCGCACGCACGCACGCACGCACGCACGCACGCACGCACGCACGCACGCACGCACACACACACACACACACACACACATAAACACACATTGGCGTCAAAACATACATGAACATTGGGATTCAAACTGCCTGGTATGACACTTCATGGTGAAATCAATCAGCCTCAACAACCACGTAGTGTGGGGGATATGAGTGATATTTGATAAGTGGCTGTTGGTAGAGTACGGGGGGAGACTAACCTCTGCGGAGCCCAGCAGAGAGACGGTGGGCATGGCTGCCCAGGCCTGTCCATGGGGCACCAGCTTGTTGTCTACCAGCCTGTACACACAGTTGGACTCCACCACGCCACTCTCATACAGTTCATCCTCCTCAGGGGCTCCCGCACCTGCAGGGACAGGAGCACGTAGAAAACCCCACGGAACAGTTCGCACACACACACACAGGACACGGGAAACAAGAGCTAATGAGACATGGTAATAGCGTCTTTACTTTATTATTATTACGGTTTTATTACTCTTACTATTTAATATACTATTTGGTTCATTTGCAAAAATACAAGACTAAACTTAGTTTCTACGTTTTTTAGAGTAGAAGAGTAGCGTCAAGTCTGACCTCTGTACTGTGCCTTCCCTCCAAGAAGGCCCCAGAACTCTGCAGCCTCACTGCTTTCAGTATTGAGCCCTTCCTCCAAGTGCACCACCTGGGAGGCCTGGCAGCCCAGGTCCCTCTGGTTCTGGATGGACCATGCCAGCTCAGAAGCCTGCAAAGAGCAGCCACACAAATGTTCTTTTGTCCAACCCCTTACACGTGAGGATAAATCATACCTGGATCACTGACATTACCATCTCATTGACACTGGAACTCTATAATGACACATGTAACGTTGTGTGTGTGTGTGTGTGTGTGTGTGTGTGTGTGTGTGTGTGTGTGTTTGTGTTTGTGAGTGTAATGTAAATATGTTGGTTTTGATTTTTTGAGTGATTCAGCCGCTCTTGTTGCAGGCCTACTACCTACCTTGGTTTTTTCAATGGCACTGGCAAACTCCCCGCTCCACATGAAGCAGTGGCGGGGTGTCACCAATAGGAAGCAATCTCCACTGTTCAGGGTCCTGACAGAGGGCTCCACTAGACGGGCCTGGACATGCCGTCTACCTGTCACCACAGGAAACACACACACACACACACACACACACACACACACACACACACGCACACACACACACACACACACACACACACACACACACACACACACACACACACACACACACACACACACACGTAAGTCTCCCAAACACACTGACGTTATCTTCAAAGCACAAACACACAAGGCTTTCTGTGTTCTGACCTTTGATCTGAATGAGCAAGACCTTGCCAATCGGTGAGTAGCTGCTGTTGGTCGCTGCCTCGGAGGAAGTGGCATCACGCATGTTGACATTTTTAAAGTCATCGGCGCTGGCCATCCTGGCTAAATCCGAGTTGGTTAAGGGGGGATTGTTTGCTACTTGACGACAAAAAAAAAGATAATACAGTTGAGCAAAAGGGGGGTAAAATAAATTGAAATGGCAACACAAATAATGAAAAAGAGAGTCAGTGGATGACAGATTAAAGTAAAAGAGGAATAAGAAAGGCTCTGACTCACTCTTCTCCACCTGACTCCTGTCGCTGTCCACAGTGTCCAGCCTCTCCCCCATGAAGTCCTGCCGGAGGTCCTCTCTGGCGGCCAGGGCCCGCAGAGGGTTCCTGGAGCCCTGGGTCCGGCGGGAGGGACGCACCGAGCGGCGGTGCTCCGCCACCGCTGACGACAGCCTGAACACACAAGTCAGATATTCAGCAACACACAGGAGGTGAAGGTGACAAAAAAAAAGCTTAAAGGGGCCCTATTATGCTTTTTGGGGTTCTCTCCTATCCTTTAGTATGTTATATAGCTTTTTGTGCATGTGAAAGGTCTGAAAAGTTACAAAGCCTTTAGTCCACGCCAAAGGGAGCTACTCTCTCTCACAGAAAACACTGCTCCTGAACGCCTCGTTTGTAGTCCGGCATTTTCTTCCGTAAATTATCTACGTCACTAAGTCACACATTTGAATAATGTTTGGCAAGCCCTGAACCAGAGCCAGTCAGAGCGGAGGCCCGGTGGTTTCGCCAAGTCGAGAAAACGCTGTTTTGGTAAGCGTGAAGGCAAATTCTCTTTGTTTGGCCAGCTGACCAATCAGAGCAGACTGGGCTCGTCGGGGAGGGGGGGCCTTAAAGAGACAGGAGCTAAAACGGAGCGTTTCAGACAGAGGGTGAATAGAGGTGCTGCAGATCCAGGCAGTTTGGAAAAAATTAATTGTTTATTGAACATTAAAACGCGTAAACCTATTCTAGTAGATCTCCTAAATAAAGGTATGAATCTGAAAATTTGCATAATAGGGCCCCTTTAAAACGTAAATTTACTGCACAAATTTACTACGCATGCAGGAACACACACTAACGCACTATAACCCACATGGGTGTGTTGGTCTGGCAGACAGAGCTCATGTCCTGCTCTAGCTGGTCAGCAGCCCCAGCTTTGGTAGAGGGAACACAGGCCGACGGAGGCGACTGTTCCCTCCAGAAACTACGAAAGGTCTCTGGCCCATCCACAGTCATCAGCTCCCTCACCTCCTCTGGGCTCACCGTGTGCTGGGTGGTGTTCTGCGGAGAGGCTGGAGTTGGAAAATGAAAAACACTTCAATTATATCAAAAGGAAGCATCACAAGAAAGTGAGTGACTAAAAGCATTTGTTGTACGCCACGAAACACAGAATTCTTGCGTG
>JAPMUY010008087.1:510000-597500 GCA_026901105.3 Galaxias olidus
ATTAGGGACAGGTATAGGGGTATCTCTCAGTTTAATAAACAACAAAACATTTTTTCCCCCCCAAATATCTGGCCGTGCCGAGAGTGGATATAGAGGGGGGTGGCTCTGAGATGTCATTGCTCACCGTTAAGCCTTCTGGAGGTGTCGTGGGCTCAAATTAACGAAACATCTGGGATGGTGGGTGCCCACTTGATAACCCCAATGACATTTCTGCTCTCAACCCAAGTCCATTCAAAAATATTGTCTTTTGAAGTGCTCATCTTGGAATATGGCATAATGTATATTATAACATCCTATCCTGTGTATATTGAAATGTTACCTGATTGCCACCATTTCCTCAGTGGTGATTGGCTGTGTGAGGGAGCGGTGTTCGATACCGCGGCGTGCTCTGCGCTCGTGGGACACACTGCCGGAGCGAGGCTTCAAGAAGCAGGAGGCCTCCGGGGCAGCTGTCTTCTCCAACTCCTACGGAGCAGAGAAACATTACCAACATCACACTGGGAATTCACTTATCATTACACCATGTTCAATCCATCCTTTACCGCAGGTGGATAATCAACACAATGGCTACGTAGCACATTGAACGGCATAATGGATCGCCTCACCTTACTAAATAACTAATAGGGAGAAGGAAGCCATGAAGGTTACATTGAAAGTGCCATTTCCTTGAATTCCTCTTTCATAGAAACCCACTCTAGCTCTTTCTATGCGAAGGGAGACGGGGGAAATGGGTCAAATAACTGGTGAATTAACCAGCTAGCAGAGGGATGGAGCGGGCATACGGCGAGAGATAGAATGCCAGGCCTGCGGGTCACGGTGTAACCAGACCTCTGTCGTGTTCAGTTACCTCCCCACCTCAGGCTCCACAGAGCCACAGGCTAATTATAACGCTGCCTGCCCTAAGCTGTTAATGGCAGTACACTCCCTGGCACATTTTCACCTGGCTTTAACAGATGTTTTAGGGCTAAAGACGGAGAAGAAAGTGGACTATTGCTGTAGGAACTTGCTGCCGTTATGCATATCAAAAGTAGTGGGTGGGGACGTAAAGATTGTAATTCGTAGGTAACAGGAAGGAAACCTAATATCAAGCCAAAGGTATTAAACTACAAACAGCTGGTAGCCAGACATGAAAGGCAACAAAAGTAAAGAAATAAAGCGTACGACATAAACTAGGCTCTGTAACACATCCCCAGCTTAGAGCTTTCTGCACGCTTTGTTTTGTATATTAGATGCTTCGCCCCTATTCAATAACACTGAGCCCACATCCACACAAACAATTAGGCTTGGCCGAAGATGGGAGGCCAGCACCTGTTCGACCATACATATTCCTCAACGTGATCATGTTCAGTTCTTCGTACGCAACGCTGGCCGACTGTAAGGTGAGCAGCCGTGGAAGTTGGCGGAAAAGAAACGGGCTTGCGCCACGCTGAACTGTTTCTATTCCTCTCTGCATCTCTTCAGCAGGTGAACATTTTGACCAAGCGCCATCTTCTACATAAGGTTGTTCCATTAGGAAGGGCATGTGTGTCAGTATAAAGCTCTTTGCATTTATATGTACAGGTAAGGTTACTAGCTATACCATTCATATTAAATCTATGAAGACTTCAACAGTTCTTCCTCCTTTTAAAATACACTTGGTTGTGCTTAAACATGTAGTGTGCATTTCAGAAATCGGCCCTGTATCCAACCCACAGCCTTTTAGGATGAAGCTGCGAAAGGGAGAAAAACAGGGTTGTGGCCAGAGAAAGGGGCTCTGGTTTCAACGCTGAATTTAAGATTGACGTACTTTGAACAGGGACATCTTGGCTGCAACGCTCATTTGGGCTCTGTCATCTGTCTTGACATCAGCTGCGGGGAAAAAGACACGCCATTACATAACAACATAATATAACAATGGGAAATAACACCCTCACATACTCCTATACCTCACATTACTTTTCAATGCCGCCAAGTCTTTGAGTGCCATAGGGAAGTAAAGAGGTTGATTTAGCATACGAACACAATAAATCACCATGTACTAAATCTCGTAGCAGACCCACAGACAGCCCTTGTGATCTGCTGTGTGCATGCTGTGTGCAGCAGCCTAAACATAGCAGGCCGGAGATAAGAGGAGCTAGCGGTCTGCCAGGCCTTCCAGCCGGCCACGGTAACACAGACGCCTGAGAATGATCCCTACGTGTGAGGTCGTTGGCTGCCTAGCACCTGGCACACACACCGTCACATGGCACCATTCGCACCACTATCTCTCATCTGGCATGGCTAAGCATGCAGGCCGGTAGGTGCACAGCTCATCCTTTCCCTCCCCAGCCAGCTGGAAAGACTAGAGCCAGTGAGTCAGCTACATTTCTGGTAACAGCAACGACTGCTATATCTATCTATATGGATGGACATTTGACCTGGACCCCGGGGCTAGCGATCGCCCCGGAAGCCCATGCCATGGGAAGGTTTGTAAAGTGGCGGAAATAATTTTATAGGGGTGGTGAAAGGTGGGAGAAAATATGATGCGGTCTCCTGATACGCTTTTAGGATCAACAAATCCATCATCACTAGAACAAGCGCAAAATAACAAAAAAAAACGTTTGATTTATTTGAAGAGTAATAGATGTTTGGTTTATGGAGGCAGCACATTGTGTGTGTTTGTGTGTGTGTGTGTGTGCACGCGTGCGTGAAATAGAAAGCCTATTGTCTAACCTAGTTTCTACTTTTAATGAAGACAAACGTGTAGCCTGCAGTCAAGCCTCGTATCACACATAGCTCATAGACATAACTTCTGTAATATTTCCCCTACCACCACCTATTCTTACTTCCAGCATTCCTGCTATATGGTATTCTTGACTTGTGGTGTCTGTATGCGTCTAGCATCTGTCCATCCACGTCACTATGTCACTGCAGTACAGACTGTGGTACAAAGGCTGTGGTAAATAGAAACCTGTCTGTCCCCTGCCTACACAATATCATACCATGTTACAGGAGCCAGGTGGGTGGGCGCCGGGGCTGTTTATCAATACAAAGAACGCTAAGAACAGACTTGCGTTCTTGAGAAGAACGTTCCTGCCAAGTGTCCTTGACGAGAACAGTCTTGCAAGATCGTGAGGACGGAGAACGCACTATCGGAGATTGAGATGCTATGTGAAATTGCAACTGCAATACCTTGGGCATTATCAGCGCAACAGGATACGTTTTTGTTTTATCGTGTTTGTGCAGGGCCGTTTCTGAACATTTTGGGGCCCTAAGCGACACCTTACAGTAGGGGCCCCTCAAACCCAAACCAAGTAATTTTAATATCCCTGAATGAAAATGACTGACTACTAGGGATACTGTATTATCAATAAAGCTTTTAACAAACAATATAAAAACAGTAAATACTTTAACTAGAACATGTTCAAGAATAATAACAAATCAAAGTGTATATTAATGTAACAAAGAAAATGACAAAATAAATATAAACAGAACTCAAGTAATTAAAATGTAAACTTAAAAAATAACAATAACCTTTTTAAAAAGGGTGCATCTCAGTAAGTGTGCTGTGTGCTCATGTGTCTGAGGGATGTGTTTATCTTCAGAATTTCTGTTTCCTAGATTTCTTTGACACAAAGTCATCAGTGAGTACGTGTCTTCTTCTTCGTCTATATTGCATCACTGCTTAGTGTTATTAGTGTTCTTGCTTTAGGCAAGCAACACTACTATCATATTCTTAAACATTATTATAGCAAAAATGTGCCACCCTACTCCTCCCCCAGTTTTTGTACTACATAGACATGAACGGTATCGACATGTGTGTCCCTATCCCAGTTAAGTTGCTATTACTTTTGGGAAGGTTCTGTATTACGTTTTTTTTAAATATTAAAGTTTTAGTGGCAAAATATTTCCCATAGGAATGAATGGGTGGAATGTTCAGAACTAGAGTGTGGCAGTTGGTGATTTGAAAATGTTGACTTACTTTTCTAAACTGCCACCACTCTTACGTTTTTTAGTCAACATACAACTTATTTTACATTTAAATGTTCCCCTGGTTTTAGGAGTCCTGCAGTGTTATTATCTAAGCTGTGGGATTTATGTCTGTTTGTTTGAAGACCATGCTCTCCATTGACATCCACTGTAAACGCTCCACAAATATCCACTCTAGCTAAACTTTGCTAATTTCAAATGCATTGCGGTTTTCTTACCTGTGATCGCGCTTACAGTTTTAACGTTTCATAGACATGTTATACAGTGAAATGTTCGCCTGTTTCTTACGGTTCATATGGTGTCATTATCTAAGCTGTGAGATGTGTGGTTTTAGAACCGTTGGAAGGCGACCACACCTTACCCAGCTCAGCAGATATTGACCACATTGCCGTGGTTAGGAGCGTACCCAATAGCGCGCTGATGTTGCATATTTGTAATTAATTGCCGTTTTCTAACCTATGATTGCGCCTCAAATTATAACGTTTCATTGACATATTACGTAGAAAAACTTTCGCCTGGTTCTTGTGAATCATACAATATTATTATCTAAGCTGTGGGATGTATACATTTTCTCGAAGAACCGTTTGAATGCGACCACGTCTTACTCTTATTGTACTTGACAGACATCGCCCAGGTTGCCGTGGTTACCAAGGTAAACTTTAGCGCGCCATTGTTACAAGGGTAACCGTTAAAGGTGCAGTACGTAAGTTTGAATTTCTAGCAATAAATTAAATTTTTTTGTTTTTTACGTTTATTACACACCTCCTGGAGGATATCATTAAACCAAATGCTCAGAGAAGGTGCGCTATATACAGTTAGGCCCAAAAATATTTGGACAGTGACACAAGTTTTGTTATTTTAGCTGTTTACGAAAACATATTCAGGATACAATTATATAATCAATATGGGCTTAAAGTGCAGACTCTCAGCTGTAATTTGAGAGTATTCACATCCAAATTGGAGCAAGGGTTTAGGAATTACAGCTCTTTAATACGTAGCCGCCTCTTTTTCAAGGGACCAAAAATAATTGGACAATTGACTCAGAAGGCTGCAAAAAAAAAATAACAACACTGCATGGGCTCTTCCCTCATTAACCTGTCATCAATTAAGCAGTTAAAAGGTCTGGAGTTGATTCCAGGTGTGGCGTTTGCATTTGGAAGCTGTTGCTGTGAACACACAACATGCGGTAAAAGGAGCTCTCAATGGAGGTGAAACAGACCATCCTGAGGCTGAAAAAAAAGAAGAAATCCATCAGAGAGATAGCAGAAATGTCAGGAGTGGCCAAATCAACAGTTTGGTACATTCTGAGAAAAAAAGAGTGCACTGGTGAGCTTGGGAACTCAAAAAGGCCTGGACGTCCACGGAAGACAACAGTGGTGGATGATCGCAGAATCCTTTCCATGGTGAAGAAAAACCCCTTCACAACATCCACTCAAGTGAAGAACACTCTACAGGAAGTAGGGGTATCAGTATCTAAGTCTACCATAAAGAGAAGACTTCATGAGAGTAAATACAAAGGATTCACCACAAGGTGCAAACCATTAATCAGCCTCAAAAATAGAAAGGCCAGAATTGACTTTGCCAAAAAACACCTGAAGAAGCCAACCCAGTCCCGGAACAGAATTCTTTGGACAGATGAGACTAAGATCAACCTGTACCAGAATGATGGGAAGAAGAAAGTTTGGAGGAGAATTGGAACAGCTCATGATCCAAAGCACACCACATCTTCTGTAAAACATGGTGGAGGCAGTGTGATGGCATGGGCATGCATGGCTTCCAATGGCACTGGGTCACTTGTGTTTATTGATGATGTGACAAAAGACAGAAGCAGCCGGATGAATTCTGAAGTGTATAGGAATATACTTTCTGCTCAGATTCAGCCAAATGCAGCAAAGTTGATTGGACGGCGCTTCACAGTACAGATGGACAATGACCCAAAACATACTGCAAAAGCAACCCAGGAGTTTTTTAAAGCAAAGAAGTGGAATATTCTGCAATGGCCGAGTCAATCACCAGATCTCAACCCAATCGAGCATGCATTTCACTTGCTCAAGACAAAACTTAAGGCAGAAAGACCCACAAACAAGCAACAACTGAAGACCGCTGCAGTAAAGGCCTGGCAAAGCATCACAAAGGAGGAAACCCAGCGTTTGGTGATGTCCATGGGTTCCAGACTTCAGGCAGTCATTGCCTGCAAAGGATTCTCAACAAAATATTGAAAAGTAACATTTTACTTGGGGTTATGTTTAATTGTCCAATTACTTTTGAGCCCCTGAAATGAGGAGCGTTTGTATAAAAATAGCTACAATTCCTACATGTTTAATCATATATTTTTGTTCAACCCCTTGAATTAAACCTTAAAGTCTGCACTTCAATTCCGTTGTAGTTGTTTCATTTCAAATCCAATGTGGTGGCATGCAGAGCCCAAATCATGAAGATTGTGTCACTGTCCAAATATTTTTGGGCCTAACTGTATGAGCGCCCTGGACCCTTTATTCAGCTTTTCAAAAAATCTAGGGACACCCGCCTATTCCCAACCAATCAGGAGAGTTTTTGCAAGGAGTAAGGGCTTCCTGCCTGTCAATCACCTCGCGTGTACACTCCTAGGTCCTCCTGCTTACAGTGTCACCCTTCAAACAAGCTTGTTACAATTCGCGTTGCAGACAAAAGTAGCAGCGGTGTGAACTAGTAGTTGCAAGGCAGCTGAAGTCGTTGCATGTCGTCGCAAAAGACTTGGCTTGTCAAATCGCCAAGTGCAGTTTAAGAACGTTAGGAAGTATCATGCCAGATTTCTGTTAAAAAGGCATTAGGCCATATTCGTTTACACGCATATGTTGGATATACTCGGCAACATAGTAGCTATGGTGCCAATCGCAGCTAAATAAAAATGATTGTCATGCACTAGCTCATATTAATAGGGGAATAAAATTATTAAATAGTTTTTGATAACGTTAGCTAACTGTATGTCGTTACTATGGAAATGGTCATTTGTGTCTGTGCTCGTTGCTTTGGTGTGAACCACTCAGTTTTAGAGCGTTTACGATCAGACGTTCTGGATTCTTTTGTTTCTCACTTCGGAATCAGACGTCCCAAAAAATATGCACAACATACACATGATTCATGAAACACTGACTTGCTCAGGCTCATGAAGTCAAGTCAGAGAGCGCGCACAGGCATGTGTGGGATGGGAGGGACCAAAGACTCAGGAGGTTGGCCTTTCAGGAGTGTTGTGATTAAAATTCTTGCCATTTTTTCTCCAATTCTCTAGAACTACATACTGCACCTTTAACTAGCTAGAAACTACACAACAGCAGCAGTTTCGATCTCAGTTTGGCAGTACGCAGCAGAGACTACAGACAGTCTGCCACTGTTTGCCACCTTCAAGTTTTATTCTCTCCACCCCACGGGAGTGGTTAGGGGGCCCATTGCAGTCGCTCATAATGCAAATAGGCAAAAACGGCCCTGTGTTTGTTTATTACGTTTGCGTTTTAGTAGGCTGCTACTTACCTTGTTTATATAATAAGGGTAAAGACAACTCAAAAGTCGTGTTTGTAATTCTACTCATGGTAGGGATGAGTAACCTACTAAAATGTTATTTAACATTGTTATGAATGGCCTTTCAAATGTCACGACCTAGCAGCTGGAAAAAGCTGATTGCACTCCTGCCGTCATTCTTGCAATGACTTCTGGGATATCAGATGCATTCTTGCTAGCAAGTAAGCAACCGATGCATCCTCAATAAAATGGGCGGATCAAGAACACATACCGGCATTTTAAGCATTGTTGGTAACTTGCGTTCTTTGAATTGGAACCGCGTACTTGGCCCATGAAAGATTACATCAAACGGGTCCACGAGAACGCAAGAACAGACAAAAACGTGGATTGATAAACAGCCCGGGTCTTACCTTTAGCATTCTCCTCTTGCTCCGCCTCTAACAGCCTGCAACGATAAGAGAAAAAGAACGGTGAGCTCATTGGCTGAAAACAAATTAAGACAAAGCTTCTCCTTCACGTTGTGTGTCCCCTCACTCTCGTCCATTCCCAGCCTGTATGACACACAGCAGTATCCAACACACACACACACTTATGTAGAGCTGGGAGACTGTCTCATATCTGCATGCTCAACAAAGCAACAGTGTTTATGTCAGCAAGGCGGCTTAGAGTGGTGGAACTAATGCAAACACATGCAAAACACACACACCTTGAAAAACAAACCACTTTTATACCAAGGTCAAAGGCTCGCTGATTCAAACGCCTGGGCCAGACTGGCATTTCCTCCATGATAGCATGCAAAATGAATACCTTTACAAATGAGCTCATACAGCTCAGTGTACACATCACTAAAATAGCATATCCATCCACATAAAACACTGCAAATTAAATGAAACACAGCAAACAACCAGGCCTTGAGAACAGCCCTCTAGGCGAGGCCAGTGCTGCGGGCCTCGGCCTGCCATGCGGAGGTTTTCCCGGACACAGCGTGCGACCCCTACCCGCTGCTCTCCTGCATCTCATCGGCTGTAATGGGCTGTGTCCTGAAGCGCTCATTGGTTTTGCGGCCCCCGCCTGTGGCCCCTGGGAGGTAGCGTCTGGAGCGCCGTCGCCCCCCCTCAGCCCCCGGCGCCAAGGCCAGGTCGAGAGAGGAGGTCGAACGGCCAGCGCTCGAACTACTGTCCACGTAGACAGAGAAGGAGTAGGGTTAGGATGGAAAGGGGCAGAAAGTGCTGAGGCGACATATTGGTGGTCAAACAAGCTGAACTGATGATAAGGATCAAACCCTAACAGACACAGACACACACACGCACACATGCTGTTGCATGCAGGTGACCCTACACTTTCTCAGGCTGTGCTCCGCTCCCTGTCTGCTGCAGCAGAGCACTCCTCAACTGGCCCACCGACACCCGAGTGTGGAGCTGGGGGGCGTCGGGTCCACTGGCTGCCTGGGGGTCTGGGAGCTCTCCCTGACTCCCAATGCTGTAAAAACCCGCGGACCCATGTCTGGAGAGGGATGGGAGAGGGAGATCGGGAGGTTTGGAGAATGGGTAGGGGGGAGGTGGCACAAGGAAAGTGGCAAACTACTGTACCACATATTGGTGATCCATAAGAACACTTACACAGGGCACCATTTAAAGGTTGAGATAACCAACACGATCAACGCCCTATTTTACAGTCCTCTGATCAGAGGTCCAGTTTCAGCCATCACAGTTTAGTCAGGGGAACTCTAACCAAAAACTGTTGCAACCAAATGTTCACTGGAAATACAACTGGTTTAGATCAGAAAGTGTTTAATGGACAAAAACTGTTGTTGCCAATAGACATGCATTTTTTCTAAATATATATAGCATTGGAAGTGAAAGACTACAGATGAAGACAAACTCCTTCGCTTTATTCTACCATACTTGCTGCTGTCAAAAAAATCTTTCAACTAGGTGAAAATACTGTTTGGTTTTACAGTATATTGTGTAAATTCATAGTCTAAGAAACATTTCTTTCAGTATTTTCTGCAAACCTTTACTACCAAAAAATCTTATAGTCTGAAATAGCAGTACTGCTGGAACATCATATGAAGTGAGGTATTATGCAAAGTGATATATATATATTTACATATTAGATACATTACATTTAGTCATAGATTGGTGATAAGGGTGCAAATAAGGGTTCAGCATTTCATGTGGCTGTTGGATAACACAACTGTGACAGGCACAAAGCAGACCCACCTTCTCAGATATGCAGACTCTGGAGGAGGGTCTGCTTCAAAGCCATTGGAGGCTCTCTGAGGGTCTTCCCCAGGGGAGGAGTGGTCGTCCCAGTGCTGCCCTCTCCTGCTCCCCTCTGTCCCCCTTGCTTTGCCGTTGACCCTCTCTGCGACGGCTAGGGGGCCGTCAGAGTCTGGCACCCCAGTGTGGGTAGCTGGGTCCTGCACTTCCCTGCTGTCCCTCCGCACCCACTTGGTGGGCAGCTCCTCCACGTTACCATAGCGCTCAGCCAGCTCACGCCTCCTCTCAGCCTTGTAGCGGGCTATGCGCTCCGATCTGGGCTCCAGGACTGGGTTCTCCATGGTGTCCATGTTCCTCAGAAGGTATCAGTGGATTCTCCAATTTTCAAACACTGACGTGGCATTTAGGATTCAACCGATGAAGGGCTTTGCTTCTACTCCACTTTTCAGCTTCAGCAGTCCCGACAGCTACAATCTCGGTGTTCCCAAGATGACGGCTATCCTAATTGGGTCCACGACACTGGGGTTCCGTGCCAGTCGGGATCTTCTCTGTTGTTGGGCTGGTGTCCTCTGTGATCACGTTCAGACACACCACTGGGCACTCCTTGAACTGCTGAAACAGAGGAAGATAATGAGAATCCTCACTGTTATAATCAGTTATTCATTTGTGTTCCTAATGAAACAACTGTTTTCACAACTAGTCTTTCTCCATTGAAACAATCAATCATAATAACCAACGTATTGTACTTTTTGCATAATTTCTCTGTCTCATTCTCCCACACACACATATCAGATTCAAACCCAAAAAGGCCACTGCTAATTGACTACTTTATTTTATAACATAAGGCACATTGCCTTGACTAATAACACCTCTGGTCTCCCAGCTTCATGAGGACTACCATCGCCAGTGCTCCCCATGTCCTGTCCAGACCCAGCTCAGCCTCTCTCTTCTCTCCTGCTGAAGTCCCTGTAAGAGGAGCTGCTCCAGCCTGCATTGCCATACAGGAATCTACCCTTGCACTGAAACCCTATATCCCAGGCAACTCAGTCCAGATCCTGAAGGCACTGAGCTCGCAGGCTGTCACTAGTCTTCTAATATCAATGTGCCTTGTTTAACGCAAGCATCCAGTTACTTACCCAGCTAAAAGACAGTTAGTGTGTTGTCCATCCAATGACTACTATTATTAATTTAATGTTTTAAACTACTTCTTTAAATTATGGCACAATTTATAAAGCACAATAATTTTTACTTACTGTCTCTACACAAAAAAATATGAAGTTCCTTGCAGGACAAACGGTTGCTTGGCTGAGTATACACAGCACTAACCTAACCTTGGACCACAAAACAAACAGCAATAATGACGTCACTAGATTTGCATAGACCAGAGAGACTAGTCAGGTAAATATGTGTGTGTATGTGAATGTGTGTGTGTGTGGTTTGTTTGAGTGTTCAAATGGGTGATTGTGGGATGTCTGTGTTTGCGTTTGAAAGCGTTAGTGTGTGTGGGTGGTGGGTTTGCATATGTGCAAGTGTTTGTGTGGCTACTTCAGCCTGCATGTGGATCGGCTCATGTGTTAGCCTGTCTGTTAGTGTGTGTATTTGTCCTGCACTTGCTAAAGGTTGCTAAAATGCTACATCAGCATTCCCCGGTGCTTTTTCCCCTGACAGCTGAACCACAATAGGACCCATTGAACAATGAGCTGAGCGCCATGGAACTAAGTCCAATAGCGGCGGTGATGGGCTGAACAGTACAGTGTGCCGAGAGGCGTCCGGAGCAAAAATAGACAGCTAGTGAGTTACATGGAAAATAAAGCAACAGAGAAATACATTACGTCAAAGCTATGGTGGTCTGGTCATCTAGGGTCACATCAGCAACAGCATAGACTCTTGGTGTTGATTCAAAGCTGTGAGCATGTGGACTATCTCGTAGGTGAGTGTAAATGTGACATGGTCACAGAAGACAAGCTAAGGTTATGCCACTGTGAGCTTTAACAAGCAGGGCTGTTAGCCAAAGTGTTTCTCACCAGACAGCACACTCAGTTTTTATACGCCTGTTTGAGATGAGCATAGTGTATTGCAGCACGAACGGGATGAGCGTAACTGAATGGTGGTGGTAATCTGTTTGAGTGCCGGCATTAGGGATGGACAATGAAAGAGACCATCTCTGTGTGGACAACACTATTATCAGGTGATAGAGCAGGAAGGAGTTGATTGGGGGAAAGGTTGCCATCACAGCTCAGCATGGATCATCAGCCTCTAATCCAGTAACGCCAGTTGACAGGAGCATGCACTAGCGCATCGGGTCGAAACACACTGGTGCCATTCAATTACAATGATAACAGTGTTATCATACACAGAACAAAATTACACCAGAATACATGCAACGGCATTGCTAGAATTCAGAAGCCTCTTTTAACAAATCACTAGATTTGCAAAACCTATTTTGAACATCCATGCGTGAATAAAGAGTAAGCACATAGTGGGTAACCATTACAGGGAAATAACATGTATAACATACCACGGTAACAACAATCAATAATGACAATGCACTGAGCCGAACTACAAAGTGGAGAGTGAGACACTTTGACAGGTTTCGTCACAGATTGACCTCCTATAACATCGTCTGCAGCAGCAGACGTATGTCCCTGGGTAGCTAAAGATTAAAGGGCCAGCCATGACTTACACACGATTAGATCTGGACTAGGATCCCTGCAGAGAAGCCCCCAACTGAGCACCATAATTCGAAGATAAATCAGGGGCCTCTTTCACAATTCTCGCTTCAAGAATACTCTCATGCCTCTGCCACGTATCTGATTTGATCTATGGTCACAATAAAACAATAGGCAAACAAAAAAAGACCAATAAAAAAGCCCATAGGAGAGCTTACACACATCATACATAAAACGTGACATTGATGGTTTCTGCATTGACATTGATGCCAAAAGTATTGTCGCCGTAAAAAAAAATCGCATGCGTAAAAAATCAAATAGATACGCGTGGATATGGAACTCTCCTGCGTTATCAAAAATATCTCATGAAAAAAAAAAAGATTTGTACGAAAAAGTTATGCTGACTAATGTAAAAAATACAATCACGAATGTTTTTTCTTACTCGTGTTTCAGATTTTATTTTTTACGAGTACGAATTCAATTTTTACGTTACGATTCTCTTTTTGGGGTTTTGGCATTCATTTGACGTGGAGGCGGGGTCAAGGGAAGGGGGACGACCTTGTTGGTCACTCAGTTGCCCTCGTCATTGGTATACGCCGTATTGACATCTCTCTGACTGAAGGCGCGCACTGGTGTTCATTATTTCAGCATGGCAAACCAACGACATCCTTCTCAGGTAATTAGCCATCTATTAAACTTGTAATTGTAGATAATAAAGTGCCAAGGGATGGATTGCTGTTGAATATAAGGTCAACTATTTAGTTCAGTCATATGTCCACACAATGTCTGTCCACAATGTCTAATCAAGCGAATACCGAAGGACTGGCTGTAAAGTAAAAGTCTTGCTCTAGCCTATCATACTTCTAGTTTGCTATGTAGCTAACCAGCAAATAGGCTAGCTCCGCATGCGTTTGCTATGGCTGTATGTGTAATTTTGCCTTAAGGTTCTAACGTTATACTTAGTGGTAAGGCCTTAACATATTACGCAAACTAATGATCTATTTGTGTTCACCAGCGAGAGTATCCTGATGTGGTTACTGCAGCGCAGTCGCTTATAGCTGCACTGACACAAACCCTGACACAAGGGGAGGGTCAAGGCCAGGTTGAAGCCCAGGGTCAGGTACAGGGTCAGGTGCAGCACACCCCAAGGCAGCACCTTGGACAGAGAGATCCTCAGAGTCCCCTCCCAATGCAGTCCCCCAGTGTAGGGCAGGAGATGGCCAGGTTTATACATTAACATGCCATGTAATGGAGACTGCTTTTTTAATTTAACTACCCAGCAGTTTATAAGTGTAGTCATTGTTATGTTCCCCATACTTTCAGATCATTTCCTTCACTGTTCCGGAGGCAAACAACATCTGGAAAACGGCGCTTTCCAAGTGCCACAAAAATCCCTCAGAGGGCCACAAAGGGATGGAAGCCTTTCAGTTTCCAAGTGTATCTATTAAATACAAACACTGATGTCACCCCCACTCCTGCTGAGGAACTCCAGTTAATCCAAGCAGGACTTGGGAAAAGGTCCATAACCATGTCTGAGAACATGGCCCATACTGAGGTAAGATTCTACACTTTCACTCTGTCTAACAGTAATGTCTGCCATTATTGCCACTAATATTTGTAATGTTATCAGTTGCTGTCTGTAATTTTCCAATGCAATATTCCATATTCTGCCATATTCTGCTGCACAACTCATTCTACATGTCATCATCTTAAACTTGATCGTATTTATTGTTTGTTTTAGTTTTGGCAATGGCATGTATCAAATATAAAAATGGTGGCTTTAAATTAGACTGTTATACAGCCATATACAAACACAGCTCATTCCCCCTATAATTTGCGTTAATTACATTAGTTTACCAGTCTGCTGTTTTCGGAATATCCTAAAATGGAAGCATTGACCGGTGGATGGCTTCTTCACAAGTCGTCAGGTGCAGTATACCATGTACACCAAGTGATTACACACAGGGTGAGAGATGTTCATGATCAACAGCTTAGTGTTGTTCTCTATATTTGCAGGGGGAAGTGGAAAGAGACGCCTCTCTGTGGTCCCTCCAGACTCAGAGGGGTATACAGGGACACAGATAAAGAATGCCTCTTTTTCTGGGAAAACTGTACTTTACATTGTCCCTCTGCAGGAAGAACTTGACCTGACTCCACTTCCCGAAGATGCAATTGAGTTTTTAAAAATGCCGAAAGCTCAATGCCATATGTGCAACAAGAGTATGCCATTGCAGGTACTGGCTCTCCATTTACAACGCTGCTCAGAGTCCTCATTCTCATCTGATGATGAAAGGGTAAGTAATTATTTTGTAGGCTGTACAATCGAATCTTTGTGGATTTTTATGTTGATTTTTTTGTAGCTGACTGTGAGCGTATCTACTGGTATTTGGAAGGTTAATGAAACTGATGTCACATTCATTTCTGAGACAAAGCCAGCAACTGGGGAAACAGTTGAATCACATCCAACAGAGGTAATATAAGTATGTCCACTACTTTTCCATTTTTGATTCTTTGGTTTATGTGTGTTACTTACTGTCCTATCACTTCCTTGTTGTGTCTATAGAGAGAGCAAGAATGCCCAATTTGTCTGAAGTGGTTACCTGCTGTGGATATCACACTGCACGCAAGTCTATGTGGCGATAGGTAATGCAATCTATTATCTATGAATTAAAAATCTTGTCCTTAGATAAACTCTGGGTGTGCTCAATGTGAATACACAGGGGCGCCCACTTTGAATTCCCAGTGCTGGGAGGGCACACATTTAACGGCATACATATTGTATAAGTATATAAACCTTGAGGGTATATTCTGTCTAGTAGTGTCTACAGCCCTGTGCACAGGAGTGATGAGCAAAGTGTGACAACGGACCATAAAGGAATATCATGGTAGTATTACTATGCATCTTTTATTAGATTAAATTTGTGTATAATTTTCATTACATGACTGGTTTAAACCTTTCTCTCAGTGAAGATGATGTGCTCCGTTGGCTTGGTGACCAAGTTCAGTCAAGTGAAGAGTTTCGGATATGTGTCACAAGGACCAACATGTTAGAAAGAGGCCTCACACAGTGGAGAAGGCAAAAAAAGGGCTCTCCTGTAAACCTACTCAAGGTTACATTCATTGGTGAGGCAGGAGTAGACACAGGGGCATTACGGAAGGAGTTTTTGACTGGTAAGTCATTTAATGATTATTTAACCCTGCTTGTTTGAAAGATTTTAACAAACAGATGTCTAAGTAACGGCACCTTTCATGTGTTGTACCTAGAAATGATGAGTGGCATTGAAACACGCCTCTTTGTGGGTAAAAATGAAGGCAACAGGAAGGGGATGAGTCCCCAGTACTCCACCAGTGACCTTGATGATGGTTTTTTCCGGTTTGCACCTATTGATTCTAGAATGTATTTGTTACTTAATACTATTTTGAATTTAGTCAACATCACCTCATGATTCCTATTTTTTTAGGGTTGCAGGAGAGGTCTTTGCTGTAAGTTTGGCACAGGGTGGGCCAGCCCCTTCCTTCCTTAAAGAGTGGTGCTACTTTTACCTTGTAACTGGGGATTTTGATCCGCTCAAAGTGTCTACCGACGACGTAGATGACCCAGAAATGGCACTTTTGATCAAAGATGTAATTACATTTTCAGTAAACTGCAGAAGCACTACAACAAGTATACTTTATTTTTTTCAGTGACTATTCATTTTTTCATTATTTGCTGTTCTTATAGCATTCATTTATTATTCAAGGTTGAACAAGCAGCTGATCTTACTCCATGGTTTGATGAAATCATCAACTGTGGTTACACCGGGCCTATCACAGTTGAGCATAAAGACCGCATTATACGGTAATAAAGTGAACCAAGAATAATTTTGATACACCATCTCTATCCTGCAATGTCATTCCTTACGCAGACTTCGTTTGCAATATGACCTAATGTGGACACCATGAACATTCTTTTTTCTTCTTAAGAGCCATTGTGTTACATACCACCATGAGAGTCACACCAATGCTGCAGGAGATACGCAAAGGCCTGCAGTTGTACAGCCTCCTGGCGATCCTTGAAGCACACAGACACATTTGCAAACGATTCTTTGTCCCCGGGGATGACAGCACAGTTAGTGGAGCTCTATATTTTTACCTGTTTTAGCTTTTAACGGTTTAACCATTGAAATACTTTGTTTTAGACCTAACCTAATCATTCACCATAAACAAATCACTTTGATATTTTACAGCCAGATGCAGACTTCATAATGGGCAGCCTTGTCCCTGAGAAAAGTGAGATGGGCACGACAAGGGAAAGACGTGAGAGTCGCATAATAAACTTCTTTCAAGACTTTCTACAAGAGATTGAAGAAACTACAGGTTTGCCGTAGTCATATTGCATGTTTGCAACCATAATAAATAAAGTTTATTTTATATAGTGCCTTGTATTTTACTGTTATGTAATAATGTTGTGAAAAAGGAATAACTATGCAGAAATACATCTGAGTGTAATGTGTTTCAGAAGTAAAAGAAGCAGGTGAAGAAGACCAGCCTGAGCTCTTCCTACTCTCTGTTCCCAAGGTTTTACAGTGGTTGACTGGACAGGGGCACAAGCCACTCCTGCAGTCAGAACTGCAGGCTTTTAAGGTCTTGGTTGAATTTGATCACCAGTGCCAAGTGAGGATGCCAGGGCACACTATCTGCTTCCCAACTGTCAGTGCGTGTTCCAACACTATAACATTCCCTGTTGCACATCTAAATACTTATGATGAGTTTAAAACCATCATGCTGCATGCCTTGAAGTCAGGCGGTGGTTTCCACAGAGTTTGAATGAGTACAAACACTACTCTACTTTTGAATGCATAGTTCCAGAGGATACATTTTAATTTAGTTTTCCTTTACACGCTTAAAACTGCAGTTTGTGAAATAATAATAAAAATACAAGTGTCACCATTGTTATGTGTCCACCTGAGTGTTCCATGTACTGTTAAAAAGCACATAATTTACAACTGCAATGTAAATGTCTTTTCCATGGTCCTGCGACGGTGAACTCGGGTCAATGTCCACTCTCAGTCTGGCCATACCCTGCTGTGTCAGTGGGCATTCCACAAGGGGGACAAATACTCCGGTGCTCGGGTCTTCTGGGATGGCAGCAATATCATCCAAAGCCTACAAAAAAGGTTTAAATTAGTTGGCTTTTATTTGAAAATATGTTCTCTAAAAGTAAGTACAGTGTTAATTAATGAACCAGCAGTGGAATACCATTCCTATTCCATTCATGAAAAGTCTGATTCCGTATGATACCTCATTGTCTGGAGCAGGGACAGGGTACTGTATGCATCCAATTTCCCACATTTGGTTGGGGGAGAGATTCTGCTCTGTGCGCATGGGATGGTTATTCCAACCATCGGTGAAGGCATCCAGGGCTGCCTGGAGGCGAGGCATGAACACATAGTGTGCACAAAAGAGGTGGAGGCTGTTGCCAGGGTGAAGTGAGCCCTCCTCCTCTAGACTGTGCAGAACATCATAGAAGACATTTGACACTGCCATCCACACGTCCCGCCACAGACGCTCGATCCTGGAAAAGGGAGCGCAAAAAAAGTTTGCCAACCTGAAATAATCCACCATACACACATATCTATTGTTGTCAAGCAAATATAATCTCCTTAACGTGTCAAAAAATAGGTCAAAGACCTCATTCATTTTGAATATCTGAGACAGCACGTCTTTTAGGTGCACATATATCCCATTACAGATTCAAAGGCCTTTGATGACCCAATCCTATGCTTTTAAATCTATAGGGCATTAGACAAGCCCTACATTTCAGGGATGTTTTCACAGGGTTCCTACATACCTTTGATTGTGAACACTTTTGCCAGAAATGAAGCTTCCCCTCCCACAGCCACGAACGTTAAACATACATCTTGCAATGTCAACGTTCTCGACACCTTGGTCTGTCCTCACCCTAAAGTAGACGTTTAAGCCCCCCCACACACAACAATAAACGCCTACTTAAATTTAAATATGTATTTTTGTATATAGCAGACAATAATTTAATTAACATACCTGTTAATAGTTTGAACGATTAACTAATAATAATGTAATAAAAGCTATACAAAAACAGTGCTGTAACACACAACAGTTATGAAAAAACTGTAGAACTGGAGAGAATTAACCCTTACCTTAATGGAAAGCCATGCTTCTCCGCTGACTGTAGAAAGAAACCAAGGCCAGTGGCTGCTCGGTTGTTGGTTGCAGCGCCCAAGTACATGATCTAAGTAAGGAAAATGAAATATATAAGCCACTGTAGCACGTTGCCCCACCAGAGTTGCAGTGTCAAACATATTTTAAATTGTCAGTATGTCAAACAATGAAATACCCCTTGATTGAAATGAAAGTAAAGGCTAATACATAATCTATAACAATACCCAATGTAAGTTTCTATGCTCGTGTTGAGTCATTTATTTCAATTTATTGATAGACCAAAATCCATTCTTTATCCTTGAACAATTAAAAAGTTACCTTTCTTGAAAAGCCATCAATGCCACCAAAGATCACAAGGCCATATCTGTTGAAAAACAAAATGATTAGTTGCAGTGCAGACGGGTTTCCGTCTGTAACAATACTGGTTATTTCAAGATATAAAAGCCTGAGAAATGAAGATGATCGTAGCAGCAGATTGGGAGGCTTACTGCTTCTGATACTTTGACAAAGTACCAGAAGCAGTAGGCCTATATATCTGAAGCTAGAGATGACAGGAAAGTATTGTCTAACTACTATCAAAGACTCGTAGACCTGCCTGATGAGCTTATGGTTTGTGTCCACATGCATGAGGGAGTGAGGACCACGTACAGAGTATGCCCTTCTCACCACACATCCCAGCTGTGCCATCCTGGCAAGTATGCCATCAGCATCCACACGGTGCATCGAGTCCCACACCCGGGTCCACTGGACACGATGACCCAAGGCTTGCAGACGTCCTTTTACAGACCTGTAGCCAACATATGGAGAGCTATTCTTGATGGATGACACTAAGGTATCCAGTTCCTCATCTGGCATCCTGCTGTATGTGTCTCTTATTGAGATACCATACTCCTGCAAACGACGATGGACAGTGCGCGTTGAGAAGCTGAGCAGTCTTGCAATGCAGGGAACAGACAGACCCATGTCAACAAGGCGTTGAAGGTGCTCTTTTGACACAACCAGCTTGGGGCGTCCTGTATCCCCATCTAACACACAAACTACAGTAGATGGTCCCTGTCTTTCATCCAGATGGGAGCTGACCAGCCTACACAAGTTTGAAAGCAAGTGCATGACATCTTGTGGGATCTCAATCTGATTGGCCAAGGAGCTGATTAATATTAACTCGTGGTTGAAGACGAATTCTAAATAGTCGATGTCAAGAGGTTGGCGTTGAATAGCTTGCTGAACTCTTAACCGTAGCCTCTCTAACATCCCAACCTTAAACGCCTGTTAAAACGTGGACAAAATGTGAAGGAATCGTCATGAGCCTAACAAGCTATACTTATGGATAACTTCAACCAAAAAGTCCGTTTGATTTCAAAAGTTGTGTAAGTTAGGGTGGACAGGCAAAAACCGTTCAAGTAGGGTTGGGTAACAGTTTCAATTGTACGATATCAAGTGTAATCCAACTTACCTCCATAGTATCTCGGTTTTCCGTAAAAGCTAGAGCCAGGCGATGATGTGCGTCAGACATGTAAACACGGCGCATACCAATGACGAAGGCAACTGAGTGACCAACAAGGTCGTCCCAATTCGCTTGACCCCGCCCCCACGTCAAATGAATGCCAAAACCCCAAAAAGAGAATCGTAACTTAAAAGTTTATTCGTACTCGTAAAAAGTTAATTCGTACACGTAAAAAATTAAAATGAACAGGAGTGAGAAAAAAATATTCGTGATTGTATTTTTTACATTAGTCAGCATAACTTTTTCGTACAAATCTTTTCTTTTCATGAGATAGTTTTTGATAACGCAGGAGAGTTCCATATCCACGCCTACGATTTAAAATTTTACGCATGCGATTTTTTTTTACGGCGACAATACTTTTGGCGTCAATTTTGTCTGTTAACCTAACAAGCCCATACCCCCCAAAGACTTTTGTGCCATAATTGTGTCTAATCAGAATTAATATTTCAATAAAATGTTTATAAACTCAACTAAACATGAGCACAGAATTTTGAATTCATGATGATGAAAGAAAAATAAAACTCACTGACCAAATATACATCATTTTTCTAAAGAAAACATTATTCCAATTTGGACAAATTCAAAGTCTATCTTATGGCACAAGAGATCTTAGAGAGTTAAGGGCAGAACCTGAGTTAGGGTAATACTTTTATTCTGCTCTCCGACAACCCTCCATCTTAGGAAGGAACGAGGAACGGATGGGCCAGAGCTCTTGAAGCTGAGATGCGATTCTTCGGGTTAAATGCGAGACAAAGCTGCAGACAAAGAAAACTAGATTTGAAAACATGTCAAACCAAATCTTTTTTTAAATCAGAACATTAATGGAAGTTTAGCAAAATTGTCCTGCAGGAGAAACAGAATGGTATGCTTACGAAAAGAAGGTCGGTCTCCTTTAGGCCAAGGTTGGGCAGTAGCCGGTTGCAGGGAGTGCAAGGTCCCCAACTAGGGGAGTATGATATTGGGCTTTCCCTGGGCCAATCCTCCTCCCTGGGCAAGCCAATCACCCTGAGAACATGAACAAGGAACACACCTCAGTCTGCAGCTAAGACACAATTGCACATCACAAATGTTCAACATGAAAGTACTAACGTGTATTCACAGATATCATGATTACAGCTGATGCCACTGAACTCACTCAAAGATTTTCTGGAGCTGCTGAACTTCTGTAAATCCACGAAACAAAGGTCTGTGGAAGCAAGGTATAAGCTCTAATGCATTGCCTTAAAAAACACTGTAATAATTCTGTAAGATGTTGATGATACTGTATGATTAAAATCTTGTTCAATCTCCCCATATCGCGATACAAAGCAACTTTTTGCTGAACTGGCCTAACTGTGTACCTTCTGAGGAAGAGCTCAGCAAAGATGCACCCAGCGCTCCATATGTCCACTGAAGACATATAGCCGGAATGGAGCAGCACCTCAGGAGCGCGGTACCACAGTGTAACCACCTAGAGAAACAATTTGTTATGGAAGAAGGATTGTCAAAGAAAGTCACAGATATTAGAATGTTATATTATTTGAATGCAGAATGATAGGGCATACCAATTTACATTATGAACAATGGACAGGGGAAGAGTGGGCTATACAAGCTATGCAGTTTTAGAAAGACTTACACAGGGAGTCAAAGCAATATGATAGGTATAGATGCGTGCCAATCCAAAGTCAGCGATCTTGACTTCCCCTCGGCTGCTGACCAGTATATTGTCTGGCTTGAGGTCACGATGCACAACCATGTTGGTGTGCAGGAAGTCCAGGCCACGCAGCAGTTGCACCATGACATCCTATACAGATAGAAAGCAGTATGTTATATACTTTCACCACTAATATTATACGTTTATCACAAATAAAACAAATGAAATATCTTTTGTCTGCATGCCAGATTTTTAGCGCTTGCAATCTTGTGCATGTATGTAGGCATATGCCCTAGTCTTCCCTGCTAACACTGACCTGCTATGCTGTCTGTACATTCAAGATAGGATGGACCATACATGCAATAACCAACATCTGATGAATGTTCAAGTTCTTTTTTACAGTACACAAAAAAGCAAAAGTGGTAAAAAATTTCTTAATTTATAATATGTAATATATATCTATAAAATATATATAAATATATTTCTAATTAAGGTTCAAGGAGGTTGCATCTGATTTCTACAACTAGCTATTCACACTTGATAAGACTCCGGTATTTCGCATGCATTATAGTGTCGATTTCACGTGCCATCCGCGTGGCCAGCAAAGTTTTCCCCCGTTTTTTTGTGTTAAATCTACAATGATGATGTCATCAGACAGGCGTGGGAAAAATATCGATGGAACCTGTGTCAAACTGTCATTCTCAGAGCATGGGAGTTGTAATTTTAGTATTGGCTTGCAGATTACTTTTCATGCTAATGAAAAAAGTGGCATCAAAATTTAGGTAGAATTGTTATCAAAGGGAGACTGTATTTTGTAAGTCTGCATTTTATGGATAATTTAGACCTAATAATGGGTTAGTGTTATCCATAAAATGCAGACTTGAAAACATACTCACTTTGATAAGACTTCAATTTTAACGCCCATTTTTTGCAGAGAAATGCTGAACAAGTTGAATTCAAACCTTAATTTTGTCAAGTTCAAGTCCAGCATTGGAAACGTTGGCGAGATACGTTGACAAGTCTTGATCAATGTACTCAAACACAAGCATTAGGTCCATGCTCCTGCCCCTCAGTCCAGCAGACACATTATACAACCTATACATTTGAGATTAGTCTTGATTAGCTCTAAAACCCAGATACATGATCATAATACAATTACATTGCAATTGTATAATGTATAAGGAGTTCATTTGACATCAGACTAGCTATAGTCATTATCAGGCAGGATGAAGGTGTTGACTGCATATGGCCGATCTATATGACTTTGACTTACTTGACAATATTGGGATGATTGAAGTACTCAATTTTACGCAAAAGTGCCACCTCTCGAATCATAAAAGCAGGAATTCCACTCTCTGGGTCACCGGGTATGTTTAACTTTTTCAGCGCCACAAGTCGCTGTTGATCTCGAACTTCTCTCGCTTTAAACACTTTTCCGTAAGCACCTTCACCGATTTCTGCGAGTATTTCGTAGTGCTGTTGATCATTGCAAGTGTTGATATCCATGACTGGTCAGATTTGATGATAACTAGTCTGGTATGGAGAAAACAACAATTTAGTTTTATATCAACACTGCAGCACAATATACTTACTTTAAGTTATAACTAAGTAATTGCAGGCAAAAACAATGAACAGTTTCCCCACTAATATAGCAAATTAAATAACTGCATTTTATCTGCATGGCAACACAGTAGGCCTTTGCTTTAGGCCCTTCCTTTCTGCTAGCCGGAACCTTACCAAACATACACAGTCCTGACTCCTGCACAGTTACTCTCTCTAGCTAGGATGAACCGATAATTTAATAACCAACACCAAATGACCGTTATTTTTACTGTATACAAAACGCAATAGGAATAAAATTAGTCTTACTTTGGTTAGAATTTTTTTGAGGACCTAGCAGATTCAATTTGTTCACCCAGCTAATCACTATCCTCACAATATACATTATCTACGGCAGATACGCCGCATGAATCAGAACGTCACTTTCACGTGCTATCCGCATGGCCAGTGTAATTTTTTTTTACTTTTTCTCCCAAATCCGATCTACAATGATGATGTCATCAGAGGTCACAGGCGAGGCGTGGGAAAAAATGCTGAAGTATCAACAGCTGTCAAACTGTCATTAGTTGTCATTGGGTGGGTTTTTTGGACATCTAGCTCAAGGACTGTGAGAAGCCATTGAACAGACCAAGTCCTACCCTTGATGTACAATCATCCATGCTGTCCCTAAATCACTATGACAATCTAATTTGTGCTCCCCACCTCTGTACAAAAATCACATAATTTGTTATAAGGAAGCACTGGTTACAGCTAAATCTACATAGGTCAGGTGAAGGGAGCACTAGAGCCTTGTTTTCTATGGTAAACAGCATCCTACGCCCACCGGACATTTCCCCACCTCATCTGTGCACAACTGCTCAATGTAACTCCTGCATGACCTTTATCGCCAAAATTTAAAATATCCACCAGCAACTGTCCTTTTCGAATAATACCACATCAAGTATACTTTATCCGTCATTCTATGCCCCCTCGCCCCACTGTTTCTTTTCTATCTAGTTTTAACTGTTGCTGAAATATCTGGTCTCATAAATCCAAATCATCTACCTGCCAATTAGACCCCCTCCCTACCAACTTAGTAAAAGTCTGTTAACCACCCCTGTCCACTCCTACAACCGACATTATACACTCTTCTCTTATTTCTGGTATTCGTCTCTCAAAACCGCTGTTAAAACTCCCATTCTCAAGAAGCTTAGTACCAACCCCAGCAACCACAACAATTTTCGCCCAATTTCAAATCTTCCATTTCTCTCTAAAATACTTGAAAAAAAGTTGCAGTTCAGATTCATGCTCACTTAACCGACAACAATCTGTTTGAACAATTTCAGTCTGGCTTTGGTTCCTGCCACAGCACAGAGACTATGGAGGCCCTTCCACTTAACATGTTGGGAATACTCGGCCCTAAAAGCTACCGTTAGCTACAGTACAGTAGTTGTGAACTACATTAATATCAGTGGAGGAATACCAAGTTTGCGCTTGCACTTGCGCTTTGTCTTGGGGGTGTGTCATACAGAACTCAAGAGCCAATGAGAGTTCCTGTTTCATCTAGGATGGGTCATCAGCAGTGAAACTAAAAATAAAAGTTATAGTTATGGAAAGGGAATGAGACCTCGAAAAGCAATGCGCTTTTAAATGTGTGTTAGTTAATGTTGTTTGTTAAATTGATTTGAAGTTGGATTTATTAATGTATACGTTCGAAAAGCATATATATGTTTTGATTTGTTAATGAAATATTTAATTAATCTATCCATCCATCCATCCATTTTCCGCCGCTTATCCGGGGCCGGGTCACGGTGGCAGCAGGCTAAGAAGGATAGTCCAGACGTCCCTATCCCCAGCAACGCTTTCCAGCTCCTCCTGGAGGATCCCGAGGCGTTCCCAGGCCAGATGAGATATATAATCTCTCCAGCGTGTTCTGGGTCTACCCCGGGGTCTCCTACCAGTAGGGCGTGCCCGGAAAACCTCCAACGGGAGGCGCCCAGGAGGCATCCTAATCAGATGCCCGAACCACCTCATCTGGCTCCTTTCGACGCAAAGGAGCAGCGGCTCTACTCCGAGCTCCCTCCGGATGACCTAGCTCTTTACCCTATCCTAAGGCTGAGCCCAGCCACCCTATGGAAGAAACACATTTCAGCCGCTTGTACTCGCGACCTTATTCTTTCGGTCACTACCCAAAGCTCATGACCATAGGTGAGGGTTGGAATGTAGACCGACTGGTAAATCGCGAGCTTCGCCTTTCGGCTCAGCTCCTTCTTCACCACAACGGTCCAGTATACAACGCCTGCATTAATGCTGATGCTGCACCAATCCGCCTGTCAATCGCACGCTCCATTTTTCCCTCACTTGTGAACAAGATCCCGAGATACTTGAACTCCCTCGCTTGGGGCAGCAACTCACTCCCAACCTGGAGAGAGCACTCCACCGTTTTAAGGCAGAGAACCATGGCCTCAGACTTGGAGGTGCTGACTCTCATCCCGACGGCTTCACACTCAGCTGCAAACCGCTCCAGTGCATGCTGAAGGTCACAGTCTGAAGAAGCCAACAGGACCACATCATCTGCAAAGAGCAGAGAAGCAATTCTGAGGTCCCCAAACTGGACACACTCCTCCCCCCGGCTACGCCTTGAGATTCTATCCATTAAAATCACAAACAGAACCGGTGACAAGGGGCAGCCCTGGCGGAGTCCAACACCCACTGAAAACGTATTTGACTTTGTGCCGAGTATACGGACACAACTCTCACTCCGGTTATATAGGGACCGAATGGCTCATAGCAACGGCCCCAGTACCCTATACCCCCCCCCAACCAAAGAGTTGGTCCACTGTTCCATGACCAGGACGGAATCTGCATTGCTCCTCCTGGATCCGAGGTTCGACAATCGAGTCTTCTTTCCAACACCCTGGCATAAGCTTTCCCAAGTAGGCTGAGAAGTGTGATACCCCGATAATTGGAGGGATTAATTGGATAATGAATCTATTTAAAAAACAATTATTAAAACACTTGTTTTATTTAATAAAACAATATTAAATAAACTTTTTCTAAATTCGATTTTAAATTCACCCACATGACTTTATAAACTGCTTTTTATATGTGTCTTTAAAATTCGAATGAATAATAAGGGAAGGAACCACTATATTACTTTTTCACTTGACACTGCGTCCTCCATAAGAGACAGCCCTGGTGAAAATCACTAATGACTTGTTCATGGCAGCTGATCCTGGGCTTTAAACAATACTAGTCCTTCTTGATCTGAGTGCAGCCTTCAATACCATCGCGCATAACATCTTGTTGGAGAGATTAGCTTCCATTGGTATCGTTGGCAGCCCTCTCACTTGGTTCAAATCTTACCTCTCGGAACGCACAGTTTGTTCAACTAAAATATTATAGATCACACCCCTTTCCTGTTTCTAGTGGTGTTCCCCAGGGTTCTGTTTTAGCCTCACTCCTATTTATTATATATCTACTACCCCTTGGTTAAATTTTTAGGAAATTTGGCATTCAATTTCATTGCTATGCGGATGACACCCAGCTCTATCTATCCACCAAACCCATTTCCACTCTCCTGCCCACCTCCCTTTCTGATTGCTTACTGGAAATTAAATCTTGGTTATCATGCAACTTTCTCAAACTTAACAGTGATAAAACTGAGGTTCTACTTGTAGGTACAAAATCCACCTTGATTAAATCTGACAGTTTTTCTTTAAGTGTTGACAAATCTACAGTTTTTCCTTGACCTTGGGGTAAGAGCCTGGGTGTCATCCTTGACAGTACATTGTCCTTTGAATCACACATTAACAATGTTACCCGGTCTGCATATTTCCACCTACTTAATATAAATTGCCTCCGCCCATCACTTACACCTAACAGCACCGCCATTCTATCCACTCCCTGGTCACATCCCGTATTGATTACTGTAATTCTATCCTCTTTGGTCTTCCTCGCAAGTGTCTGCACAAACTTCAATTGGTCCAAAATTCAGCCGCCCGTATCATCACCAGAACTCCCTCTATAGATCCCATCACTCCTGTTTTCCAGAAACTTCACTGGCTCCCTGTCAAATATCGTATCAATTTCAAGATTCTGCTTCTCACCTTTAAGGCCCTTCATAATCTTGCCCCTCAGTATCTTTCTGATCTCCTTCATGTCTACACACCCTCTCGTAATCTCAGATCTTCTTATATTGCCATCCAACTCACTATTCCATTTGCCCGTTTGACCACCATGGGGTCCAGGGCTTTTAGCCGTTCTGCCCTCGCCTTTGGAACTCTCTCCCACAAGACATCCGCAATATTGACCCTCTCCCCACCTTCAAAACCCATCTCAAAACACATCTTTTCAAACTGGCATATTCGGTCTGATTCCCCACATTAAGTTTGCTGTCCTGTTTCTTTGTTGCTTGCAGTTATGATGATTCTTATTTAGTGTTATTGTTTTTACTTATTATTGCTTACAACTGCCTTGTTTTATGATGTATTGATACATTGTTTTTACTGTGTGTAAGGTGTCCTTGGGTGTTCTGAAAGGCGCTCGTTAATAAAATGCATTATTATTAATATTATTATTATTATTATTAATATTATTAATATTATTATTATTATTATTATTATTATTATTATTAATAATAATAATATTGTTATTATGATGATGATGATGATGATTATTATTATTATTATTATTAATCATAATCATAATCGTAATAATCATAATAAGACATTATTAATAACAATAATAATAATAACAATCATAATAATAATAATAACCTACTGTTTAATGAAAAACTTAAGCTAACCAATGAAAAGTGTAAAAAGCTTTGCAGCCTGTCAATCAACAGTCACCTCCAGGCAAGAACATGAGGGGCGTGTCTTGCCAAGAAAAGCAGTGTGTGATCCATAATAACCTTTTACTATAGTTCGATGATAACAACGCGTCTGCCGTAGTCTTTGAGAAATGCCCAGAGTCAGAGAAAGAGGACGAGTAAAGAAAGAAAGCAATGTGGGAGGGAGTGTCAGTCCAGGCATCTGACCTGGACAACAAAAGCTGATGACAGGGATTAAGTAATGTGGTAACAAAAATAAAAGATGAGAACTTTGTTAGTTCATTTTTGAAGGCCTTATTACATCCTGTATTGAGGGCTAAGTTCTTAATATTTTAGTTGTGTTCTTCAGCCAGGTCATGGCCAACTCAACATTGGTTGGTTAGCCATATAGTTTTAAATTAATTCAATCACTCCATTTAATAAGAAAATATTATTGATAACCAAAATAAGTAGTGCATTACAGTAGTCTTCTGTCATGAAAAATAGATTAAACACTTTTTAGCCTGGCTTTAACTGTTGGTTGAGTTTAGACTATTATTATTCAGATTCTATTCAGCTCATCCTTCTAAATAACTTTCTTTCCTGTTCTAGTAGGGCTACATATTCAGTTCAATGATGGCTGAAGGTTTTTTGTTTGACAAAATCAACTTAGTCATATACTATAGTGTAATCATGAATAATTTAAATAGCATATACTCTCACTTTCTCACAAGTAAATCAACACAATCTTTATAACGTTGAATTTTTTTTAATGATAGGTAAATTATTAAATTTTCACAAAAATGCATTTCCAAAACGCTTTTTCTTGTTAACAAAGGCCTTAAGCTCTGAGAAACCCAAAACATATGCAAAAACTCTACATTGCAGACTGCTGCAATCTCCTCTTGTGGTTTGTCATAGTATAAAGATGGCCAAGTGCCAGGCAAACCTTATTGTTTAAGATATCAATTTGTACAAAACACATGCTAAAACCACAACATGATATATTAGATGCAGACATAATGTAATAAACACCTTGTGGTATAAGAATATTATGAGGTTCAAATCTATTGCGTCGTTCATGCCACAGGAACAGGTGTAGGCAGATTACAAGTAAAATCCACTGTTCTGAATGCTACAGTAACACCAACTCCTCTCATGACAGTGGTTAAACATAGGCCATGATTAATTGTGTAGCCTAGTGAAGGGGAAGGCAGCTGGGCAGTTTAAGATTCATATCAACAAAATAATGATGGCAAGTTTCAGTAGTGCACAAATGTACAGTTGCATCAAGTATAACAATGTCCACTTATCTCTTAAGGCATGTTGCAGCATCTAACGAAGATTAATTAAATAACATTGCGATCATTTTTTTTACAAGTAGACATGTTGTACTGAAAAATGTTTTCATATTCCAAACATCAACTTTAACAATCTGAACAAACAGTAAACATTAAATACTGATGGTGTTGCATTTTACTGTCCGTCAGTAGTGTTGCAAAGCTGAAATTATACACCGTGTTCAGTAACAAAACAGACTGTAATGATTTAAATGTAAAATAAAAAATTAAATAAATAAAAAAAAACACAAAACTTGTGAATGAAAACATTACCTGTTACTTTGTAGTATACCACACTGGGTTAAAAGTGTATGACCTGCCTCAGTAGGGTTTGTTCGTAACATTAGATAAGGATTTCACAAACAGTTACTGGTTTTTCTTGGTGTCAATATTTTTGGTCTTCTTGGCCAACCCAATGGCATCCAAATGCAAGTTTCGGTTCAGTATGACAGAGCCACAAGTGAGAGCCCCAGCCAGTGCTCCAGCAAAACCACACAGAAAGACATCCTGGCCTGCAAATCCACACATTTGCCAATGAACTACTGCAATTTGAACACGTTATATATATTTGCCTATAATTATTGGACATATATTACTGATTTGATCATGCCAGGGTACCTAAATAAGTCAAATAAAGAACACATAAAACACAGCCTCATTTTCTATCCACAGCAATGGACTGACCTGTCAGGTAGAGGTTCTTCAGAGGAGTCTGGGGTCTCACAGTTGAATTGAGCTTAGCGCTGAAGCGTGCAACGCCATGGTCAGCTCCATAGATCTCCCCTTTTGGAGCTCCAATGTAGTGTGTATTTGTAATGGGGGTCCCTGCATCAATGAACTCAATCTGAAATATTTTGAGGCAATTGCAATGTTAGCAGAGGCTTGAGCCATAGCTTTATCACAGAGAAATATTTTATATATGAAGACAACTGAAACTATAGCAATTTATGTGTTGTCTAACTAGGATTCATTATTGCAATGGCCCTTCGCAACAATTAAGGACATTGAGAAAAACGAAAAAATTTAGGTAAAAAGATAGGTATTTGAGAGAGAGAGATCAACCTGACTTTACTAATGGCTAAGGGCAACAGACCAGTTGAATTTCAAAGGGGCGGTTTTGGGGTCAAGGGCACTCACGAGCTAACTTTATTTTCAGATCATTATAAATAATGATGGATGTCTGCGTGTGTTGACAAAAAAATTTTTAAATCGATTTATTATTTTAAATAAAAGTGTTTCAGTTTCCTACACCAGTTTATGATACAAGTTTCTATTGATATCTTATGAATAGTACTTGCAAGTGTTATTTCACCTTGTCTCGGTTAATCTTTGGAAAAATCTCCATCACCACTTCCAAAATAGAGTCAATGAAGGCCTCCTTCAGCTGTTTGTAGTCAGTGCCTCTGTTGGTCACCTTCCCATCCTTCCACTCCTCAAACCACTCGTAGTTTGCAAAACTAACAAGACTCAAAGTGGACTTTCCTAAAAAAAGGGAAGTGTGCAGAGGACAGGGGTTGAGAATCATGTCCCTAGAAAACTAATTTAGTGTTGATATTGACCACAAAGGAAAACAGGACTGCACAGAAAGAGGCAGGAGCTTTAAACGACAACAAACTTAGATTTACAAATCAAGAACTTTTATTCTAGTAAACATTTTTTATTTTCTACCTGGTGATCGTTCCTGCCAAGTAGGGTCTTTGGCAGATGGTGAGGCCAAAAACAGGAGAGGTACCTTCTTGGCGGATTCTTCCCTATCTCCCCTCAGATAGGTTTCACATCTGTAAATAAGATAAGATAAGGATGAGAACGTGCAATCATGGCAAATTAGTTATGTAACAAATCCATAAACCTGTAGTTATGCACCTTATCTAAAAAAGCTTGTCTTGTCAGCTCTTGCCCTTATGTATAATCTAAACGTATAAAGCATGTTTAATAATTAATTGTGTATACAATGCATACAGTGTATAACATGCAAAACGAAGATGAACAATACAATATAATTCCATGGAACAAGCTATACAGAAGATGAAATATATATAAAAACTGTCTTACACAACAAGTAATATAAAACTATCCATAATTAACTTTAAAAAACTATACATGTGGAATCAGAAAGACAGCAAAGTTGCCAATCATAAATCCAAGAAAAAACATGTGCGCATATTATATATTAACTATACACACAGTTCGTCCAGATTGTTCTCCCTGAAGATCCAGTAGTTATCGGCTTCGAGGCCCAGGTCTTCCTTGGTTCCATTCAAACCCAGGAATATGCTTAGACCACCCTCTCCATTCTTCATCATACCAAGCTGATTCTGTATATCTGCATGGCATCAACAAAATCTCTTATTAAATTACAAATATGGGTGCCTAAAGTAATTATTGTTTTTCTGCATGCAAGTATTTCACTTGAATGGATCAAACACCTATTTGAACCCATGTCTTCCCTCACCTGGCATGGCCTGTAGCTCTTTGGGCAGCAGTTTTTGGTAGGTGTTGAAGATGCCAGCGTTTGAAATGATCATTGGAGCATGGATATGGACTTCCTCCTGACCCTTCATTACACTCACACCTGAAACCATGAACACCAGAGCAGGTTAATTGACACAGCTATGGCTTTTTAAAATAACAGATCTTCACCCAGAAAAATTATTCACCAATAGCTTCCTTTGCGTCGCTGAACAAAATACGGTTGACTGGCGCGCGGACAAGACAAGCACCCCCGGCTTTCTCAATGATGGGGATCATGTGGTAGGCTATCTCGCTGGCACCTCCTTTAGGGTACCAGGCTCCATTCAGGTAGTGGCAGGTCAGCAGGCTGTGCATGGAGAAACTGGAATCCTTGGGAATGTTGCCTACAGGAACACAAAATTTTAAATAAATAAAGTGATAAGTATATAATATAAATAAACTACTGCCGTTATTCACAAATCACATATAACGTATATGGTTGAGCAGTTTGAGCCCCAAACACACCAGGAGCATACCATAGGTGCCGAAGATGTATGAGAAGACAGCCCTGAGGTCCTTGT
Source organism: Galaxias olidus (assembly GCA_026901105.3). Lineage (NCBI taxonomy): Eukaryota > Metazoa > Chordata > Actinopteri > Galaxiiformes > Galaxiidae > Galaxias > Galaxias olidus. The sequence continues at coordinate 542,376 of JAPMUY010008087.1, forward strand.
TCTCAGTTAACTCATTGACCACGTCTGTCACGCTTCGGGACGCCATTTTGAAAAAGAAAGAGATACGCTCGGCCAGGCCAGTGTAAACCAGAAACTTGGCCACGGGGAGAGGACATATCTTCAACACAGCCATGAGCCAAATGCTGCGTCCTGCTTTCTGTAAACAGAGCACAGAGACAAACAAAAGATGGGGACGATAGACTGACAACAAGGTGAACAAACCAAGAAAAAAAATGCAAAATCGGTTTGGGTGATACAATTTGATAAATATTTGTTAATGTACATACAGTCTAATTTGGGTAAATACAGTGACACCTTCTTTTTTTTTTTAAAACAGATATAAAAGTTGTGTCAGTGTGATCTATAGACAGTCACAAAACCAACCATGGTCCACTGTTCTAGTCCTTGCTCAGTCTTGCAACACAACATTGATGTAATACTAATGTAACATAACTCATTCCAATGCCAATCAGCAAATATCTGTGAGCTTTGAATGTTGTATCACACATCCCCAAGGAGGGCAAGGTTTCAACAGCAACAGATTGCAGGTTGGAATATTTATTTGCTAAAGTGCAATTCTAGAACTAAAGTTCACTGAGAGAGGCTCAGTTTTCCCTTTAAGGAAGCATAATAAAGGGTAAGATAGCAAATGACAGATGGCAATATTCTCACTATTGTAAGCACCACAGCTAGTCATTCCACTACTAATAATAACTCAAAGAGCACAAACGAAAAGACTATCAGGGCCACTGAACACAAAGCACAGCTTAGCTAATCTATCTAAAAGCCTTTTAGTAAAAGGCAGGTTAAAAAAAATACCCTACCTTGCTCAGCCTGATGTATTCATCAATGGCCTTCTCTTCCCCGGGGAAGCACTTCTTTAGTTCAGAAGGGTAGCGGTCCCTGCCACTGTAGATGGGGTAGACACGTCTGTTGTCTGCTGGGCCTATTACCACCTGGTCAAAGGGGTTCCTCAGAGGCTCCCACTGAAGCTGCCCATTGGTCAACTGGTCCAGCATGCAGCGGAAGGGCTTATGCTCCAACAGATCCCCAATGTAGTGGATACCTGTGAGAAAAGGAAAGTAGTGTTGGGCCATGGTGGGTGTTGCCCCAGGCACAGGACCACGATTACGTAACTGACTTTTGAACACAGATGTAGTTTTGACTAAGATTATGTAACTGACTGTTAAACACAGATGTAGTTTTGACTGCTCTCCTCTTACCAACATCAAACTCGAACCCTTTCTCAGTGAAGGTGTGACAGCAGCCCCCTGATCGGTCATGCTGCTCCAAGACCAGGACTTTCTTTCCGACCTTGGCAAGCAGCACCGCCAAACCGAGCCCACCAATGCCACTTCCAATGACAATGGCGTCCAGGTTAGAAGGAACCTTACTGGCCACAAAACCTAGAATGAGTCAGAAAAAAAAAGTTAAACAAGTAGCAGTTTGTTTTTTTTTTGCACGCGTTCACAGAATTTCTGAATTGATATAAACTGTAGGCATTTCTCGGAAGCATCAAATACAATAAATTTCCTAATTTAAGGTCAGATATACTGCATTTATGCCAGACTCACCTTGCTTAAGCACTTTGTTTTTCTCCTTCTTGTCAGAAACCAGTGGTTTCAACGGCTCACGAGTATCGACATCGAAAGGATTCGGTCCAGATGTGAACCAACTTTTTAATAAATATGCAACAAGAGCAGCACAAATTATTGCTACAGTAATCCACATAATGCAAACTCAATTGGGCTGCCTACTTTTGCAATGGATTATCGTGCGCTTCTTGTGCGCTTTCGCGAACTAACAAATCTGCGCAAACTCTGAAACCCCTATGAACAGGATATGGACATGACATGACATCTACTTAAACCAATTGTATAATTGTTTCATGACCATGTCATGCCACGTAGTCCAATCAATGGTGGATGTGTCAATTGTGGTGGGAGGGACCCAGCGGATACTTCTGTGGTGGGTTCCTTCAGCAAAATTTGAGTATTTTAACAATTAATTATTTAATCGTAGCAACATGGCACACTATTCCGGCCCCTTTCCTAAATGAAACTATCATCTGTTATGATAGAAATAAATTTTCTATGGCCATACTTGGAGGTCTGTTTGAAAAATATTGGTATACGCGATTCAGTCAGTATGTTCAACAGCGGTGGAATTCGATACAAACGCCATATTCTCGTTGCTCAGCCTTTATCCCATATTCAGATAAACTATATACCAGTAATTATTTTAGTATAAGCACCCCCTAGTGATCCATTAAGTTCACGTTTTGGCAAAGTAAAAAAAAAGCAAACTTCAGTGAAGATTAGAACCAATTCAAGGAGAACTAATCTGAAAATCATTAGTACAAAATCGTTGTACATAACTGACAAAACAACTTTTAAATATTCCCTGTTCCTACACTGAGAGAGAGAATAGCAAACTACTACTAATATATCACATTTAATTATATTGAAATACAAAGACCTTAGTTTTCTTCTATAATTTATTAAGCACAAAATCACCTGCATCGTCACATGTTCTTTCCCTGCGTCATAAAATCACAAGACCCGTTTCTTTTCCACAACTGTTTTCATTTCCAACACTTACAAATACTTGTATTATGGTGTTACCCACACTGCACAAAGTTCTGAAGACCCGAACAGATTTGAGTCTCAATCGAACAGGGGTTCTAACAAAACCAATCAATCTCAGATCATACCTATCCCAATACCCTTTCAGTAACCTTGTCCAAGCATTCCCGTAACCCACCAGAACTAAACAAAAGTTCATTCTGGTTATTTTTAATGACTGTCCTGGTCCATGTAACCGAAGTGATTTTAGTTTCTTCTGTACATACCCTCTCATTAGTGTCGCAAGCTTGAAAGCAGATCATAAATGTTAGTACAGATGCCGGCAAAAAAAGTACAAAAAAATACAAGATTCTGCAAGCAGAGTTGAAACAACTCCAATATCAAAACAAAAAGTTTGATGGTAGATCTGCAGATTAATTAATTTTTTTGCAGAAAGAAAGAATAAAAACACATTGACAAAAGCCCTTGTCTTGTGTCCACGTTTGGTATTTATTACCATAATATTTTTTTCTTTTTGTTTAAATATTTTTTATATTTTTTTTCTCTAAAATGTTACGACAGATTTATTTTTGCAAAAAGCACTTCCAACATTTAGAGGAGTAAAATGAAAATGTTAGGTTCTAGTGTGTATGTTTCAAGATAATTTTTGCTGTTATGCTTGTCTTATTTACATTAATGTTGGGTAGGTAAGCCAACTATGGGTGTTGTGTATATAGTGCTCTGAGCATGTGTGTGTGTGTATGTCTGTTACAATCGAGACAGCCTGTTATGAGATGGCAACTACAATGGCTTAAGGTCCATGTGATGGGAGGGAGATGGAGAGAGTTCGAAGGACGTCCAACTCCCCCAACTCCCTGCCTGGCAGCAGTAGTGCAGATCAAAGTTCAAAAGGTCAAAACGTAAAAATGGGCGGTGGGTTTCCATTCCGGAAGCAGGAAGTCAGTCAGTCCATCTGTTAGGGGTCAGTGCGTTGGTGTAGTCTTCTGACACTCATTATGGAAAAGAAGAGGGTCACTGCAGTACCAAGCCAACCTGGGGAGCACAAAGTGATCATTTATTGTGTGACAACCAATATTGTGTGATATTTTAAACAGGTGGCAAAAGTAAAATTTTAAAGAAATATATAATGAGTCTACCACTAAAACCAGATAATGCAGCCGTTGATGTTGTGACATACCTTCTCAGACCCCATGCTGGGACACTTCCAATTGTACAGATAATACTGAAGATTCCCATCCCCAATGCCAAACTTGAGCTTCTCCAGAAAAGTCTTATTTTCCATCAGGTCTAGTGCGTTGAAGACGTCAAACCCTTTCTGGAAATTGGAACCGTTTTCACAATCAGAGTTGAAGTAACACAGAGATTGCAACATGAAGTAAAACAGGGATAAGAATTGAGCCTTAGCCAGAGCTGACAGAAAGACATCTCACCGATTTGGCAAGAATGAGGGCGTCCGACATCAGGTCTAGCATGTTGGTTGTGGTGTGCACGTTGTAGAAAGAATACGCTGCTTTCAAGCTGTGGTGCACTGGGTGGTTCATAATGGTGGAGGGGAGTGTGTAGAAACTCAGAAAGTCAGTAACCATGCCATCATTCTGTTGGGGAGACACCGCTATTGGTCATAACCTTTTAAATGGTATATTTATCGAGCATCATTACATGGGACAGCAAAATCATATGAGGTAAAACTGAGCAGTTTGCGTTTTGGAGCCGCCTGGAGTCCTTTACCTCCACCAGGTAAGTGTCGATGATGTTATCCTGGGGCAGCAGCCAGTGCTCCACCTCGTCTGGGCTCATCACAGGGGCCAAATTGAACTGGCTCAGGTAGCCGAGGAGCAGGCGATGCACTGCTGGGACGTCCTTCTTTGTCATTGTCCTTAGGCCTGACGTTTTGGGGGCCTAGAGAGGAAAGGCAGCGGAAAGTAAGCATAGTCGAAATGGTTGGTTAATGACAAAAGAGGGTTACATGTAGTTTTAAGTCACACTGAAGGTGTTATTTAAAAAAAATAGCCTCTAGAGGGAGTGCGTACATCTGGTAGACGGTACAACTTCATGGTGCGCTGCATGGTCATGTTCCGGCTCAGGTGAGAGAACTTCACCTCAATCAGCTTGCGGGGGTTAAGAGAACGATGCCAGTACCTGAGGAAACACCGCTCTATTTGACATTGATTTCTAGAAATCGTACGGGAAAATAACCAACTTGGGAAAGTTTAAACTTTACAGTGAGCACCATATCGTTTCTAAGTCAGTAAGTAGCACTTTCTGCATTCTAGAGCTCTGTGTCAGTTCAAATGTCAGTCAAAGGAGGGGTCTTTTAAGGGAGCATTTCTGCTATGTGTTCTGGGACCCACCTGCATGTGCCCACAGGTTTGGGCAGTACCACTCCAGCAGTGTAAACAGCCTGGAAGATGCCCTCCATGTTGACCCGTCTGGTGATCTCACGAATCAGTACCGGGGCTACGCGCTTGGAGCGCAGCTTCTTGTGAACACAGAGGAAGTTGATCTCCACCATTTTCTTGTCGCTACAAAAACAAAAATTGTCACAGGTTAAAAATCTTTATACCATTAATGGAAAGCAACGTCTATTTTCTAAAGTTGTACCACAGATCCTTGCTGTTTACCTACATGTCATAGATGCGAATGGTGGCAGGGATGGCACTGATGAAGCCCACCAGCTTCTGGTTGGAGTTGACCCTCACCCCACAGTGCCACTGAGGCAGCCAGCCAGGGGGACGCAGAGCCCTGTCAGGAGACAAAGGTCTGGCATGAAGGCACTGGAATCGTCCAAACTGAATATCTATACCATAATGAAACACCTTTCTTTTAACAAGTCAGTCATTTGTATGAAATGTGCTTAATGTAAAGTAGACTATTCTTATCTGGACTATAAATTAGACAGAACAAAAAGTTAAGAGTTACCAGAGCAGGAAGTCAGGAGAGTAGTCAAAGCGGAACATGTTGTCATCATCCTCCACATAGTTTTCATTCAACAGGGTGTAAAGCTCTTTCAGCTACAGACAGATAGATAAGAATTTTTGTGGGAGGACTGTTTCTAACTGCATTAAATCATTGTATTTTTTTTTACAATAACAAGCTGCCCCGTAGATTGTACAAGGGACTGCTTACCACAGCAGGGTCCCCCAAGTCTAGAGCATCCCAACTGAAGCCTTGTGGAAGGCTGTATGGCTCATCACGAATATGGTCTTTGTCAGGCTCAATAGAGCCATGTGATGTCACCATCTCGCCTAAGAGATAAAACAAACAAAGCAGTCACGAGGAGTCCGCGCTAAGAGAGGGAGTAATATAGAGAGGGATACTGGGGTTTTAGATCTTTCTCTGTGAGAAGACTTAATAGGTACTTTGAATCCACAAACAGCATTCCAATTCAAACTAGTGCTATGCATTGGAATTGTGAACAGTTTAATTTAAAAACAGCAAACTGTAATTTGTTGTCTTCAAATCCTGCTATCAATAAACAAAAAGTGTTCCACACTTTGCAAACAACCCCTTTTCAGTTTAGAAGAGAGGATCCTGCATTGCATATGTTTTTATCAATAAAACTGCTCCTAACATACTGTAGTAGTTTACTCAGTACAGTCCCTTCTTAACTGTCCAATACATGGCTCCTCAAATTTATTGTTGCTCAGGGATAAGCAAAGTACACGCCAAGTACCGTCTACTGGGTATATGACCGTGGCTGTGAAATTGTTCTATTCCGGAAACTAAAATTGTTTAAAATGCTGTACCACAAATCTCTGCGAATAAATTAGCAACATAATCAGTTAAGGTTTTTACATGGGTTGAATTAATATAAGAAAAGAGTTTAAAACAGTGCTGGATGTGTTTAGCACAACGATAATAGCAGTACAACATGTATTAGCCGGGGAAATCTCCCAATAACGAAACATCGTAATCGTCCTAGCCTGGTAAACCAGACTGACAAACTAGCACTTCCATTTTTTGTCCTATACTTGACAATGAAACCAATTTGATCTAGTGATGAACAGTTTGCTTCACAAGACTAGCTTCATATATTGTTTATAATCTCTTCATATTGCCTTTTCAATTCAAGCAATATATATATATAATCATTATACATAATCATTAAATTCTTAATAGATGACTACAAAAAGCAGAATAAAATTTCCAGAAGGTAGGCTCAATCAAGAAACAGATTCAACTTCAGATAATTTTCCTCAGAGAATATCAATTCAAATGTTTTTAATTAGTGTGTTTACGCTTGCCCAGTGACCTACCTAACTTGGGGACTGGCTGCGTGTCCCAGAACTGGTAGCTCCTCCGGCTTGCCTCCTCCATAGTTTTGGCAGGGCCTTGGCCTACGGAGAAAAGTTCAATGGCCTTCTGGATCTCCTGTAGTTTATCAGCTGGCAGTGAGTTCACCTGTTCAGAAGCAGTGAGCGCACATGAGGTGATCAGAAAAAACTGAGCTAAAAGCAAACACACAGCATAGACATAGAGAACCTTTTAATTATATTTTTTTTCCTTTTCAATTGAATTACATTTTTACTGGTTTAATCTTTGAAGATTCATTATTTTACTAAAAAACTATTATTCCAATCCATCATTTACATATTTGTATGTTCGTTTGTGGCTGCTTTTACTCATGCAGAAATGAAAAAAACTACATTGACAGAAATAAAGTGAAAATGCTCATAATACATACTCTTTTAATTAACCAAATGACCCATATAGTATCAATTTATAGCAACTTACAATCGATATGTCGCCATGGCAACGTATATCTCTGAACAGACAGTGTAGCCCACAGATACAAAAGTATAAGAATGATCAGCCAATGCCACTCTTTAGCAGCATTTCTTCAAAGAAACAAAGGGCAAAAAATATTATTTCCCATAACATCTGTTCTTTTAACACATACATTAGCAAGTGGATCCTGTGCTGGCTCTGTGGCCCCGGACTTCTTCTTCTTCTTTGGTTTCCTTTTCTTCTTCTTGGTACCACTGTCATTGCCAAGACTCTTATCTCTGCAATAAGATGGACACAGAGCATATTGACGTACATTTACAAACCAGCATCAACCTAAAAAATATTTTTTAATTAGACAAATGTTTGCCTGTCAAACCAATTTCCCCTCTTTTCTCAGCACTGATAACTGGTAGTGTCTTAAATAGCAAACAACCCCCACTTATGAAGCCCATCTCCAGGGCTGAGGGATCCCACATACTTAGAGAAACACCGAATAATCTCATTAGTTTACATGAGGGAAGAGAAGCAAAGCAATGGCCTGTATTTGTAACAACGGGACAGATGGTGAATCACATGATGCTGGTGAAAGAGTATGCATTGTGTGCCAATGTAGTGTTTTTATGTGAATGTAAACGCGACTGACAACAACAGAAAACAAAGCTTTCAATGGATTGTTCCACAAGTTTCCATTTCAGCTGCCCAGGGTAACCACTGTATAACACAATTATGTGTCGTCTAAAAACATTTAGGGATATTAATTGCAGAAAGAAAAATAAATGGCATGCGTTTGAGTTCAGCATTAGACCTAATACCCAATTAAACAAAATTAAAGTAGAAACTTAACTTGCTAAAACAAAAAGGAATGAAAATGTATGCCATGAAATCTATGTTTAAATATGTTTAGACTTATCAGAACGTAGCAGCTGCAGTACTGAGACCTTGTCAAAAACCCCATGCCTGATAAAACGCCCCAGGGTATGGGGGGTACCTGATCAAGGCAGTGTCTTGCTATACAGCAATTCTCAACCAGCATGAGTCACCTTCATACAGTCTCATGGGCAACTTAAAAATGTAATGTCACATTAGTATGAATAACCTTCCTTCTGTATTAAACAACAAAGACAGTAAAAACTGTTTTGCTTGAGCCGATGTCAAGCTGCTTCAACTTCAAGTGGCTTAAAGAACATTACAAAACATGGGCCTTCCACAAGATAGGCGTAGTGCACAGCAACAAAAAGATATACTGAACCTAACAGAGAATAAAGGAAACTATACATTTACTTATTCTATTCAACTTAATGTATATATAGCAATGCTTTTTCCTGTGCCGTGTCAATCACGTATGGTTTGCAACGTTGGCTGTGACCTAACCGTTTTAAAGCTAGCTAGCTAGCTAGCTGCAAAGAGGGAATGACAGCAAACGTTAGCACGAAAGCTAAACGTTCGCTCAGCTCGTTTGGGGCCGTTGGATTAAGAAAGCTAGCTAATACCGCAAACGTTGCCGCTAATTGTAATCTAACTTTTTATAGAACCGTTATGAAGCCGTGGTGACTAGCCAAACATTACTACAAGAGACATCATTGGACTCTAGACATTAGATGTACTAGAAGGGTGAGTCCTCCTTCCATTTTCTTATACCGATACACCCTTATTTCCAACTTTCATATTAGGCGATAAAGGAACGCTAGAAGGGAAATAAACCAATAAGCCTCAAAGCCCAGCCCTTTCAGCAAAATAATCGATTCTTATCCAATCACGTTAACAACAAGGCAATCAGTAGGTTATATTATTAACCAATGGCATAGGGTTGGGGGGGGGGGGTTGTATGAGTTTCCCGATCAACTGTGCTTGCCTGCACTCTGGCTATTAAACAAGTATTAATTCATGACATATTTTCTCTTCAATACAAAGACAACACTCGTACCCATCATCAAAGTGATGCTCTTCATTTTCACAGTCGCTGCAATGTCCATGATCTTCTTCTACATCCTCTTCTTTCTCAGGAATCGGTGCTGTCTCATTCTCATCCGCCATCTTCAAAGTAGGAAGTGAAGAACTACCGCGTGCCCTCAACACCACTAAACACCGCTCAATACTATTGGCCGAGAGCTATGGTGTACTCTGGTCCCTGTAGTCAAGTTATTATGTAGTTATTATGACGATGGAGAGATTTTATATTTCGATTAAATACAAATATGTCAGAGGGTGTTTAATTATGCAAAACGGCGTTTGTCCCACTCTATCCCTTTCAGTTGATCTATTGTTTTAAGGGTTGTATGTTGACGGGGAGGGGTGGGGGTCTTTAAAGTTTGCATTGTGATGAGATTAAAAAGGCACACAAACGAGTTTGAAACGTTTCGTTTAGTGATTTCAATATGCAATTTTGAATTCAATACAGTGCACAACGTAAACTTGTACGGTAAAACTAGCTACAAGTTAGACCTTAAAGTAAGTCTACTACGTTTTTCAATTGAAATAAGGCAGATTTAATTCTTAAATGTAAATATGGTTTCCTGCAATGTTTGAATAAGACTACATTTTACATTAGATGAAACTATCTGGACTCATGCCTTACATTACAGATAGATCAGAATAAACATAAGAGGAAAGCATATCACAAACACAACTATTATTTTGTTCACGATATTATTATTATGTCAAAAACATTGAATAACTGGATTGAACTGTTATATACATGTAACTAGGACATTTTTTTTAACTTAACAATTTTCCTTAAGTGCCCTGCTATCATGAACAACAAAAGGTTTTAGAGAGGACACAGTTCTGGCAACTTAGTACAATATAATAAAAAAAAAACAAAAAAAAACATCTAGTCCTAAAATATAAATTTTGAATAAATAGATTTTCAGAATGGTAACACTTTTTCCACAGTTTGTTAGCAACATATTAATATCACAATCACTGCAAAACGCAGACCAATATTGGAGAATAGGCATCACAAGCATTTGAAAACCAAAGATCGGTCTTCTAGATCGTTATAGTTATATATTTCCTTTACCATGTCAAACCTCTGTCTGACATCCTCTCCCTTAAAAAGAGTGGCAATAGAAAACAACCTAAACCCTTTGGTCAGAATTATTAGTCATTAGTCATTAGCTGGTGGAGTTAAATGGTGGTTCAAACCACTGGACAATGTGTTTCCCAATTCCTATATACTTCTAGACAGTTCCATAATTGAGATTAACTGTACTAGACTGTTCAGACAGATTAAATGGAATATTACACCATTCCATTCCACTAGCAAAAGGCGATGGGACAGCCGGAGAAAGGTTTGGGGTTGTGGTATAAGAGACAGTATTACAAAATCCATTCACGATTCAATTATGTAGATCTGCTTGTAGTGATAAAAGTTAGTTAAAATGAAATACATAAATATAAAAATGTTACATACATCTGGAACCTAAAAAACATTTATCAACACAAGTACTTTTTTACAGTCCTCTCTTACGATTTGGAATTTGTAAAAAAAAATAAAAAAATAAAACTTGAAATGAAATAATAATAATAAAAATAACAGTCTCTATCTTTTTCACAATCTTGAAAATCTTGGACAAATATATCCAACTTCACGTATCTTTTCTTGGAAAACCTTAGCCATAAGCACATAGATTTCTTCTTCGTCCCTGGGAAGTTTAACTTGACCACGAATCAGGCCCTTGTTCCACTTCGACGGTTGAAGGATGTGTTCGTCCTGTAGATGTAGACCTAGTGGGGACTGATAATTGGGGTTGGCACTAGGCTGTCGTGGTTTGTCTCCACCCTTATTGATTGAGAGCTCCTCTTCAGGCAGAGCATTTTAGTTTAGTTAGTCTAGTTCATATAAATAACATTCATGCCTTGCCTTTGGCCTTGGCTAAAGCTATACGCTCTGCCACAGTTTTGATGGGCATTCCCTTGCGGCAAACCTTCACGTGTATGAAGAGTGTAGCAGGAGAAAGACTGGAACCATCTGCTTTGAGTAAGTGGACATGACGATATCCTAAAACAGAATAAGAGAATGTTGCAAAACACATGCTGTCAACAAATAGAAATATAAGAGGATATAGTTACCTGTGCGCAAGCTAGTAAACGGTATGGTATACTGGCCCACAAAGTCATTTTTAACAGTGTGGTCGTGATCCTCCACTACAAAGCGCACCAGGGCCAGCTCAGGAACTTGAAGCTGGAAAGCCAGAGTGCAGTCCCAGCGTGGATTAAAACCTACAGAGGGCGCAAGAGATCTTTCAGAAACACCATCATCTACTACGTATCTTTTATACATTTTGCAATGGACAGGAGAAGGTCTCCAACACACATGACTGGAGAAAATGGAGTGTCAGGCACTGGACTATATGATTCTATGGTTCCGTAATTTCATCGACTGATTCATTATTACATAAAGAAATAAAGGGGAATGTGAAACAAAATACAGGTATTAATCATACAATCAATTAGAACATGGTCACCATGGATAAATAACATCGGTAGCTTAGTCATTCAAATTTGATTATAAAAGATAGGAAACTTTTAATAAAAGGATGGGGTTTGGTTAATTGCATTTGGTGAAGCGGGAGGTATTACCATTGTTGTCAATGCGGTGGGTTTTTTCTTTAGAATTATCAATGGCCACTCCATGAATCTCCACTGACACCTGCGGGTCCACAATAGAGTTGGGCTTGTCTGTGTTGATTTTAGGCAGCTGCTGAGCAGATATGACCTAAAATGGAATCAAATTAGTCACATGAGAAGAACCACAATATTATCACTAGATTTACATTACAAAAAAACGCAGTGCTTAATTATGTAAGAGACATGCTATGATTCCATGGTAAACTAGATTAGCTGGCCATTTACCCGTACGGTGAGCTGGGTGGGCACATGCCCAGGGCCTCCTCCTGTGATCTCGGGGTTGAAGTTAGAGGTGGGGCTACACAGGAAGCTTGGTTTGAGCACGTAGCCACAGCGACCGTTGGGCAGGAAGCGCCCCTGGTTCAGGTCCATCTGCTCCCCAGGGGTCTGGAAGTTAAGGGCCACTGCAGAGTACAAGGTTGTCGAGTTGAGACAAAGCAATGGCCAGAAATGCGTATCAACAAAACACAGTTAACCAGGCATACGGCTAGTTAGATAGGCTTTCATAACAAGGGTTGAGGTCTATTCCCAACATGCACTTGACTCACAAGAGAAAAGTCCTTAATTGACTTTCTCCAGTTGTCAAGGACCACCAAAGGTTTTTCTCTCCTAAGGTCGTTGGTCTCTAAGGACCTCCTGTCTTTATATAGCTTTGCAGGTAAACCACCAGTGCCTGCTCTCCCCTACTGACCCATATGGCAGCCACCGTTCCACATCTCCTGGGGGTCGTAGTTGGAGGACTGGAGGCGCTGGCCAGCAGGGTAGATCCGGCTCAGCTGCCTGCAGTTGTGTTTGACAAACAGCTTTCCTGCATAAATGAAAACACAGACAAACATATAGCACTGTAGGAAACTTGAGAGGATTTTTTTAAACATTACACACACACTATCCTAGAATTTCCTAGGCTTAAGGTCAATCCGACGGAAAGTTTTTCCACAATATCTGCTTGAGAAGTTGCTCAATCATTTTTCCAAAGCAATTCCTACCGTTATCTTTAATGTGTCGTAGGGCGTCACTCTCTGAGAAGGAGGACAGCTCATTGGGAGCGTTCTGGGCTGACTGGTCAAAGCCACGGAAGGGGACACTCCTGCAGTACACCACCAGGTCAGACAGCTGTGGGCTCAGCTTGCATGAGGCCGCCTAAGCCACGTGTTAAAAGGGTTACACTCATAGACTTCCTCTTTACTAAAAGAAACTATTTTGACACGAATGCTTAGCCAGCATAAACGGGAAAAGCTATAGGCTCGTGAAGACTGACCTTTGTGGGGTCCTTTTTAGTGTTGCCTGTGGTGTCTTCCTCCGAGCTGGAGGAGAAGCTGGCAGAGCTGCTGTTGTTCCCCAACTGGCCCAGGTGAGGGATCTCCTTCTTCCCCTTCACCAGGATCCGGCCTCTCAGCACCTGGAGGGACACAGCAATAGGTAACACAGAACTTAACCCAGTAGACCGTGTGGTACTGGAGAGCTCCTGTAGTCAGAGGTCACAGCATTGTGCTTTGTACCTCTGGTGACGGCAGGTCCTTAAGTGGCACGTCAGACAAGGGCTTGGTGAGAAGTTTTTTCCCCAGGATGGTGTGCAGGTGTTTGGCCATGACTGCCTGCTGCTCCACGGAGCAGTGGTTCTCCAAGGACAGGATGATAGGGTATGGAGAGGCCTGCAGACGGGAGCATAGCAAGACAGTTTATTGCATTTTGGGCTATTAAAAACCATACATAAATATAAGACCATAATTCTACTATACACAATGTTAATACTAAGACCGAGGAGGAGTGCCTCTAAGCCAAAACTGCAGCTACCACTTCAAACAGGAAAGGCAAGAATCTGAACTTGTTTTTCTTATTTTTTTTATTTGTTAAATTTTTACCGACACTGACTTGCCCTCACCGACTTGCTAGGGTTTCATATACAGAAGGCTGTCGTGTTAGGATAGATATTGGTGGCCCAGGAAAAGATCCCAAAGTCCCGCACCTTGAAGGCGTACTGGTTGATGGTCTCGATGACTTCTTTAAATGGCACCTTAGAGGTGAGCGTGTGGCCATGGTAGATGACGGGCTCTCCTTTGTCTCCGTCCCAGCAGTCCAGCTCCACACAGCGGCAGCCCTGGTTCAGAGCCCTGTCACAGAAAGAAATTGGGTGTGTATGTGCATGTGTGTGTTTGTGTGTGTGTGTGTGTTTTTAATTCAGCACGCGTATGTTGCTAACCTAATATAGGGCTCCGTACTGCTGGCTCCGGTCACTTGGTCCTTGGTGAGGTAGGTGTTGTGTGAGGAAGAGATGAAATAATGGGCCAGGGGTCGGGTCATGTCCTGGTGGACTCTGGCGTGGCTGGGGTTAAACACGTCATTCTCCAGTGACAGCATGTACATAGTGAAGCCGTTCTGAGTCATGAACCGGTTCTTCTGGGCTAAAGGGGGTGGCATTGTAAGAGAAAACACATGGCCTTTTATTGAAGTATTACCTTCCACTTGTATAAACTGGCTGATATTAAGTTGCAGTAAGGTATTGTGCTTCACGCCGCAAGTACAGTATATTACTGTTTACCTGGTTTGAAGAGCCTGGCACACATGCCCTGTCAAGCCTTTTAATCACACACTCTTTCAGCCAAAAGGATTAGGTCTAATCTCAGACCACAGAAGAAGTCCTACCCCAGTCATTGAGCTCGAAGGTAAGTATGAGGCTCTGAGCGTGGGCCAGTGACGCGTCCTCGCCCTGGTCTCCTAGGAAATCCCGTAGCTCAGCGGTGGTGAGCACACAGCCGTTTCCAGAGTAGTGTCGGAACACGCCGTCCAGCTCCGGCCGGCGCATCAGCTCTCTGCAGAACTCCTCGATCTCCACGTGATCCAGGCGACCGTCACAAGAGCGATCACACTTCTGTTAAAGATAGACAGATAAAGACAAGCAAAAAAAACAATCTTATAATATTTGTTTATTAACCTGTGGTTTTAACAGTAGGGGGGAACCATTTCTATTTAAGCTACACTTCTGTGCTGATAAAAACCCTGGAATGTTTTGGCAGACTATCTCACCCCCTGGGTAGTTGGGGCCCCGTAATTCAAACAAGCCATATTCTGTGTCTGGGAGGGGCAGCGGTGGAGAACAAGCTACATAGGACATACAAAAAACAAATTTAACTGTGAGAGAAAGGTGAGTAACTTGACTATGATGATCTACAATGAAAAAAAAAACTAGTTGATTAAAGTGGGGGCGGGGGAGATGGGGAGGTTGACATTGGTAGAGAAAAACAGGGGTGCTGAGCAGAGTGAAAGAGCAACAACTGAGAGGCCCCATTGGTTTGTTTGCCATTAAGACGATAATTGGACACAGACTCTACTCCAGGCTGTCTTTGAAACACACAGCGAAACCAATGGGTTTCTATGACCCTCCCAGCAAGCTGCCTTTCCACTCCTCTACTCTCATCCAATACCGCCCATTTTAAGCCTTATTGACCACTATAAATCAGGTATGGGCCGCAACACAGAGGGCTGACCTTGAACAAGTTGCGAGCATACTGCTCACTCAGGTCAATGTTGATCATCTGTAGCAGCCCTTTGACCTCGTCGTAGCTCATCTTCCCATCCTGGTTCTCATCGGCCCTTCTCAGGTAGCCACTGATCCAGGTGGGAGAGATTAAGGAGGACAACCAAAGAGCACAGTGTATTTACATGCGATATTCCTAGGGATATTATGGGCACAATAGAGTCAACAGCAACAACCCCCACTTTCTAGGAAAGACACTATGGAGTAGCCCCACCCTACCAGTCTAGTTGGACAATGACATGGGACTTTCAAACCACACCGGGCAGTGCATTCCCAGACACACCCAGACGCGCCCCAGTGGTAATAAAATATGTCAACATACAAAAAAAGATCAGCTGAGATACAGGGAAGATCTAGATAGTGTGACATAGTGTCTGCTTTGCAGCTTGGGGTGGCTGGAGGGGGGCAGTGCAAGGATGAGGATTATTACTTGACTGGGTATATTTAGACAAAGTTCTTTCCCTAGCTGTGGCTTCACATCTTAGCTATTTTGTAGATTTGGGATGGTGACAGTGTTATGTTCAGAGCAGCAGACTTAGTCAGTATTGCACTCCCGCCCCTTGGACAGCACTATATTTAATTGGGGTGCTGGCTGGCATAGTAGTAGGTAAGGATATTGGTCAAGTTTCTCTTTCTGAGTCATGTTAGCCACACGTTCCTTCAGGGTGCGGATGCCTCGGACCCAGCGCTGGGCCTCCTCCTCACAGGGGCACATCAGGTCCAGGCTCTTCCTGGCTCCTCGGAACACCACCGTGAAACACTGGTTCTCCGACATCGACCCGGACAGTCTGCGCAGGGCTTCCGACTGGCAGCCCTCCCGCACACACTCCACCTCTGACACAGAGACTGAGGACAGAGGGGAGGGAGTCGGGGTGAATGTGGTGAAAACTAAGAGAGACAGAATTACAGAGAATGTGATTAAAACGGCACAGTTCCAGGGGCAGAATAATCAGACACCTGAACTGAAAAGGTCATGAGTCAGGGGATTTTCAGAAAGCCTCCCCCCCCCCCCTCCCCCCGGTATACTGACACGATTACAACCCTCTGGCAACTCTATGGCCTGTGCGGCGTGGGGGCAGAAGTGGTAAATGATATGTACACCCATGTCTTGTCGGGATATATTTAACCTGCGACGCTATGACACCTTGTGCAAAGCACCACATTCAAGCTGTCACTCATGAGGAATCTGGTCTGATGCCAGCAAGGGCTCTATAGGGGGGAAACGAGGAAGAGGGAAAAAACAGCAGTTTCTAGGAATGAGACGAAGGAATCCTTAGGCTCTCCGAGACACGGATGGGGAAATAAGACACAGGGGTTTTATAAATGACATTCAGCCCAACAACACAACCTGAACCCGCCCAACACAACACGGCACAGATCCAGTATCAAGGAAAGGACCCCATGAACTATCTAGAGGAGCCCCTCCTCTTTCACAGTTTCAACGACCCATTTTTTTTCCATTGAAGAATATGTCAAACCAGTCCCACTCTGCTTCAGTCTGCTTTTAAATTAATGCATCAAGTAATATTTTCCAACTATGGGGACATCTTTCTGTAAAGAGAAGCTTGGAGTGAGTGAGGCAATGTTCTATCAGCGCCAAAGGCACTGGGCTGTCTGCCCCCCACAATGGCCTCATTCTCGAGCTGCAGATTACAAAAGCCCACGCCTCTCCACCTCTTCAAAATTGCTGGTGAATTCCTTTTCCTTGTTCATCCAAACCCATGCCAATGGAGATATTTCAATGTAGCAGTGTGTCTGTGTGTGCACCTGTGTGTGTGTTGACTGAAAGGTGCAGATTGGCCAGTGGAAGTGTTAAGTGGTGCATTCTCCACAAAGCCCCTCTGGACAGACACGGACAAAGGGCAAACCACTCAACTGCAGGTGAACTGCGGGGGTCAGATCCCACTGCCCCAGTACAGGAGGAGCCGCTAGACAGCCTGCCCCAATGTGTGTGTACGTGTGTGCACGTTAGCCATGTCAGTGTGCCACTAACAGAGGTGTAGTACTACAGTGGTCAACCCGCCCTGTTGTCATTGCTGTGTAGTGTTGCTGAGTCAGTCTGCCCCAGTGACAGCGTAACATTACTCTAACTCTAATCCAGACTGGTGGCTGCAGCAGGTTCACCGTCTTCACAGCTCTTTGACCCACACCGAGCAGCTGGCATCTCCACCTGTGCAAGGCCATGTCCCTTCCCGACAGCAGGGGGGTGTTTAACCCTGGGGGGGAGGTGAGGCTGGGACATTGTCTGCATTCCATGCTCAGGGAGTGGCTGACATAAGAGAGAGAGAGAGAGAGAGAAAACCATCGGACTCAGAGTGACGGAGGGAAATGAAGGGGTCGGAGAGGGTCGGTGAAAGAAAGGGAGAGAGAGAGGGATGAGATCATATAAATCTCTGGCAGCCCTTCCTTCACCTTTACCATGACATGAAAACCTCCTCCCCCAACTCTCCCGGCTGCAGAAGTAAAAGAGGTGCGTGAGTGTGAATTGTTATGTTTAGGTGGCGTGTTCCACTTGAGGCTAACAACGGTCACTGCATGTCTTCTGACTGAGGAAATTTATACTACTACTGACCTTCACAGCAGTTTCACCCTCTCGATGATTCAATAATTAACATGACTTGGCAAAGAAGATAGAAGTACACGTGTGTGTGTCTGTGTGTGTGTGTGTGTGTGTGTGTGTGTGTGTGTGTGTGTGTTAGCGTATCTATGCCTTTCATTGAGACCACCTGTAATATTGTTGTAATAGTGTAGGCTACTAGTTGGGAGACTGCCAGTGAGCACTCCCTCACAATGATAGGTGTGGGAAAACTGTGAGGTGGGATCATGTGATTCGGTCCTAATCTTACAAGAACATCAGACACAAATAGTTGCGCGCGCACACATTGTGACACACACACACACACACACACACACACACACACACCAAACACAAATATCAACTGAGCAAATACTGGAGCACTAATATTACAAGTCCTGACCAAAGAGTAGTGTTTCTTTCAAAAAGATACCCTTTATTTTCTGCTTAGTTCTTCCTTTCCTCTCAAAGACGCCACATTATTTTGAGATTTACAACGTATTGGGAAAAGGCTATAGACTGAAGTGATTCACACCTGAGGGAGTCAACTTGAGTTTTGTGTGGGATCAAGGACGTCTATAGGATTACTGCCAGAGCTCTCTCTTCATGGGAATAACTATCATTAGAGAGAGCTCATGTGCCCCAGGTCCCAATCATGGTCAATCAGTTATAAAAGATTAGCATTGCTGCGATAAGACCATAACTGTACATTCTACCTCTGTTCATTTGACAGAGGTACAGACTTTTATAACAAATAAAATGCAGCAGTGACCCAACATTTTTTTAGATGGACATATCCTTATGCATTACTAGGGGTCATGACTTGACAAGGGAACCTCCCTATTAAAATAAACACGTTCCCTTTCATCGAAACAGAAGTGAATGAGAGGATATTAGAGTGACCCAAGATGAAAGGCCCAATAGAGCACACTGGACAATGAGCTGTGTGTGTGCACCAATCCCAGCCACAGTCCTGGATTGGCTGGAATGGGGAGTGTGCTGGCGGAAGTCCTGTGTGTTTGTTTCAGCATTATCCCTCTGTAGATAGGCGTTCATCTAAGACAAGGCTGCTTGTTCTAAACTGATATCGCCTCAGTTTCCTTTTCCAGCCACTTCAGACCGTGTTGAAATAAAAGGCCGGTTCCCTCTCACCACGTCCGTCGCGTGTGACCAGCCTCCTTCCCTTAGCGGGTCCATTCTCCTATGCTTTCTCTCTCCATCCTCCTCCCACTTTTCGAAAACAACCTCCCTTCCCCTTCCCTTCATTCCCACCCTTCCTCCTGCCCCATTCCCCTGCCACCATCCCTCAGAGCTCTTCCCCCTGGGGCCCCCTTGCTTCGGCTACTCACAGGTCTGTTGGGCCTTGGCCTTGCTGGAGCTCTTGGTGGACTCACACCACACGGTGACTCCGTCCTCCAGCAGCCTCATGCCCCGGCTCTTCTGCCACCTCCGGGAGCGCACTTTCACCATGCTGGTGCCCTGCATCATCACAAGGACGTCCTCGTTGTCCAGCACCCCTGCAACGCACGCAGACACATACGCAGGCATACACGCAGACACACACACACACAGCGCGCGCGCGCACACACACACACACACACACACACACACACACACACACACACACACACACACACAACCAAACAAGTCAAAGATCTCTCCATCTGAACGGTGAACAATGTTGAATATTTCTGTTAGTCTTCATCTCAGTTCACTGACTGTATGAGATCTATGGAATGCCATAAAAAAAGTGCATTAAACTTTCTTTCACATGAAGCATTTCGCCCTGTTTTATTTTTTGAATGACTAAAAAGACATGTGAGTCAAGTCATATGAGTATATTGTATTATGGGCAAGTAGATCAAAAATCTTCAAAAGCTAAACGTTTTGAATAGAGGAGATACACATTTACTGCTGAAGTTTATGCGTGTGAAAAAACAAACAAAGCCTCTGCTCTAGTCAAGTTAAACTCAGTCACAGATGACACACATTTTATGTTAGTGTTGATGGCCTGGCAGTGGGAGGTTCAAATGACTCACTCCGTCACAAGGAAATATTCCTTCGATAGATGATCAAATATCACCCCCACTTTCAAGCTCTTGTTCAAAACACAATTCTTTGTTGCCACAAGCATTTGTATATGCTGCTAACAAGGTGTGTTGTGGTCAGGTTAAATAATAAAATCAGCTCAAACCAGCTCGTCTTTTTGATTGTTTGCTTTCCATTTGTTACTGTCAACAGTTCAGATTGAGATTACAGAACCACAAAGGGAAAAGAAAAACTTGGAACGGCTGCCAATAGGACTGTGATTTATTTCCCTCATGGGCTCGCTGCAGTCCAAAGTCCCATTAAAGGAGACATTAAGAGTCTTTTTAGGACTTGAGCTGTCACCCAGCCTACAGGGACAGGGTCATAATGGGATCCACGGGAACTCCATAGAGAATGATATTACATATCGCATATCATGTTTATATTTAGAAAAAGTAGAGTTATACAAATTGAATTGGAAAGATTGTTATTGTAGTGTGAGGACTGCTCCTCATACCGGTATAGTTTAAGACATTTGAAAAGGTCTCAATGTTCTCCACCTTCTTAACAAACTGTACCCTACCACCCCTCACCCCCACCCCCTTGCCACACTACTCTGTCCGCTCCAACATCTATCTCTCCAGAGATGTATTCAGAGATGGCTGGCATGGGTAGCCAAGTCTTTTCTTTTCCCCTTGAATCAGCTAAACCCCCCGTCAGAGTAATTCTTGGACCTGCCAGCACCAAATGCCTGAGCGGGCTCCTCACAGGCACAGCACAAGGGAAGCTGCTCCCCCTCAGCCCCTCCCCCTCGAGCAGGCCCAGGAAAACAAACCAAGGCCAGCCATGGTTCTCCCTCTCCCCATCCCTGGGACAAACACAAAGAGAAGCCCCCCCCCCCCCCTCTCCCTTTTCTCCAACACTGCACCATAACAGCCTTGTTTTGGACAAAGTCCTCCAAGCTGCTTCCACATGAAAGGCATTCCCAGAGGCAGAGCAGAAGGACTTGATTATCAGCAGATCAGTGATCAAGAGGCGGCACATACTTGTATGCTTCGCTACCATTTAACTAACAAATTTGTCAGAATATAAACCCTATTATTATTATTATTATTATTATTATTATTATTATAATGTCACCCCCGACCTTATTCATTTGCACACTATCTGATGATAAATATGAAACTACTCCTATTACTAGTACTGTTCACTAATACTATTACTAATAATATTTCAGTCCAGAGGAAAGATGCTTCAGATAGAGCAGAAACACTATAATTCAAAGCCCCCTATTGTGAAAAGATCAACTATAACACATTACGGTTAAAGGCCTTGAGCACCATAACATATTATGTTCTAATTAAGCAATTAATAAAAAGGATACTTGAGGCCCATGAGATGTGCTTTGTCTCCTTTTTATCACATATTTTACAGCAGGCCGAGGCGAATCGGGTTGACTTATTCCCTTCATCATTTGGTCCTACACAACAACTTGGCTGACTAGCAACCTTACAGAGAATGGTATGCAAAAGCAAACCTTCAATGGCATGGGGATGGCATGGGGAATTTCCATACAATAAAAGAGAAGGATTAAGGTGCATTCATACATAAGACTGAAAAACATAGTGGCGGCAACAGCCAAGGGGGGGACTGAGATGGAGATTGTCTTGATAGATAGCTTTAGGACATTGGTGGAGCTCAGGCCGTGCCCATACAGACCAGTACACATACTTCCCATGAATCCCATGGGGAGCTACAGTATCCTCCCCAGACTAGCCCAAAACTGTCCTCTAGCGGGGTGGATCAAAGACAAAAGAGCAAATCACGTTAAACAGTATGTATGATATTGTGCAATATTGTGTGTTTGTGTGTGTTAGAGTGTTCCCCTCCTACACATTCCAACATCCCATGGGGGCATGGTTCAGGTTTCTCTTCAGCATAACAGCTGCCGATACAGTTAGCTAGCCTTGACTCCTATGGTTTCAGAAAGACAGGCAGTTAGAGTGATATAATTAAATATACACGAGCCTAATGCTCAATTTCGCCTTTGGCAGTCTCTCAAATAGAGAAGGATATGGGATCCAATGACATTAGTACATGTGTTTATAAATTTTTTTATAGTTACATTGCATTATAATAGCATGTACATAAAAGAGGTTGAACTCAATAAAATCCAGGCTCCTTGACAGGGAGAAATGCCAGAGGGAACTTTGCTCTCTGATAAGAAGAGCAGACGGGAGCATGTCACATTTGGAGAGAGCATGGCTTATAGTAATGATACACTTTACAGCATCGTCTCTGACACAGCGGCTTTCTAGTAACAGACAGACATTTTAAAGTGGTTAGAGGACGACTAAAAGAACCAAACCAAACCTAAACGTAGAACTAACAGATTCATAGCATAGCTTCATGGTGCAGCTAATAAAGGGTTTGAGACATTACTTTTGCTTCTCTCATTTTTATGGTTTGGCACAAAGGATTTCACTCACACCTATTAAAAAACCTTAATCTATCTGTAGTCTCATAATGCTACAAAACAGTATTTACAAATTCGCACAGCATGTGGAATTATTTCATATATATTGTCGAATATCTATTTTTAATTCAAGACAAATATCCACAATATATAAAAAAGGACTAATGCCCCCAGTGGAACATACCTAACATAATGTCTGAACATAAACATAAACATTTCAGAAAACTTTAAGTAGACAAACCACAGTAAAGGCTGAACAAAGATTTAAGCAGAGTTGCAAAAAAGTTGCACTCCTGCCATGTGATACTGCTGGGTTGATGTCAGTACTAGTAGCTCATGCAGAGAGAGGCTGAGGGCTTGTCTTTCTGATTCAAGATGGCATGTGGTAAAAAAGGCACAACGTTGACCTCATTCCCTTCATTAGAGACTATTAGTGACATACTCAAACAATGCACTGAAAATCCCCCCACAATGACGACAAACCAAATGTCTTTGCTGTTTGTCCTGAAAACCAGGGTTTGATTCATGAGGGACCCAGTGGGAGCTGAGCTCCCATAAGGAGGGGTCTAAGCTCCCATGAAAGCAGTAAAGTCATACATATGTGGGGGTCGCCAATACAGTGCACCGGCTAAGCTATTATTAATTTTTTACGCCACTAACGTTAGAGACCGCCACAAAACTCAGATTATAACTCGAACCCTGCTGAAAACTAAATTCGGTCGCTATTCTTATCATGCCAAGGAAAACTGTAAATCTTCTCAAATGTCTTTAAAGCTCAAGGGACCTAGAAAGTAAACCTGTTTTGAGAGTATGTGTATCACTTTGTCCATTCAAGCCACTATGAAAACACAATACAAGTTTTTTGTTTGAGTGACCCTAAGGTGCTATATTCAGGTATCATTTAACCCACACATACACAGAGAGATAGAACACTATTCTATGCACACACACACACGTCACTACGGTCCAGATTTCAAGGTATTTAGTTGTTGTTTTTTCATGGACTCTGACAGGTGCGCTGTTCCTCCTCAGCAGTTCTCTATTTTAGGCGAGGAGTGACCATGATATGACTTCCCCTTCACGTCAGCGTGAAGGGAAAGTAGAGCAACAAAGTAGGGAGATGGCATGGGCAGGGATGAGCTAGGCTGAGGAGGATCTGTGCGAGTGGAGCGAGATTGAATCACACAAGTGGGTCAGAGAGCTGTTGGACCCTTCACAATCGCAAGCCCACTTAACCACACCCAATCAACCAACCACCCACCCACCCACGGGGTTGCTAACATCATCAGTCACTCACTCTAACACACACACACACACACACACACACACACACACACACACACACACACACACACACACACACACACACACACACACACACACAAACTCACACCACACACACTCGCACACACACAGAAGCAGTTCATGAGTTTAGTTCTCCCGGTAAATCTAAATTATTATTGTATGGAAGTGATAATTATAAATAACGATTTGAAAAAATAAAAAAATAAAAAATCTGAATGTAATTTAAAAAATATATTCTGTTATAATGTGTACAATCAATCAAATCAATTTCAAACAAAGAGCAAACATCTCTAACCTCATTGTCATGCATATTTTGCATAATATACCAATATGTCCATTTAAAATCAAAAGTACTGGCCCGTATCTCTTTATGTCTGGTGCGAAATGCATAGGCCTATAGGTAGTTTTACTTTTGGCAAGGAAAAGGAAATGAGAATGCGTTAAGGTAAGGGTAATAATTGTTCCACTGAATAAACAGTGTCTTACCTAGTCTCTTGAGGGGACTTTGGGTCTTTCCGACTACTTTTTTCTGATCCTTGGGCTCCGTAGCTGGTTTCTTACCCATCCCGAGCATGTTCTCTGTGCAGTTGGGCTGCCCGAAACGGGTATCGTTTTGATTTTTGCCTTTAGCCTAGTCAGTTCAGTTGGAAATCACAGATTCTGGACAGGTGACTGCCACTGCTAGTGCCAGCACAAAACGCTGCTGTTTGGAGTGACCCCCAAAAGTACAGGAGACCGTAACAGTAATATTTTCTCGGCACTGGAAGTCCCTCCCCTGTGTAAAAATTGTGGGTAATCTGATTCCTAATCGCACAAATTGTTTGCAATGATCCTTCTACTCTATCACACGCCTAACCAAACAGGCACATTTTTTTTCAATTCAATTTTAGAAGCCTAATTCAGTATTTATCTCATCATGCAGATTAGAAGGGACGATTAACTAAGACATGGAATATAACATTTGTTATACAATTATCTGTTATCTACTCATTTCTAGACCAAGTAGATCTTCTGAAAGTCCTTCGCATGGGTCCACATATTAGAAAAATAATCCCGATGAAGCAGGGAATTTGTTCAATAAAAATGTCATATTACATGCTATTGCTTCACCAGTTTGATAAATTTGTACTAGACATGTTTTAGTTATCGGTTGGCGCCACCTGCTGAATGCTTCACGTAACTGATGTGATCTTTACTTGAAAAAGGGGCTTCAGATTGCTGATTACCTAAATATTTAGAATTAAATTGTGTATTTAATTTAATTGTACTATTACTAGCTTGATTAATAGGCAATGGAGATATCTTTGTGATTAAGATACTATTGTAAATACTGCGCAGCAGGGAGCAGTGCGGGTTAAACAATAAATTGGTTACCATTCTTCGATGATTTACACTGGATGAAGGCCTAGTGTTGCCCTAGTGGTTTTGAAGTGTGTGTTTATTTTGAATAGCAGCCTAAAGGCTTACACAAATTGCCTATTTTTTTTTCTTCAACTACATATGTTTCATTGGGGTTAGGCTTAGACCAGATATAGGGTGGCCGTCCTCTCGGCCTATGGTCAACGTGTTACAGTGCTCTGCTCCTTCCTGCCCATGCAGGCATCTAGGTCTTCAACTAAACACCAGTGCACCCTGACGAGCTAGTCCTGGCAAGGACCTTGGCTTGGGACAAGGGTTCTGAATCCTCAGGGACATAAGGTCTGATATAAAGTGGGAAATGCCAGCCTTAAGGTTGGTTAGCATACTTGATTATTTTTTTCACCACCAATTCCAATAGTTTACGGCAGTAAATGCACATAGGCCTAAACGACTTTCCTTCTCTCTGCACTGCACGATTGATTCTCCAAGAAAGGGCAAACCAACTTTTAAATGTGTATGCCGTGGAAAGAAAACTTGCATTCATCTGATCATTGGCAACTTTTCAATAATGCTCAAAGATGAAACATTAAGTTAAACTTTACTCGATGAATGCTTGGTTAGTTCAACGTTTGGTAAAGTGCCTGGCAGATTTTACTATGTGGATGAAAATGTAGTAAAAAAATATATATATCGGATAACCCAAAAATATCATAGAAGCAGAAGCGTGCTAACCATCAATAGAGCTAGCTAGCTTACAGTGTGGCTTATTTTAATAAATTGTTTAATCGCTATTCATTCAGGAAATTGGTGGCTTTAAAATATAGATTTATTCTCTGCTTTGTCTAAGACAAGGCTTAACACGGCTACTTAACTTAATAAACAAACTACATTGCAAGCTAGCAGGTAGTCAGGCTAGTTACTGAAGCTAAATTTACTCAAATACCATCGACTATACTGTGCCACGGTGGGCATGACACTAGTAACACTAACATGTGATGGCTGTCCTGTCATCTAAGCTCTCTCTCTATATATATTGTTGAATATTGCAGCTCCATTTATCTTGTAATTAAAATAAATTCGCATTCGAAGCAATGCATATAATTCACAATTCCAGGAAATACTATAGTCTATAGACCAATTGAATTTGATGTCACTAACTTGGCTAGTTAATTTGGCTAACCTGATAACCACACAAGGTTTAATTATTGATTATGTTCAAGATGCTTACTAGCTACGATTTGTCAGTTGAAATTAAACATTTGGTCAATGTGTTACTCGATGATCAACAATCTATGGTCAATTTCGCCTATAACTTGCTATCTTCGATAACTAGTGGGAGGGTACTACCAGGTTAGCCGATGTGGCTCATTGCCTAGCGAACACGTAATTAACTAGCTAGTTCACTAGCTAAACAAGTGGCGTTTTCGTTATGAAAACTGATTGTATGACTTGAGGGCAGATTTTACTACAAACGTTTTATTACAAGAAAAAAATATAATACAGTTTGACTGGCAGGCACAACGCGTTCAAGTTAGCTAATTTAGCTAGATAGATAGACAGCTAACGCTGCTACTTCTAGTAAGGCTTGCCATCGTTACTAGTGAACGTGCTATAACTGAGAAAAATCTGGGTTACTCGTGCACGTAAACTGTTGACCGATGTTAGAAAACGGCATCACTTTAAAATGTGATGGGACATCCAAAATGAGATTAGGACAACTCTTAGAAACAACTAAGGAGGTTCACAATGGAAAGCGTTTGTTTATGCTGTGTTCCAAAATGAATCACCCCCTTCGGCCACATCTCTCTGTTGAAAACAGGGAAATCCCTCCGCTCGTGAGGTAAAACAATCTAAAACTGTTGTTTGATGGAACGCTAACACGAAATCACCGTGCATATTATCTGAAATGTACAAGGAAAAATAAGATGTATAAACATGTGGGCTATTGAGCCGTTTTTCTTACATTAGCCGTACAAACGGACTACTTTGCGATAAGATTTTGTCATTTGCTATGAAAATACAGGCACATCTGACTGTTATGGGTGTAATTTCAATGGCATTTCTCAATAACTAATACACAAATACCTAATTTGATAGTTTATTAAAGACAGTATGTTTTCCTTCATTCGAAGTGGAAGGGTTTAATGCATTTAAATAGATGTGCACTTAGAAAATTATTAGACGGTCACCCCTAGTTTTGTGCATGGTACTGTCCATACTGAACCTCCGGACTGCTTTCGTCAAGAGTTAAGCATGCTTTTGATTGACTGTTGGGGTAACCAATGGGAAAATATATTAAGCTTAGCAACAGCTAAAGTGCTACTTTGTCCAATAACCTTCGAGGAGGGAGGGGAAACTCCAACTCAGTACATTGTAATATGATTGGCTAGTACTCAAGTCAATAACTGGCCTTTTCTGGTCTTTGTAGTTTTCGCTAGCAAATATGCGGGTATCTTACCGAGATTCAAACTACATGTCACATAGTGCAACTAGAACGATAAGAAACGGCATGCGCACGAATGTAGGCGGAGCTGCTATATAAACCCGAACCCCTTCCTCTGAAGCAGCACACTGGACACTGTTGTGGTAACGAAACACCCGACTCGGATGTAAGGCAATATATGGCAGCAACGAAATAGTTAACGGTAGTTAGCAACTGTAGCTCTGAGTAATCACTTGAGAAGTAACAAATGTTCCTCTTCAGTATTTAGAAAAGAGATAATGCGCTTTTCGAACTAATCAACTTTCCTTAAAATCGTAGCTAAATAATGTGACTTATTTTAAGAAATGGTAACCACTTACTTTGTCTACTAAGTCTACTTAATTTATTTTATACATTTAAAAAAGCGATCGGAAAGGAACTAAGATGCGATAAAGCAAGCAACCGGTCTATACCAACTTCAGGATGACAGAACCAACCACAGAGACGACTCATTACCTGAAAACTTCAGATGCCCCATCAGGTGGGAGCGGAGCCGTTTTGGAGCATCCCCCAGCCAATGAGAATGGTGGGCAAAAGACTGACGGTAGAGGGCGACAAACAGACAAAAAGCAAGCAGCTAACGGTGAAATGGACATATCTACAGACAAGTTATGGCAAATGCAAGGCGGACAGAGGGAGGTGTGCGCTGCTTTCGTTGCCGGAAACGCATTGCTAAAGTGCCCTGTGACTACTCAACCAGTTCAGGAGCATGGAGTGGATGCAACTGCAGAGGGTAACCTGGTTGCTCCCGGTAACAGTGGTGATGGACCGCTTGAAGAGACTTTAAGTCAAACCCATGGAGAGATTGGTATGCACATAGACTCAGCCTTTGGCACAGATGCGCGTCATGGCAAGAAGAAGCATAGGCGACGACCATCAAAGAAGAAGCGTCGCTGGAAGCCTTATTTCAAACTTTCTTGGGAGGAGAAAAAAGCCCTCGATGAGCGAGAAACCGCACGGGCATCCCGAGTGAGAGAAGAGATGTTTGCTAAGGGACTTCCCGTAGCCCCTTATAATACAACCCAGTTTTTGATGGAAGAGCATGACCGAGAAGAGCCAGATCTGAACACTGAGACTGGAGGGCGACGGTTGGTGGCTGGCCGTTTAGAAGACACTGCTAGTGAGGAAGAATTTTTGGACAATAATAACGATGACGAGGAAGACTATGGCAGCGGTGGAGGAAGTGATGGCATCGGGAGGCAAGGCAACGCAGGTGGGGAATTTCTTCAGAGAGACTTTTCTGAGACTTATGAGAAGTACCATGTTGAAAGTCTTCAAAACATGACCAAGCAAGAGCTTGTTCAGGAGTATCTGGAGCTGGAGAAGTGCATGTCACGTCTGGAGGAGGAGAACAACCGGTTGCGACGCGCTGTCACCGACCAGGGCATCATCCTGGACAGCCCACCACCCCAGTTGGACTCGGCGCGGTTCAGATTTGCTGAACGAATTGCAGAGACAGAGGGCGCAGAACAGTGATCTCCGTTTATTGAAACCAGTTTAGAGCTTGGAAAAATCAACATTAGAAGTATTCGTTAATTCAAAGAGTAAATGTGGGGCTTACACAGGAATTTTTAAATTATCGGTTTTATGTACTCTGTTATTTCGAATGTGGTCCGTAATTGCACAGGCAATACTTGATATTTCTTTTCTATTTGGACTGCAAGGTGTATTTCAACTTTTTCGATAAGGAATGTAAATATTAGAATATGGCATACTTTCTTTTTATAAAGAGAATGTATTTGAAAATAATTTGTTTTTGTTTTCCTGTTAGTGTAAGTATTGTATGCATTAAAATAGCCTATCATATTTTTCTTGGAATCAAATACTTGCAGTTTGCAAGGCCTCTTCCTGTAATCTAAATTGTAATACCAACATTGGATACAAAATTGTCTCAAAAACCTCCTGAACATTTTAATGTGCACACACATATAATTGTGTTAAAGTAAAAAAAAACATTGAACAATAAAAACTTACGATTTCAAATTGTGGTAGTATTTCATCATTGATGGTTATGTTTTACTTTAGCACAATATTATAGGTCGGGACATGTCTTAAAATAACAAAAGAATAGTCTTCATCAGTTTACCAGGTATACTGGTCATGTGAGTATATGGTTGTTTAATAAATGCTTGCAGCTTGACATATGAATATGTCAGATTAGTAGTGGAAAATGAACTGGAGTGTGCCATCCTTTTTCTTAACATACTATTCTGCTGTAGTGCTCTACCTTTAGAGGGCATCATGCTTTTAAAATTGTGGTGCAACTACAAACTTATTAGCAAAGCCCATAATCAACAACTACACATTTTAAACATAATTCTATTTATTTACATAATATAACCTTGCAGTCAGCACAAAGTCATAGAAGGAAATGGTTTCATGTGGATAACCTTTAGTTAGGCTGTTTTCATGAGCCTGTTTACTCAAAGCAATTCAAAATGTACACAATACAATATGTTACATATTCAAACAGTATGTACAGAATATTCTCAAATACAACAAAACATTAGGCAAATCACATTTAAAAAAGCAAACAGCTACATGTCGAGTGTAAAATTATTATCCTTGTCATAAAGGCATGAGCAGTTCTGTCCTATTTTGACTTACACAGATCAACTCGGGAAGTCGAATGAAGATATGTGATTAGATGGTAATCTCCTTGGTCTGGTGTTGCCTATTGCTACCCTATAGTAGGTATACCATAATTATGTAGCACGGAATACAGGATAGAATAGCTTAGCTTCTTGGAAGAAGCATTAAATGCTTTCCTTTGCCTAGCAGCAACAATAATTTAGCTGTTAAGGTTTATAGTAAATGCAAAGAGAGTGCATAGACATGTTCTTGGCTTCAGTGCTTTTACCAGCGTCTCACAGATAGATGCTAGAATCATCATCTTTGGGTTAGTGTCTAAGATGTAAAACAAGTTACCAAAAGAATGAGTCAAAGTTTAATAAAGAAGGTTTCAGGCTTGGTTTCAGGCTTTCAGAAATAACATGGTGGGGAAATGCGAGCTGACCAGATGGCACGGCAGAAACAAATGAAAATTCTAGAAATCAGGCACTTCTTGGAACAAACCTTGAGGTCAGACAAGACTTCAAATTATATAAAATAAATGGTTCGTTCAGCATAAAAAAAACGGTGTTCTTGCTTTAGCAAATATTCACTTTAATTTGTGAAAGAGAATAGATCCTTTCTCAAGCAAATAGCAGATCTACAGTAAGTGACAAAATGCTACGCTCCGGGGATATATGATAATATACCTAATGAAACAGACAGTTTGATTCTGTAACATCCAGCCTTGTGAAAAGGTTTCATGAAGAAACCTAAACAATGTAGCCTAATTAACTCGAAAGCAACTCAAATGTACAATAATTGATATTTTTAACTAACATTTTGTGTACATGTCAGGATATGAAACTGGCAGTCACATACTCATTCTCTGACACTCATGAACAAAAAGGCAATGCTCTCGAATGTAAATGGCATGTTCACTGTGAATGTGGGAAAAGTCTTGATAGATGGGAGTATGCCTTCTTATACATCCTATTCATTCTGGGATGAGTAATAAATGAAGAACACCACTGCATTTGACATTACACAGGGTTCCATTGTAGACTAAACTGATGCTGACCAGAGCTGATTGTCTGAAACTTTGAGCCTATAATACTTGCTATGGATGGCATCATGTCCAATTTAAAAATCATTTAAGGACGAATCAAACTAAGAAAGGGAACTATTTGAGAAGTCAGATATGAACAATATGCAAGCCCAGGCTAGACCAGTTTGGAATTGTGAGGGTAAATTAATGCTTCCTTGTTTATTTACTGTAGCAAGGGTGTTCAACAATCTACTAGAATCTTGTAATGTGTAAACTGCAACTGAATTTCTTATGTAACATTTTTGTTATATTGTGTTTGGTGGAAATCATCTGTCAATTCCTGCCTTTACACGTTGAAGAAGAGTATCTGAGTGACTAGGGATAGGCTTTATGTGAGTGATAAATCGTGTTTGAATATGATAAGTCCGATATATGCTGTTTAGGAGGCAATAGGACCAGGCTGCAGTTGTCTAGGTTTTATCTGGCTTGCTTTGAACAGGTACACTTTATAGGCCCAATTACAATAAAAGTACTTATTATTTTCATACCAAAAATATATATAATATATTGTATATAAAACAAAAAGATAATATATTAAAAAAACATTTCAAGTAAAATATTGAAAGAAATGATTGTGCATTTTCTATGCACTTTTGTAAACCATAAAAAGAAACTGAAAAAGTAAAAACAAAACTTATAACGTAATATTTATATTTACACGGTTAGCTTAACGATGCTTTGTACAAATGTTACAAAATACAAACATACATACAGACATAAATATAAACATTATTATTAACAAGTAGAGACAGAACGAAGATGGCATTATTATAATGGAGTTAATTTTGTGAGTGTGTGTTTATTGAAATGTTTGAGAGCTGGATAAACGTCTAAATAGATTCTACCCCAGGGTAACAGATTAGCACGACTGATATTTCAAATCAGCTCCAGTCTGGAAAGGTCAAAAAAAGAAAAAAAAACCTTGTTTTCACCATAGCACCCAACCAAACGGTTATTTTATGCACTGTGCTCTCAGTCTATTCATGCACGGTGTGTGTGTTTGTGTGTGTGAGTGCCTGTGTGGGTTGTCAGCAAGAGAGACCGACAGAAAGACAGGAAGAGAGTGACGCGAGTGGAATGGGGTTCTTGACTATTTGTGTTGCCTACCCTGGCTTACTAAGTTAGTAGTGAAATCAAACAGGAGGTCAAACAAAACCGCAACGTGGCTTTTGACGTTCTCTTAGGACCTCGGGGAAGCATTTTTCAGCGGGTCCTGCTTCCGGGCAAACCTATTCCTCTCTCTGTCAGGCAGGAAGGACCAGAGAAGTACAGGAAGAGAACTATTCGGGAAGGCAGTAACCAGTTAAACGTTAAATAACAGGGACTGCGATGAGGTCTGTCTTATCCTCTGTCTAATCAATATTTAAAAAAAACACAACACACAAACTAAAAAAATGCTTTGGCAACACTGGAATGCCCCTCTTGCCATGCAAAGGGAGCGTGTCAGAACGACGACGGGGGCTTGAGAAGATACTGCAAGTACCCAGAGGCTGCTCTGGAATCTGCCCGTGGCTTCTGTCCACTGTCACTAGTGCCAGCCCCTCTGGAGCAGCAGCCT
This sequence comes from Galaxias olidus, assembly GCA_026901105.3. Lineage (NCBI taxonomy): Eukaryota > Metazoa > Chordata > Actinopteri > Galaxiiformes > Galaxiidae > Galaxias > Galaxias olidus. The sequence continues at coordinate 575,294 of JAPMUY010008087.1, forward strand.
CAGCCTGGCCTTAGCAGCCAGAGAAGAGGGAGGGAGGCCAGGCTACAGGTACTGGTGGAACCTGGACGTAGGTGCTTGGCGGGCAGCCGGAGGCTCCTGGCCCAGGGGCAGTCCTGGGCCTATGGCCTTGAGGTCGTGAGACTGTGGTCCCGATGCTTTGGGCTGGCCGGGAGCGCCGGAGGACAGGGGGCCCTGGCTGGTGGTCAGCGGGGGCCTCTTGTCCGAGGCCTCTGTGGGGGAGGCCACCACGGTGTGTCTGCGCCAGGCCCTCCTCTTCCTACGAGTCTCAGGGGACAGAGGCTTCCTCAGCCCCACGCTACGCAGGTCGTCAGCTGAGCCCAGGAGGCGCGCCCGTACCTGGTCAGCCAGGGAGCCCTTCCCCTGATCCTGATCCCGCGCCTGGGGGCTGAAGACGGCCGCCTCACTGAGGGGCAGGGCTACCTTGGGCCGGGAAGGCCGCAGGCCCTCCTGACTACTAGAGGAGGAAGGGTTGGTTCTGGAGGTCTCCCTCCGTGACCGCTGTGCTCCCTCTGGCCCAGTGGCAGCCCCGTCGCCCTGGACAGAAGACGCAGGCAGCTCCAGCAGGTCCAGTGAGCGTGTCTTGGCCTTTTCGCCCTTTAGCTTCTTCCTGGCAAGCGTGTCACACTGGATGAGCTTGTGAGAGTTGAAGGAGGGTCGGGAGTGCAGTCTGTGGCTCGATGAGGAGGAGGAGGAGGGAGTGGTGGACCTGGCCCCTCCTTCGCTCCTCTCCCCGGGGTCCTGAGTGTGTGCGGAGGGGTCGGGCGTGGCGGCGTGGGGCAGGGGGGCTTTGCAGTGTGTGTAGAGGAAGCTGCGCGGGGCCGCGGGGGAATGGGCGGGGGCCGGGGCCGGGGCAGGCGGCTGTTTTTCAGGTCTCTCCTGGGTGAGGGAGCGCGAGGCGAAGCCGCTTTCGTTGTCCGTCTCGCTCACCAGCTCGCTGTGTTCGTCGTCCGCCTCGTCGCCCCGCCCCTCGGACGCCAGGCTCCGCCCCAGCGTGGAGAGAGTGGAGTAGCCGGAGACAATGGAGCGCGCGTCCTCTGTGGCCCGCCACGGCCGACCTTTCACCCCAGCCGCCCTCTCCACCTCCTCCTCCTCCTCCTGGAGCAACACCGCCGGCTGCCCTCTTTCATCCTCCTCCTCCTCCTCCTCAGCGCACGCTCTGCTGGGAACCGACTCCTCTTCGTGCACCTCCTCCTGTCCTTTTCCTGCTACAGCCTCCCCTGCTCCTACCTCTACCTCCTCTTCCTCTTCCTCGTCCTCCTCGCCCTCTGCTCGAGGAGCTGTGTCTTCCCCCGCCACCGCCTCCACCTCCTCCTCTGCTCCTAGGTGGCTGGCTTTGACGGGCTCGTGCTCCGAGTCGTCGTCCGTGCTGCTGCCCAGGAGGCGGGGGTTGCGGGGCTTCCTGCGTTTGCGGCCGGTGACGGCTGACATGATAGACAGACTCAGGAAGTCCTTGGCAGTGATGTCCCGTTTTGACCCCCACGACCCCTAAAGGAGGCATTAAAAAGCAAACAAAGTTGTTTTATAATTGTACATCTTACCTGTTCACCGGCAAATGGGACAGGAAGCAGCCTGCTAGTATATGTGGAGCATAAAACACACGCCATATTATGAGAAAACTATACCTTGGATTTAGCCGAGTCACTGTTGGTTGAGTCTGAAGGGTTAGAAGACAAAAAGAGAAGGTCAGGGGTCACATTTATTCAAAGGGATGCTCTATGTACAGTCAAATGAGTAAGCAGAGGGGAGGGCCTAGTCATGATGGGGGGCACAGAGCCGGTCGATAAAGTCATCACTTATTCAGGGGCTTATGGACTTGGAACGATTTATAATTAATGAAAACGATCAAAAAAACAATAACAGTTGTAGCAAATATGAATGGATCTTCTTGGTCTGTGCCCAACATCCAGCCTGACTCAACCCCACGGCGGACAGACACCGATCACACAACAGCAACACTCAGTATGTGGAGGAACCCACTGGCTGTCAATCAGAGCGACTGGCAGGGGATCCGGGGGGGGAGCAAAAGCAAGAAAAACAACAACAACAACAACAACAACACAGCGACCATGGATGACAACAAGGCAAACTCTGGGGGTCAACAACCAGTGAAGGAAGCAGTGGGAGGCGTGTGAAAGCAGAAAGATGTCGCCTTCAAAATGAAAGCCGTGTGTTCCCTCGCCAACAGACAAACAGAGCATGCCAGTGACAGCCCGCACGCTTCTTCGTCCTTTTTTTTTATCACGCACTCTCTCATTCTCTCAATCCCATCCAGGAGGACCCTCATGCCTCGACAGCCCAGAGGAAGAGGAGGAGGACAGTAGGTAAGGTGAAGGGGCCCCTAGCCAGGCTAAGAGTGGAGCAGGTGTGGTTGGCAGGAGAGCAGACAGACAGACGGACGGACGGACGGACGGACAGGCGGGCCACTGTGGAGGGGCTCTTTCTATCAGTGACAGGCGTCAGTGCTGTCAGACACACCAGGGGAAGAGGGAACACCAGTCAGTCTTTAGTTAGACGGGGTGACATTTTGGTGTCACGCCTTTCACACAAGTCCTTTGCTGTAGCTATCAGTCAGGCTGACACAGAGAGCGGATGGAGCTCCGAGGAGGATGGTGTTACACACACAAACACACTGACCCTCTCAATAAACACTACTACTACTACAAAAGAAAACTATTTTTATCTGCTTCTGCCACACTAACACACACACACACACACGTATTGCCAGGGGAAATCCCATCCTACCGCAGTGGCTGCTCCACAGGCTCGGCTAAGAGAGGGATGCAGAGACGTACAGGGAAAAAAGTGAAAGATGAGTAGCTGATAAGGAAAGAAGTACAAGTCAGCAGAAAGAAGAGACGTGTACAAGAAAAACTGTGGTAAGATCAGGAAAAGGAGAAATACAGTGACATCACTGTCATGCTCATTTCTATAGAAGGTGTTTGTTTGTCCTATTAGGGTGGTCTGGCCAGAACGAGAACCGGACTTGGCTCGGGTCCTTCTGGGAGCCCCGCTCTTACCTGAAGCCTCACCCAGCAGGTTGGTCCGACCAATGTTGGACAGCAGGTGGTCAATGTTTGGTGCTGGCTGCAGGTCCTCTTTGTCCACTGGAGTCTGGACAACCACACATACACATCCAGCATCAGATCACATTTATCATCCCTGTTTACATGAATTGAGCGCGATTACCATGATAGCATCACAGTAAGAGTGAATTATACACCATACAAAAAAAAACACACCTTGTCATCCTTGTCTTGCTCTTCACTGAAGAACCAGGTGTACTGCAAAAATAAGATCAGAGGGAAATGAGGCAAAACAAAAAAGGCACAGAAAGCGTATTCCAGCCAGCAGGCAAACATGCCCTGGTTACTGAATGGGGCTGGGCTGGGAGCGTGTTGTGAGCACAGGAGTTGAAGGAGGGGTGGGCTCACATGTTGGATGAGGGTCTCCACTATCTTGTAGCGGTCCGGCATGTGTGTGACCATGTCTGTCATGTTGTCCTCGGAGGTCCGCACCAATGTTGGTCCAAACACCAGGGCCAGGTTACGTGGCTCCATCTACACACACACACACACACACACACACACACACACACACACACACACACACACACACATCAGAAAAACTTGATTAGTACACCACCATAACATGCATCTTCACTGTGACTAGATATGAAATCAGCATAACTCAGAAAAGGCAATGGCAAAGATCAGAAGACGGGACAAACAACCCGTTAGTCAGATGATTGAGAGGAGTGCTTAAAAAAAGAAGAAGACATTTCCAGTTAAATCTGGAAGAATGACTTCCCTGTTATGAAGTTGATTTGCACATCTATTACTATTCCCACAGAGAGAGACTGACTTAACGGACCTTGTTCTTGTCTGCATGGTCGGCTACACACTTCAAATGGCCAACCAGGAACTTCAGAGTGTGATAGTAGTAGTCTGGCAGGTCACGAATCTAAGATGGAGGGAGAACCGGAAAGTCAACACTGAATTTGCTTTGCAGACGTCTGTTACACACACACAAACACATACCATTCCTGTTCGATAATGTCGTCCACACACCTTAACACACACACAAGCGGAAAGAGTAACCTACCAGCTTCTTCATGGTCTTAAGCCTGTCCCCTGCGTTGTCCATTCGATTGGCGTCGATGAAATCAATGTATTTGTCTGCGAAAAGAAAGGTAAAACGAGGTCGGCCAACGGTATTAATACCACCAACAGTGGAGACAGAGCACTGCTGGGCGCCCGCTTCCATCCCAGAAATAGTATTCCGTCTCCAGGGGGCAACGTGTCCACACAGATTACGCACAACACTCGTCTTACCATCTGTGAAGAGGGGCTCTGGCAGTTTGCGGAAGAAGGACTTGAGCAAGCTGCTGACCACGTTCAGGTCCTGCCACTTCTGTTGAGCGCGACGTGCAGACGAGAGGCGTGCGTCCACGGAGGAGCATGGAGGAACACAGGCGGAATGAACGGAATGTTGTCAAGGCCTCAATCAAGGAAGCAGGACTAACTAACTAGGCATGCAAATGTCGACTCCCCTGTCATTACATTGATTTCATCATCCCACTCAACCTCCCTGGCGTGGGTGGGTTTAAAAAAAAGATCATCAGCTATGGCGACCGTGTACCCTGGGTTTCTGTGTGTTTAGTCAGCTGTCTAAATGTCCCTGTTCAGATGGGTATGGAGGGGAGAGCAGGGGTTTGGTGTATCCCATACCTCCTCCTGAGGGTTGATGTCGATGCCCTTGTTGAGCTGGTCCTGCAGGCTGGACACCATGGCGTTGTTTCCCGGCACCCGGTAGATCCCTGTGTACTCCAGACCCATCTCCTCCACCAGCCCACAGCAGATCTCCACGATCATAGGGATGAACTGACCGGCCGCCCCACGCAGAACATCACGGATAGACGGAAGGGACGAAAAACACACGCACGCGCACGCGCACGAGCGCGCACACACACACACACACACACACACACACACACACACACACACACACACACACACACACACACACACACACACACACACACACACACACACACACACACAAACACACATAAGAACAAAGACACTGAAATATCTCTGACATCCGCTCAGGTAGAGGAGGAGAGAGAGGGAGACTGACCTTGTTGTTGGTCCCTAATTGACAGTCCTCTAACCGAACCCCGAAGGCCTTTGGCCCTGCCTTCTTGGTCTTCTTCATGATGTTGATGCCCCATGGAGACTTTGGGGGGCTACTCTCCTCTGGGGGTAAGCCAGGGGGCACAGAGTCAGTACAGACAACAACACACCCCTGATAAATGAAATGTTACAGTGCTACAGCGGGTTTCACGGGCCCAGTTTTGCTGACTCTGACCTTTGCCCTCGGGTTTGGGGGAGCGGGGCGCCCCGGCAGCATTGTCCGTCTTGGCCTGCAGGAAAGGAGGCTTCATCCGGGGCACCCTGGGAGAGGAGTCGGGCTTGTTGCCTGTTGGACTGCAGGGGGAGACAGAGAGACACATTCAGACGAACAGCCACACTATCAGTGAAGCCTCCTCGTAAAAACGCAGAGTGCGGGGAGCGATCCTCTTACCCCTGTTTCCTGTAGTCATTCAGCCTCTTACTGATCAGAGCCTGCCGGGAGAAACCAAACTCCTGAAACAAATGCGCAACACAAGATCAGTCCAACTGAAATCAAACCACGTCACTTTTATTTTCCTCCTCCGTCCACAACAGAGCAGCTACAGTGAACGGGGGGGGGGGTGCGCGCATCTCTGACCTCGTTGTCCGTCTTGCTGTTCTCCCGGATGACTTTGATCCAGTTCAGCATGTCCTCGCGGTCCTCCGCCTGCAGCAGGTACTCACAGAAGTCCTGCGTGGTGAGCCGCAGCGCGTGCTTGCGCTTGGTCTCGCTGTAGGCGATGTCCACCAGGCAGCCGCGGATGCTGATGGGCTGCTCGTCCTCGGCGCCCGCCACCAGCGTGGCGCCGCGCAGCACCGCCTCCCGCTTGTCCTTGTAGAGGAACAGCGAGTGGGAGCGCAGCACGGAGAAGACCCGTTTCCACGGCCGCATGCCGCTGCCCACCTTCTGAAGTATCGAATAAAAAACAGGAACAGAGATAAAATAAAATAAAAAAGACAGGAGTGATACTGTATGGTTCGCTGTTCAAATCTCCCCCCCGCCCCTCTGCCCCCACCCACCTTGCCCTTCTCCGTGAGGATCTGTTTGTAGTGCAGCCATCCTTCGCGGCGGACGTCGCTGTAGTTGATGCTGCCGAGCTCCGACGTGGAGTGGCGCTTGGAGCGCATCTCCTCGGCTCCCCCGATGTTGTCCAGAGACTGGAACACGTAAACAGGGCTGACAGTTAAGTCTTTACATTGCAAATCCAGCCGAGGCTGGAATGTCATGGTCTACCATGCAGAACCTAACACTGCTAAAAAAAGAGCTCCAACTCACTCCGTCTCCGAAGAAACTCTTGACCCTCTTTGGCAGCCTCCTGTGGAGAATTTGGACAAAAGAGCCAATTAGGATATTTTTTTAAAGATGGCGGCCTAGATATGGGCTCACCGTGTATGAATTGCCAGTGAGTGTCTGTCCCAGCAAACTCACGAGAAGATGCGTCCCTCTTCTCTGAAGGTGTTCAGTCCCTCGTCGCATGACTTGGAGCGCTCCGAGGTGATGGCTAGAAGATAGGAGGAACGGCGACTGGATTTAATACTGCCTGCTCAGTGAGAGAATGGCCGAGTGACAGAGAGGATGACAGTGAGAAAGAAAGAGAGGGAAAGAGAGAGAAAGAGAGAGGGAAAGAGAAAAAAAAGAGAAAGAAAAAGAATGTCGATGTAATGCGAGTCACCGATGGATATGGTGCGCGTGAGGTTCAGATACGGGGAGTGAGGGAGGGATGGATGAAAAGGTGGAGGTGAGGTGAGGTGAGGTGGCCGGGACGGAGGGTGGAGCGATGGAGACTGGCTGGGTGGGTCCGGTTACCTCACCTCAGCTCACTTCACTCACTACTGGCATGCAGGCCTATGCTGTTGGTCTATGGACTACCTGTGTCATGCAGGCTCAATCTCTCTGTGTCTAAGCATAACCTGTCAGTTCACAGTCTTTCTGAGTAAGGACAAACTGTCATGCAGTGTCAGTCTATGTATGCACAGGCAGACTGGGCTGATTGTGGTCTTGGCGTAGTCCTCTGGTCATCATGCACTAGTCAAAGAGGTGATGTTGAATGTGATACACCCTACTTTTAGGGAGGCGAGTACAACTAGCTATAAGTCATTCATGCATTTGTTTCTTTGGCAAAAACACTCATGCAAACATCAATCAAAAGACATACAAAATGTCTAATGAAAATAAATTGTGAGCTATTTGCAGCAAAAACCAACGAATGGAAACGAAGGAGTTTGCGTACTCCCATGCATACGTCAGCCCCCGTCACTGTAAAACAGGGAGGCTTGGGGCGTTTCTCTGGCAGGGCTGCATGCAGAGAGTCACGGGTATATCTGTCTCGGCCTGGGCCCTCGGGAGGGCCGGGGTCGGGGGGGGGGGTCACTCACTGCAGTCGTGTGAGAAGAGCCTGGTGAGGGGAAAGGTGAAGGTGGGGGAGGCGGGGCTGGTGACGATGGCGGGCGCTGAGCTCATGCCGCTGGACACCACGGAGGACGCGGGCACGTGGCGCGCGCACAGGTCGGCACTGGGGCTCGTCGGCTCATCTGCGGGAAGGAGGGAGGGAGGGAGGAAGGGAGGGGGTTAAGGGAGGAGTTAGTAAAGGGGAGATAGGAGAGGGGTTTAGAAGGGTTGGAAGGGAAGTTATTAGAAAGGGCAGAGGAACGAGTAGGGGTTAGATGAGGAGAAGGAGGAGTTCAAAGGGAGTGGGTGAGGGACCACTGCGGTACAATCACGGACAGAGGCCCTGGCTCGTCAAGGGGAAACCAGAGGAACCCACGCTTCTATTTAACACACGCTGCACATTTCTATACTATCTGTCTCCCTTCCCTTCACACAGCCATGCCGCATGCAACTGCAGCTCCCCGTGTGACGGTGGGAGTGAAAAGGCTGTTCTTTACAATGTCAAGGAGGAAGAGACGGATGCAGAGCTCCGGGCTCGCGCAACACAAACAGAGACGTTGTATGGTATCTACAGCTGGGAAGTGACAGTAAACAATCAAACAAATAAGTTGCATTAAAGCCAGACTACGCTCTGTCTAAATGACCTACCTCTGACTCCTGTCTCCATACTAAGGCTTCTTCAAATAGAAACAAATAGAGGTCAGTTTCATTTAAGCCCACGACCAAAGGTTTCAGTTCTTTAGGTAATGTACGTAGGACAGTTACTGTGAAGGCAATGAGGGAGTGTACATCGAGTTTTTGTGTAGCTGCAAAAACCTCTGGTTCCTTTTCTGCCTATATACTGTGTGTTCATTCTAAAAAAGAAGACTATTGTCTTGTCAACGAAGTGACCCAGTGAACATTTAAAGGCAGTAAGCTAACCAAAAGGTTGCATTAATAAGTGATAACTCATCAAAAGGACTTTTTTAATAAGTCCTCCATTTCAAATGAAGGAGTGGGATGTGAAACCACACTTCCTGATTTGCAGAGCATGAGTGTCAGAGCAATGGAGCCCAGCCCATATTTGCATAGAGACGCGGGTCTTACTGGTGACATTCTAAACCAGTGGGGTTGCTGGCCCCGGCCTGCCCTGTTGCCAGACAACAGAGGGCAGAGCAGCACTTCGTTCTCTGAGGAGCGACCAGACCCCCGGGTCCCAGGCCGGCCCACTCAGTCAGCCACCTCCACGCCCGAACAGTTAACCTGTTAGAAACACTCACCGCGTGCGCTGTTGTCTCTCGTGCTTTATTGCGCCGTGTTTGTTTCATGAACTCTTTGTTTAAACGGGACTGTGAGTCTCAGTATTCGCCCCTCCGCAGTCCTTACCTCTTTGCCCACGCATCCTGTCCACAGATTATTTCTCAGCACTACGATTCCTCTCCATCGCCCGGCACGTCCGGCTCCTTCTCCCCTTCGTGTGCTTTCTCCCTCAGTCCTCCCGTTCCCCCACCCTCCTCTTTCCAACAGATTAAATCCCTTATGCACGCTAAACTCGGCAGAAGGAGCAGAAGCGGAGCGAGAGGCGGAAACATTCCCAATCTGGGATGTGGAATCGGCCTGTTTACGGCGGAGCCCAGAAATAGCCGCGCTGTGGTTTTAACAAAGGCCATCATTAACAGAGGCAGAGGAGCCCAGAGCGGGCGCTCACGGCTACAGACTGGCCATGCCTGCACGGAGGGAACGGAGAGGGGAGGGAGCTACGCTACAGTGGCACTTTGACTCACTTCCTGTTCTGTAGGCTGCAATGGACAACGTGACCTCCGTGGACAGCAAGAGCAAGATGGGAACGAGGTAGGAAGAGAGAGAGAGAGTGAGGGGGGGCAGAGACAGTAGGCTATGGCCAAAGTCGTGCTGACTATATGGGCCTTCTGTCTGGAGGGTACTGCTTGGGAGAGCGGGGAAGTGGAGTAGAGCCCCTTAGCTGCGGCCCAGTGGTGCACAATGGCAGCATTGAGGAGCAGGAGGAACAGAGGGTGGTGCCTGGGGCCGGCAGGGAGAGCGTTGAGAAGTAGGGGGCCACTGGGACGTCCTCTGGGCCAACACTACCCTCCGGGGGAAACTTTTCTATTCCAGGTCTTACCCCCCCCCCCATCATGTTGGATCACCTGCTCCGGGTTTTCTCAGGAAACCTGACTGGACCTATGGTAACCTCTAGAAACTATCTAAGACCTCCGTCTCTAACGCCGGGCCAGACACCTCAGGCCACACATTACACATTACGGCCAGCCTGCGTGCTCCTGCACCCACCTCGTGCTTCACGGCCAGCAGAAGTACCGCTGCCTATTAAACCCTGCTACCAAACAGCTTAGATCCTATCAGCGTGTCTGTCAGGCAGATCAGTCAGGAGAAGAGGCCTCTCGTGTACGCAGGGAAGCCGGCCCTAGTTTCAGTCTTTGGTCCCCAAACATGCCCCAGCCTGCCGCTTTGACTTTCTGGTTTCGGTTAATTCTGCTGCTCTGAAGCTCCCGCCCAGGAAAGAATGAGCTCCACTTCCTGCTTCATGACTCCTCTCTATCTCTACGCGGGGATCTCTCGCTCACTTCATCAGAATTTGTTTTGTTTTTTTCATTCGCGTGCTTTGCTTGGCTTTCATCTCTAAAAGAACATCGGTCACAATCAGTGGAAAAACAAGGTCGACGTTTCAGGGAGAGGTGATTTGAATCTGCTGCGCGCCGCCGCCGCCCGTTGGTGGTTTTTGCCTGCCCTGAGACGGGGATGCACGGAGACTAGTTTTGCATGCTGCAGTCTGACTGCTCTACAGCTGACTGTGGAGCCACCGGGGAAGGCTGAGGAGCCCCTGTTCTACGAGCTCCACAACACACAGGACAAGCTGGAACATGACCACAAAATGCTCCCCGCCTAACGAACACGTAGCACCGCGTACTGTACCCAAGTCCCACGGAACCCATCACGCTAGAGCTGACTGCAGGGGGCAGAGCGACACTCACGGCACATAGAGTGCATACATGCTGTGTCAAAGACCAGGGTTAAACCTGGAGCATCTTGTCAGTTATTAGTTGTTTCTATTAAATCTATTTCTAACGTAATCCCCTAATGGACGAGAATAGACATAGAATTTGTCCACGTGAGACGGACAGGCTGCTCCCACAAATTGAACGACCCTGTCGAGAGACTCGAGAGGACACGTGCACAAACACACACAAGCGCACACGCACACACACACACACACACACACACACACACACACACACACACACACACACACACACACACACACACACACACACACACACACACACAAACAAACACACCTGTGGCAGGCAAAGTGATCTACCTTAGAGACACGTCAAGAGCGGGAAGAGCAGGAGGTATTAGGGAATTTAATAAAATTCCAACCCCACAAACACTGTCTGCCTGACTGTGGGAAGTGCCAGTATTACCCAACACAAACACACCAGCAGACAAACACACTTGATGACTGGAAACCATGAGTGGGGTAAGCCTGCAGGCTGCCCAGACAGACAGACAGGGGAAGTGAAGGGCAGCACACAAACACAGGCAGGTTAGACTCTCTCTCTAGGCGAGTCTGAGACGTGGTCTTCCTTCACAAACGTTGTCTGAGAAGATGATTACAATTCCTATCCTCAGCCAGTCCCCAACGGCCCGACGGGGGTTCCGTTTCAAAACGACTTAGTGGTTAGAGGGAACAAAAGGAAACAGCGGGTTACTTAAGAGGAAGATGAAGAGGAGGAGACCGAGGGTCGTTTCACCGTACCTATGAAGGGTATGGAGGCCAGCGAGTCGTCCTCTATGGGAAGGGGAGGCAGGTTGCCGTTGGTCCGGCGCGGGGCGCCCTCTCCTGTGGGTTGGGGAGGCGGGGGGGCCGAGTCTTTGGGTTCCAGGGGGAAGCCTGGGGTTTCTAGGCCGTCCACGGGCAGAGCGTAGTGAGGGTGGCGAAGGCCGTGGGCGTTCCTCCGCCCCATGGGGGGTTTCTGTCTCAGCTTCACCTCCTGGGTCTGGGCCGGCGCCTCGGGCTGCACCTCCACCTCCCCCCTCTCGTGGTTGGTGGGCCTGTAGGCTCGGTCCTGGGGCTCGGGGGTGGTGGAGGCCAGCGGGGAGGCGGAGCTGGCCGTCAGGGCTGAGGGTGCTGGGGCTCCCTCGGGGGGGCTGGTCTTTGGGGTCGGCGCCCAGTTGAGGTGTGGGCCGGAGTAGGAGGGGTCCCTGAAGGAGTGGGCCTGCTGGAGGATGCGTCCCGTCTTGCGGTAGAAGGAGGGGCTGTAGCTGCGGTAGCCCACCGGCTGATCATCCACGCTCTGCCCCGACGGCAGCCGCCTGCTCTGGGGGGCGGCCTGCTTGAGCTGAGGCTGGGAGTGGGCCGGCGTGTGGGGGTGGGGCGGGTGTTTGTGGTGTGGCTGGGGGTGTCGGGACGCGGCGGGACCCTTGGAGGAGGCGCCGTACTGGTTCCCCTGCATCTGGTAGTCAGTCCTGGGCGGGGCGGGCGGGGCCTGCTGAAAGCAGGCGGGCCTCTCAAAGTGGGGCGACACCAGCCCCGCCGTCTGCCGGTCCAGCATCTCCAGCGAGCGGCCGTAGCTGTCGTACCGGACCAGCACGGTCTCGGAGCGCGCGCGCCCGTAGGCGGAGGGCGAGGCGGGGTGGCCGTGGCTCCCCTCCCAGTCCCCGTAGGTCCAGTGAGGGTCCCCGTGGGGACCGGGCCCCGACTGCTGCAGTAACATCAGGGTGTCCTGGGAGGCGCTGTGGGGCCAGCCGCCTGTTCGCTGCTGCTGCTGCTGCTGCTGCTGCTGCTGGTGGTGGCGGCGCCCGGAGCCCGTCTCCCCTAGCCGGTCCTGGGAGTAGCTGCGGTGGCGCGGGTGCATGCTGTGTCTGGAGCGCTCGGGCACCTGGTTGTAGTACCAGGCCGACAGGGCCTGCTGGCAGCGGTCGCTGCGGCTGTGGCTGGGGCTGGGTTGCGAGTACTGGGGCTGCGGCGGGCAGACCCAGGCCTGGCTGTTCTTGCGAGGCTGGACTTGGGAGGCGCTGGCGGCGTTGTGGTTGACGTAGTGGACGTGGAGTGGGCTGGAGAGGGGCCCCCCGGAGGACGAAGAGGAGTAGGAGCGGCCCCGGCTCTGGCCCTGCGGCTGCTGCCCGGTCATACCGTACTGGATCTCCTCCGTGCGGTGGGCCGGGCTGCTGTGGCCCACTCCCCCTGGTTCCCGGGTGCCCTCCTGCCAGCTGGCCGGGCTGCCCAGGGCCGAGCGGTTGTCCAGCGGGGAGGAGGGGCTGGTGGAGCCCGCCCAGCGGCTCCAGTTATCCAGCTGGTTCTGGCCCATGGGGGCCAGCGGAGACCCCCCGCCAGGCGCCTGAGACTTGGCCCGGGGATAGCAGAGGGGTGGCGGCACCGGAAGGTTTTGGGCTCCCCCTGCGTATGGGTCGTTACCCCTTAGGTAGGCATCCTGGGAGTACGCCTGGGAGAGAGGGACAGAAGGCAGGACATGTTAGACAGTGACCAACGGGAGGCAGGGTGTGGGTAGGACCACAAAGAGGGGAGTTATCAGAGAACCGTTTACATTCCACCAAACACAATCTAGAGTTTTAAGGTAAGGGAAAAAACGACTACCCCACGTTGAGTTACTCAGCTAAACACACAGGCTCCCGTTCCCGGTGGCCTCGCTCTGTTCGTTCCTCTGCTACAGTCTATCTGAGGGACTCAGCTCACAGCACACACACAGCCACATAATGCAGCTAGCTGGCTAAGGGCACCAGCAATGTCCTACATACTGTAAATACACTTAGTAAAGCCAAGAAAAAGGCTGTTTCTAACTATAACAAAATATATTGCAAGAACTGCCAAACTGATTGATCTAATACTCAAATACTTGAATCTAAAGCGCTGTATAGCCAACCCCCACTGTTGCCAAAGCAGCAAACAGCCCAGTAAATCAAATGAAAACTAACTTTACGACATCCACAAAGAGTACAACCAACTGACTGTTTGGAGGAGCGCAGAAGCCTCAAAGTCTCCACAAAGCTCTAGACTGTAGCTCAAAGCTCTACGGGTCGCCTCCAGCCGTGGGGAGCTTCTCGCAGCGACCCCGGCAGACCCACATTGAGAGGAGGAGAGAGGACTCCTCCTGGCTCCAGCTCCCACACGGAGACTCACCACTCTTTCCACCGTGTCTCTCTCTCCCTCTTTCCCTTTTTCTCCGCTCCTCTCACTCTTTCCTCTGGGATCTTTTTTAGGCTCTTATGTCTGCCCTCTGTTTTTCTTTTGCTCGTTGGACTGTGTCGCTCTTTCGTCTTGTTGCTCTCTCCTGCGCTCTCCGTGCTGTTCTGAGACCAGCCCAACCCTTCCAAACTGCCGTTCTCTGCTCCCTCTGCCTCCCTCCACCCGGCGGGAGGCGGGGCACTCGTGACGTCATGCTAGGAATGCAGCAGACACAGGCAGTGAGGGGTGGAGTGAGAGGACCGTGGAGGGGGGGTGGGGGTGAGGGGGGGTGGGGCTGGGGTGGTAGGATAGGAGGGATTACAAGGGGCTGAAGGATGGCTGTGTATTTGGAATGGGATCCAAGCATGTGTCTGGTGGGTGGTGGTGGTGGACATGGTGGTGGTCTGGGAGAGAAAAGCCCAGCAGCCAGTGCCCGCCGGTCAGGGGCCCTGCGTTACCAGGCCTGCCCCCGTGTGCTCCGGGCAGAGGCAGTGGCTGGCTATGCATGTCTGATCATGTGAGGCAGCTATGGAGCAATTCGTGGACTGTCAAAAATGTGTGCGTGTGTATTTGTGTGTGTGTGTGTGTGTGTGTGTGTGTGTGTGTGTGTGTGTGTGTGTGGGTGTAAGCATGGAGCTGCTTTTTAACCTATGCTCCAATGGTCCTGGTAATGGCTGTGTTGTGATCTGAACGCAGACTGTAGAGTGTCTGAGTCACTGCCCTGCCATTCTGCCGAGTTTCTCCATTGCCTTCTAAGAGAATGAGAGCGAGAATCCAACTCTCAAGAGGAATGTACTAGCATAAACAGTTCCCACTGCAGTCCTGTAACTCTGGAGCTGTGCGTGTGTGCTCGGATGTGTGTGTGTGTGTGTATCAGTGTGTATAAGAGTGTTTGTGTGTGTGTTTTTTAGGGTGTGTACGGGAGCTGGGAGTGTGTGTTTGTGTGTGTTTGTGTGTGTGTGTGTGAGTGTGTGTGTGTGTGTGTGTTTTGTATTTAGTTTGTGCACGCGAGTTCACACGTGTGTTTTTGTGTGCGTGTTTGTGCTTCAGGGAAAAGATGTGCAGGAAATCTCATACTCACACTTACCAGCTGCAGCACATCTTCATCCTTTGGCATTATGGAAAGCTCCAACACACTTTCACTGTGCAGGAGAGAGAGGAGAGAGAGAGAGAGAGAGAGAGAGAGAGAGAGAGAGAGAGAGAGAGAGAGAGAGAGAGAGAGGAGGACGGGGGGGGGGGGAGAGGTGTACGGATGAGGAACAGAAAACAAAATGACGCTTTCCATTCATCTCCTAAATCGAAGGACCCTCTTCTCCGGTGTGAAGGGGCAACATTGTTTTTGGGATCAGATTAACATGCGTCTACAGCCAACTCTGTGGAGAACAGCCCTAAGAAGATGCAGAGTGCAACGCTCTGCCACAGGCTAGCACAACGGTGTATGCTGTACTCTTACATTTAGGCAATCGCCGCAGCAAACATGCAGGGTCAAACCAAGCACCACATGCTCAGGACGTATCGGCGGGTCAGAAAGGTCACCAAGTCACACACAGAGGCGCGTTGTGTTCGTACCTGTTCTGGATGAGGGCGATCACCTGGGAATACGTCTTCCCCAAAACACTCTCCCCGTTCACTTTCACCAGCCGGTCCCCTGCAACACACACGCACACACACAGTTAGACCTCCTACACTTGGGTTCCGTGGAACCCGCCTCAGGTTGACCCCAGTGACCCCCAGCCGGCAGACAGCCGCCTGCAGCGGTGGGATATCCTGGGGAGCCAGGCCAGGCCAGGCCGGGCCAGGCTAGGCAAGGTCAGGGAGACCCCAGACACCCCACTTCCTGCCGGGGGCGCACTGGTCTGGGACACAAGGAAGGGGGGCAGGGAATAGTTTGGGGCTATAGGTTGTAGGAATGCATGTTTTCATAGGGACATGTGTAATGGAATAACAAGTTGTAGTTGATTGTGTGTGTTTGAGTGAGTAGTGGAATATGCTATTCTGGATGGACTAGTGTGTTTATGTTCATTTACTCTTCCAGGCCTTGCTTGAAAAAGAGGGTTTGTAATCTCAATGTGAATTCTCCTGGCTAAATAACGGTTTCATTTTAAGGAGTACTGATTTCGTTTGGCATGGCTACAAGGGGTTGAGGCTGCCTAGCTTAGACGGCAGTTGAAAACAACATTCCCCTTGTATAACTCCCTCACGTTCAAAGAGATGGCCGGTGAGGAGCATGACATGGATTGCATTAAAGTGAACATCAGAGAACACCCAGAGTAGACCCAAACCTTATGATGAGAGCAGTAATATCTAAAGACAAGGTCGTTGTGCAAGAGACTGAAAGAGAGGCGGGGAGTAAAAGTAAGACACCGACACACAAGGATCGAGACAAATGGCGTGCTCGTGGTGTCTTTGCTGAATCATTGAAAAGCACCTCTGGGGGGAAAAGAAACCAGAGGATTCTGCACCCTCCCTCCCCTCCCCCCTCTCCCCCCTCTCCCCCTCCCCCCTCCCCGCTTACCTCCCCGCTCCCCTCCCCGCTCCCCTCCCCATCAGTCTCTGTGATCGTGTCTGCATCACCACGTGACCGCCACTCCACTCCAGACATTTCCATTGCAAATCAGCCTGTGCAGGTCCTGATCAGACTCTCCCTCTGTCGCTCACACGTACGCTCTCTCTCTCTTCACTCACCTGTACACAAACCGGCCTCGTGGGCGGGGCCTCTTTCTCTCACGTTCTTGACAAATATGGTGTCCATGGGCTCCAGTCGACCTTTCTGGTAGCCTAAACACAAATACATGGAATGCATACAGAAGTATTCAAATATACATATATATAAATATGTGGTATTCAAATTTGTATTTGTATTGTATGTATTGCACAGCCACTATGATCATTAATAAAATAGACTCTGGGAGTGCGTGACATAGACACGGCTGTAGTAAATAAAGCTCCTCTGCGTCCTTCCCAGGATTATTTTTGTGAGGGTAAGTGTTAGATTTCTGTGGCGCAGCGTCGAGTAGTGGCCTGCAGGGGGAGAACGGAGCGGCGCACACTGAGCCCAGCCAGTGATGTCATGGTGAAGCCTCTGGCCGTGTTGACTGGTGAGTGTGAGTGTGAGTGTGTTTTGGCTGGGAGGGTGCGGGGGGGGGGGGGGGGGGGGGGTCTTCACTTACCCTTTCCATTCCCATTCTCCTCGTCCTGCAAAGACAAGGGAAAAGAAAACGTCAGTCCTGGTGTCCAGGTGCAGAGTGCGTGAGTGGCTGTACACTGGTGCACGAGAAGCTCCCCAGCTCAACCACTTCTTAATAGCTGCTGCTGTCTGTCAAAGCAACCTGCGGTATTCAATGACATTCTAAGCATGCAGAGGGTTTAACCAGCCTGTTGGTACGCCAGGGACCAGACTTTTGTCCAAAAGCAGGCTTCGTGGGCGAACCTGTTTGCTTTACGACGTGACAGTGTTTGGGTGAACGGTAAACACTCAGAAAATGCCTTTTGGTTTCGACTGCCTGCAATGAGATGATGTCATGGGCGGACACCAGCTGCAGCGGCACAGGTCAGGCAGAGGATGGCAGCAGTGAGCTCATAGGAGTTTGTTGATAGGTAAAGACACTCGGATCGCAGACACACACACACACACACACACACACACACACACACACACGAACACACACACACACACACACACACACACACACACACACACACACACACACACACACACATACACACATACACACACACACTGGCACAGTGAGCTGAGTGGACTGTTTTTGCGGGGCAGGGTAGGCTGGCTGCTGCCTGGCTTTAGTCGGCGCTGAGTGAGCTCATTCCTGGCTGCAGAGACAATGCTGGGGGGTTTAATGGCAGAGAAAGGAGGGCTGCAGCCCCAGGACAGAGCCAGGGATGCTCCCCAACGGACCAGCTCTGTCCGGCCACTGTGGGGACTGTACGTTCGACTCAGGTGCCCTGAAGTCAGCTCGCGCTAACAGTGGGAGTTATTAGGGAATATAAGAAGCAGAGCGAGACCACGGGCAGTCTTTTCTGACAGACACTGTACGCCGTCTTTGTCTCACTCAGTCTTTGTCAAACGGCCGAAAAAGGCCCAGGCGCTGGCTGGATCCAGGGGTGGGCTCATTGTCCAGGGCTGTCCTGGTACGGCCAGGCAGGCAGAGGGCGGGTGGTACCAGGCCTGGACAATAGAGTCCATTGAGCCCCAGTGTCCTCCTCTCTGCAGCTGTTGGGCTGGGGTGAGGGGGGGGAGGTCAGCGTTTGGAGGGGGGGGGGGGGGTTATGATAGTAGGCTCCTTGTTTCAGCCGGGTGACCCTCCTGAACCCCAGTCTCTCCATTTAACACATGGTGCTATTTGTCCCCCAACCTCAAAGAGCGAAATAATCACCCACTGATACGGGCTCTTATAGTGGAACCATAAAGGTACGCACCGCTTGGAGAGGGGCACTATGCACTGGAGCAGATGGGACTCCACCGCACCGTGGACGCCACTAATCCGCGCTGACCTTGGAACGGCGCTCAAGGGTGACTCTGATAGTAGAACTACAAAAATATAACATTCTCTCTCCATTGACTTTTAGGAATGCCAACTAATGTAACCAGCGTAGCGCAGCTCTCTCTCTCTCTCTCTCCCTCCTTAACGGTGCTTCACCTAAGCTCAGCTCCATCTCCCTCCTTGACGTGACATTCCCAGCCTTCCCGTTGTTTTACACTAAGGAATACTGCCGTGTCCTCATGGGTCCCCGGTCCTGTTCATGGCCCTAATCTCCGTTCCCTTCTTAACAGCCTTCTAATTGAGCTGGCCCAGCGAGCCCATTGTCTCTAATGGGCCGCGCTCGGTTAGGCAGATCGGCTCCCTCTTTTTAACACTGTGTCTATACTCTAACCGGCTCAAGCCCGGTCACCCTCTGCCCTTCTATGATAGGCTTGAAGTCTCTGAGGCCGGATTAGCTCCCAGCTCCCCGCTCCGATTGGCGCTGGCGCGCGATAGGCTGGTGGCGGGCGACGTATGTGTGTGTGCGTGTGCGTGTGTGTGTGTGTGTATGGGGTCTCACCTTCAGGCTGGTGTGCAGGGCCGACTCTGGCGGGTAGACGATGAAGTGGCGCAGCGTGAAGCCGAAGCCCTGCGCGTTCTTCTGGAGGAGCAGCGTGCGGGGACCCTGCCAGCCCACGCTGACCCCCTGGCCCCCCGGCCCCGCCGGCCGGGGGTTGTCGCTGGCCGAGGAGAGCCCATCTCTCCGCCCTTTAGCCTGTGGACACACACACACACACACACACACACACAGAGGAGGATGAGGGTTAGGTCACGGCTGTAAACACGGGCGTGCACGGCGGCGAGGTAAACAACAACAGTTCTAAGCGGTTCTCCAGCTGCGTGGCTTCCATGGGTCCCTGGACACGGTCCCACTCCTAACATCTTTCTAAGGGAAAGTTCAATCTATTTATATATATATATATACATAGAGTACAGACTGTTAGTGACAAGGCGTGTATTAACTGCTTCCCCCCAGGTTGGAATGTCTTATTTCGGTCGCAGATGGAGCTAGCAGACCCCTGACAATACAGAGGGAGGGGCCAGGTTATCCCTTCACGATCCTCTCCCTGCCTCCACCACAACAATAGACCATAAAGACTCTGGAGGAGGGGGGGGGGGGGGGTTCACTGTGAGGAAGGGCCCCCGTCCAGACGGAGCAGGGTGCACCAAGAGGGGCCACCTGGGAGGAACGCGGCGGAATGTTACCAACGGCGCTCACCCCAATTATGGACGCATGCAACCCATCAGCCATGACCGTGGTCGCGTCCCGGTGGACGGGAGTGAAAGGGCCAGAGGGTGTTTTGGAAGCACAGAGATCTCCCAGGCCAAACAGCCGCTCTCATTTAGGAGTCGGAGTAAACGGCCGTGCTCACCTGACAGGCACACGTGAGAACTATCAACCCCGTGCTGCTCCAACGGCACACATCTGTCACTCTCCCACAACCATCTGACCAAACAGGCAGGGGAGGGGCGGGTCGGGGGGGGGTCCTTATGTTACCTCAGGGACCAGGCCTGCTTTGACTGGGTACCAGGTGAATTAGACGGTCTCTTACGTTGACCTCGAGGTGTGTGTGTGTGAGAGAGACTGTGTGTGTGTGTGTGTGTGTGTGTGTGTGTGTGTCTGAGTATGAGCGAGCACATGTGTGTTTCTGTGCGGTTTGAACAGCAGTGGGTCAGAGGTGAACACGGCTAGCCCACAGCTGCCAGTATCCCCCACATGCACTCCCTAAACACGGCTTCCTGTACAACCCCCCCTCCCCCCTCTCCCTCCTCCCCCCACACACACGCTGACCTCGGCGGCCCGAACGCCAGCACAACAACAGGAAGTGGCAAGCTGGAGGCAGGAAGTGCGGTGCGGCCGCGGGGAGGCATAACCAGCCGCGCACAGAGCCTATTAATACCTGCAGAGAGGATGAGCTCCGGTTCTCCAGCGTGGAGGTGCCTTCACTACTCTGTTCCCCTCTCCTCTCTTTCCTTCCCTTCTCCTTCGCCCGCCTCTCCTTTCTTCCACCTCTTTTTTTTTTTCCTCCATCGCCACACGCATTCCTGCTCAGATATCCAGCTGGACGGGTTGTTAACCACACATCCTCTCTCTCTGTCTCTCTTTTCTTTTTATGGACGTAAATCCCGATATAGGTAGGAGGAAACTGGGTGATGTAATCCTTCTATTGACTTTACTACGCAAAGTTTTACCATTTCATATTTGCAATAACAAGGCAGGGTAACACAAATGAATGTTATCAGAAGAGAAGGAATAAAAGAAAGAAAAATTATTTCAACATGAGTGAATTCCATAGGCAGAGTGGCTGGGCTGTGGCATGTTGGAACACACCGCCAGATACTGCTTAGAAGAAGGGAAGGGAGAGAGAGAGGGATAAGAAAGCAACAGACTGAAAAGAGAGAAGGAGTGAGTGAGAGGAGGAGGAGGAGGAGGAGGGGTGTTGAGCCCGGCGGAGGACAGGCTCCAGCATGCCGGTTTCAACCACACATGGCCCCTCCCGGCGCTGGGAAGGCCGAACCCTGTGATTAGCCCAAACACATGGAGACTGGCTGGCTTTCTGAGACGGCCATTTTTCCCACTCGCCTGGGTCGGACTGAATGGAACGAGTGGGATGGGGCTGCTCGGCTGTTCTTTATCGGTTTAAAATACCCGCACACGCGCACACGCGCACACGCACACGCACACACATACACACCAGCATACACCATGAAAAATCTAATTAGGATGATCTGCCTCGTCCTGTCATTCTCTCCAGCATAGCTTTGACAGAGAAAAGAAATAGCATCAACTAGACAGATGTCCACTGCCTTGTCCAGCCTGCCACCCACTCAGAGAGTCTGTCCAACGAAACTCTCGAAAAACACATCTGGAGTTGTAAACTGTGGTTCCTGAGCGACCAATTCGAGACAGAGCAAACCTTTCCTTTACTATGAAATAAAAAAAATATTAAAAGGTCTCCCTGTTCATGACATTTCAATCCCCTGTCTTCTGAGAGTGGATCTGATTGGATTCTCAATTAACATTTAATGACCATCATGATTCAGCTTTGGTTCTGATTCATACAGCGTGGCGTGTTCTGCAGCCCTCGTAGGATCATGACCTCATCACCAAGCCACTGACTATGGGCGGGCACACTGAAGTGCCACATTAAGCCTATACCTCACTACAATAATACATTTATATCTCAGGCTGTACGACAACTTCCTGCTGGCGGGTGCTGGGGCAGGAACGCATGTCTCCTTGTGTTTCTGACAACTCTGGCCGTAGAAACCTCTGCCAGCTTCCCTTTTCATGATATCCTTCGATCGACTGAGGGGTGGCCATTAAGCTGTCATAAAAAGATCAGAGAGGTTGAGATGTCCAGTCAGCATCCTTCAGATAGCCTAATAGTACGCTCATCATCATTTCATGGCAACACCGCCCTCACCGTTTGTCGTATTACCCCCTCATTCAAAGTGTATTAGCATGCGCCTGCTTCTCCTTCCAACGTGCCACACCAGAGGGTGAAGCAGGGGCAGAGAGGGGGCTGGGGCTGGTCAGATACAGAAAACACCACCGCAGGCAGGCCCGGAAGAACAATGCGCTTTCAAACTAGCTGAGAGCTGCAACCCGTTTGAAAAGTGCAGCTTTAGAGAGGTCCCAAACGGCTGACGAGCCTTTTAGCCACGCGGCCACTGCCTGCAGCGAGCGGCCCAGAGCTGGACAGGTGGAGAGGGAGAGAGAGAGAGAGAGAGAGATAGTGTGAAAATGAACGACGAACGACGCGTTTTGCTTGGATCTGATTTGAGACTCACCGCCGGCCACATCTCGGGGGAAACACCAGCAGCCTAAAAGCCTCGTGCAGTGTCTCCCGTTTCAGATGACACGGCAGGTGTCTGTCAG
>JAPMUY010008087.1:602500-622500 GCA_026901105.3 Galaxias olidus
TCGCTGGAGAGACGCCCTGCTGCCGGATACCACACACACACACACACACACACACACACACACACACACACACACACACACACACACACACACACACACACACACACACACACACACACAGTCCCAGTCCCAGTCCCAGTCCCAGTCCCAGTCCCAGTCCCCCGACCTGGTAAAATGCAAGCAGCCCTGAGTGAGAGTATCATATGAGAGAGAGAAAAGAGAATCCGACAACTGTGACGGCTGTGTTTATCAGTGTTAACAGACAGATCTGTTTGGAGTCAGGTCTTCATCCTCTTCATAATTCACGCCGGCACAGATTGGACAAGCAGACAGAACAGGCCTGGAAACCTTGAACAACAAAATTGAATGTGCAAGCCCAAACTTAGTCGCAAGCAATGATTTGATATCAGATCGGCTGGTCATCATGCGGTCTGAAGAGAGTACGGAGGAGAGTAGAGAGAGATATCAGTCAGCAGAGAGAAAACTGTGAGGTGGAATACAATGTTAAAGGGATTATAGTCCACTGAGATTGGAGAGGAGTGTAGGCCTATGTGTGTCAAGGGACCGTCAAACCAGACCACAGACGTAACAAAATCATGTTTTTAGTCAACAGCGACAGAAAACTAGACCGTGACCAATGCGGGTAGTCGGGTCTGAAGGACAGGTGGGGTTGGGACTAATTCAGGCTAGATCCCAGGATGTGTCACAGAGTGCCCTAATATTTGCATTCTAATTTTTTCTATATTATGTGTGTGTTATGTAAATCAAATATATTTGTAGTATTGGGGATTGTATTAAGTCCTGAGGAGCTATTGTTGTATTCACAACTTCGGGCTTATGACTACAAAATAAATCGCAACCTTGAGTTACAATCCATGTTTTTATGGTTACAACCCAATGGCACTATTTGCGCTCCAAAGCCCAATCACATCTTTGATGTGACCATCAGCGCAGCTCCCTCTTCATGTGATCACTCAGTCAGGTATTTGTTGTAAACACTTACTGATACATGTGCCTGTTCTGATGTTCAATCGTTTCTTAAAGTGTTGGCCCAATGTGACTATAGATTGGTCTGGAAAACCAAAAACTGATCGCAATACTATTGAACCAAATTATGTATTTTTGTTAGGAAATAATACATGAATATAAAAATTATAAAAAGGCCTTCATTATATATCAGTCTTAAATCCAAATGTTCGAACCGACAGGGGCCAATGGCATTGTACTGTCCTAACACCTAAAAGGTAGGGTGTTACATTATGTGGATGTACCCCTGACCCTCAAAACGTATGTGCGCCATCCTGGAAGGAATACACAAGCAGACAAACAAAACACACACAAGCTAATAGAGAAAAATGAACTAGTTTCCTCTTTCAGTCAGTCTATAGATGCTGATCCTTGCCACCACTCGATTCACTGACAGCTAGTCTGTCCCCTGCTGGTGATTACAGACCTGGGATCAGAGAGTATGACACCATGGAGTCCGGGTCCCCAGCATCCACTGACAGTAGTCTGTCCCCTGCTGGTGGCTTCAGAAATGGGATCAGATAGTCAGATAACTACACAGGTCCG
Source organism: Galaxias olidus (assembly GCA_026901105.3). Taxonomy (NCBI): domain Eukaryota; kingdom Metazoa; phylum Chordata; class Actinopteri; order Galaxiiformes; family Galaxiidae; genus Galaxias; species Galaxias olidus. Next base: position 604,073 of record JAPMUY010008087.1, read on the forward strand.
GGTCCCTAGCCTCTACTGACAACGTGTGGCCTGTCCCCTGCTTGTGCCTTCAGACCTGGGATCAGATAGTCAGATAACTACACAGGTCCGGGTCCCCAGCCTCCACTGACAGCGTGTAGCCTGTCCCCTGCTTGTGACCTCAGACCCGGGGGACTTCACTGTCACACACCCTGGCCCTCTGTGTTGTGTGTGTGGGGGGCTGAGCACATTCACCTCAGCTTTATCCACTCCACCCACTGTGATAAGTGCCCACTGACAATCACACTACTGGTGTGTTGAGGAACCCACTGGGGCAAGACACGGATATCTAAGCTAATACAAATACGTAATACAAAATGTTGAAATGTGAGAATAATGGGAAATACGTTTGACATTGATCCTGGGAGGCCTTAATCGACAGCAGCTTTCAGTCTAGACAGATATCCCCGGTAATCTGTGGTGGACTCCACAAAACTAGCTGATGGTTGAAAAAAGGACCCGGCTCTTGTAAAGCAGGTTAATTTTAACTTTAATCTCTGGTAAGTCGTTGGAACCACATAGGACAGAAGCTTGGGAACGTGTAGAGTGCAGCTACACACCGCTGGCCACTAGAGGGCAGCCGTAACATATAGCGGCTACATCATAGCCTAACAGCAGATGGGTGTGTGGTGGACTGCAGGTCAAGGCGGTGTGTGTGAGCGTGTTGGCACATTGGATGTGAAAGAAAGATCTCACAGATCTGACTTAAGATCAGCTTACTATTCATCAAGCGATGGTCAGGGTTTGGAGCTTGGGTAGGGAACGCTGATGGGAGATCAGTGGGGGCACACCTGCTGTGAGTTCTAAGGAGGCGGCGGCCCTGGGAAGTCATGGAGCTAGCAGCAGGTGGGATTTGGAGAAGAAACGGCTGGAGGCCTTTCTCATTACCGCCCCCAACCCCCATCACCGCTCTCTGGATCCACAGCTGACAGGAGCTGGGTGGTCCCTCCCTGACCATGGCACACTAAGTAACAGTCTCTCTCTCTCTCTCTCTCTCTCTCACACACACACACACACACACACACACACACACAGCAAACGAAGACAACAGCAGCAGCATATCTGACGATCCATTTCCCCTCCCTTACTAGGAGGAAGGTAGCACATTATGCATGCATTCTTCAGATGACTTTTCCTCTGTGTGTGTGTGTGTGTGTGTGTGTGTGTGTGTGCGCGCGCGCGCGCGCGTGTGTCACGCTGCTACAGTACAACCGCATGAGATCAGACCATGTGAGTTCCATCAGCATGCTCGACCCAGCCTAGTTGTTCACCGATACAACATAAATCACATGCTTTAAGTTATCATCCTCACAGTGCTGTTAGACCAGACAAAAACACAGGTCAGTGCAAACCAGACGCTAACAGGGCCACGCACAGAGGCATGGAGGATCCCATGTACCACGCATGCCGACACACATTCTCCATTCAGCTGAGGCTCTATTACAAAAACGGCGTAACTGGGGTATAAGCTGCATGGCCTAGTCACGCTTGGCCGAATGAAGTGGGATCTGATTGGCTGAATCAGGATATCGGCCATCTACCAAGAACGCAGGCGCGCGCAGAACTAGTTCATTGAACATCCACCGACGCCCCAGGGAAGCATGGGGAGAGATGAGTCAGGCAGGCCAGGCAGGCGAGAGAAGGAGGGAGAAGGAGAGAGGGAGAAGGAGAGAGGGATGGCAGATGTTGGAAAGGGGAGACCGGGGGAAAGACTCAGTGCGGGGGATAAAAATGAGGGCAGTGGGTGATCTCCTGCAGAAACAGAACCGAGCAGGCAGATGGTGAACAGGATGGTCCTACATACAAACGTTGCTGACACACATGTGCCCCTACCCGCATACATACACACACTGACACCTCAGTGTAAAATGCTGTCTTTCCACATATAACATATACTGGTGTATAATAGAAATGCACCTCTGGAGCAGTGGAGAATCCTATGTTGAACATGGTAGCAGAAACCTGGGGGTGGAAGATATGGGGGAGATGTGGGAAGGGCAGGGATTGCAAAGTGGAGTTTATACACACACACACACACACACACACACACACACACACACACACACACACACACACACACACAAACACACACACAGAGAGGGCTGTATGTATGCAGGCCCTCCTGACAGAGAGAATCATCTTCGTGCTGATGTTCAGGACTTAAAAGCGTTGCTTCACCAAGCCCTGTCCCCCCGGCTGAGTACCATATCACCCAGAGTGGTCCTGTGGTTCTCTAACCTGACTCCCACACAGCCATCCTCTGACAGGGGGGGAGCGGAGGACGGGCAGGGGGGCGGAGGTGAAAGAGACCCGACAGAAAGAGAGAAAGAGATGAGGAATGTTAAACCTCCATTGACAGCAACACAAACACACTAAAAACATTTCCCCCTCTCTTTCCAACACAGCAGTCAGTGAGTGGAGCGACGTTGATCCACTTTAACCTACTTTAAGGAGTAGCTCCTCCTATGGCGTCGTTTGTTGACAGGGTGTAACTCGCTCACGTTTTGCCGGGAGGCCGTCAGCCGGGGAGACCGTTCCACGCTGACCCGCATCTAGTCGACTGTGAAATCGTTCCGCTCTGGAAGTGCTCGCTCGCATTTCTAACCGGAGCATTTAGGTTCATTCTTCTGCTTGCACGCCATCTTTTCTTACAAACGAACGCATCCGCCGTCGGCCCTCATAGTGCCGTGGCTGGCCTACGCCTATTACCGTGGCAACCGTTCCGTAGCAACCTGACAACCCTCTGCCTGGCTCCACAATTTAGCCTGCCATGGATTTTCAAGACCATTTAGAGGTGGCACGCCAAGACATACATTTTATTGTTTACCTTGGTAACTAATTGCCCCCTGCCAAAGCTCATCATCAGTTACCATGAAGACAGCTGAAAGAAACTAAACATCAGCTCCAGGACCCTGCAGCAGAACAACGGCGAGTCTAGTTCCCAAGGCCAAACAAGGACACGGAGGTGAGGAATGAAATCTTGTCGGGTGGGCCTACACGAACCAGCCGGGCTTAGCCTTCTGTGTCTCAGCCTTCACATCCGTCCACCATTGTGTATGGCGTACAGTGGAAGCTAAACACAGCCATGACGCCATGTGGCAAAGAGCTAACCCCGCTGCTCCCCCGCCTGCCCCCGTACTGACCACAGCCACTGGGAGCAATCAGAGCGTCACGGATGGCCGCCGCCGCAATAAGAACGCCTCGCTCTCTCCTTCCCTGGTTGTTTTCAGAAGCAGCTTCTCAGCAGAGTGGAGCTCCAGAAACCACAGGGCTCCCCCCCCCCCCCCCCCCCCCCCCCCCACACCCACCCCTTCGCCCTGAGCCTGGGCAGAGGACTAGGAGAGCGGGGCCCCTCCGCTTCACCTCCCCGTCAGACCCCGATGGTATATTTAGCCTCTGCTCTGCCTCTATATCATTAGCAGATTAAAATGATAACTTTGGGGCCAGGGGGGATGACGTCTGTGTTCCCCTCGGCTGCATGGGGCCGAGCCGGCGCTGGCTAAGAGCGGGGCCGTGGGCTGCTCGCCGAGAAAGGGAGCTGTCCAATGGCATGGCGGCGGCGGAGGGGGAGAGAGGGGCCTACTGAGGCAGAGCGAGAGAGAGAGAGAGAGAGAGAGAGGGAGAGCGAGAGAGAGAAAGAGAGGGAGAGAGAGAAAGAGAGGCAGAGAGAGAAGATGGAGAGCTGCACAGCGGAGCCTTAATGTTTTCTAGAAGAGGCCAGGCGAGATGGCCTGACTGTCTCACACACACACACACACACACACGCACACACACACACACACACACGCACACACACACACAAGCGCACACACACACACTGGAGTTTCCATCTGAGCTCATCTGGTTTTCACATTCCTCCCGCGCACTGCCGACTGGACTCAAGACGGAGGTGAACTCCAAACCCAGCCAGTTCTGTTTTCACAGACAGGAGGCGACGCCGTTTAGCGCACACGGAACGCGCGAACGCACACACTTCCAACGGAAGAGGAGGAGGAGGAGGAGGAGGAAGGTCAAGGGGCCGTGGGCGAAGCGCCATCTCAGGAGGCCACAGGTTCTTTCCCGTTGTGTTGATCATACCTCTTACACTCGCCGTCTTTCTCCACCCTACCCTCCTATCTCTCACTCCACTGTTTTCCATTCCTGGCTGAACCCCCCCCCCCCCCCCCGCTCACTTCGTGACCTCTTGAGTGGAACAAAGATGACGAGAGACCTGCCCTTTCCTTCTCCTTTGCATGAGATACCGTGTCATGTGAGAAGGGGGGGTAGTGTGTAGGGAGGTGTAGGCATCACCGAAGGATATAACCAGGGGTTGTGCTGGTCCGGCCTTGGCCTGGGACTCTCCCCGCCCCCCGTGTGTGTCCACTGATAAGGCTGACTACCCACAGGGAGGTTCCTGGGCTCTCGAACAGATAAGTCCCTGGCCCGGGTCCGTTGTGAAAACAAGAGGATCAGCCCTTTGCTATCGTCTCATCTCTAGGACGGCATGCTCTTTTCCTGTTACCACGCCACACACAGACCAGCAGCAGCAGCCGTGTCTATCTCCGTGTGTTTGTGTCTGGGCGTGCTGGCGAGCGCCAGGAGCCAGTATGTCCTAACTCCATACGTAACAGGACGAGATTCGTATGCTGCCGCTGACGGCCTTTCCGTGTCTTTAGCCCCTGTCACGCCGTGTTAGTGGCATTTCCCACCGGCCAGGGGGAACGGCGGCCCCGCTCTGAGCACAAGATGGAGGCTGGCTGGGAGCCGGACGCGGTCCCCTCCGGACGCAGCAGCCTCCATGCTCAGCCCTGATCCAGCCAGCACTCAAAGGTCAGACGAGAGGGGCCTTGGGGGAGTCTCTCCCCGTCTCCCGTCTCTCTGGTCTCTAGCTCTGCGTCTGCCTGCCCCCCCCCCCTGGTGCAAAGACCTCCGGAGCGCGGATGTTGACATCAGAGTCAAACACACATATGGTCCCACTCTGTCCCCCAGATAAAAGGCATTCAGTCACCGCTGAGGGAAATAGGGTCATAAATAGCAAGCGCACTGTTTCTTCCATTGCACAAGTCTTTGTAATTAATTTTAAATGTGTGTGAACGTTTGCAGAGCAAAAATTACATAGCTCAGCTCAACCAGAACATAGAAAATAGTTATTTTCCAACACAAATAGAGTTAATCTTCATGACAGAGATTCACAGAGCTATGGTTTCATACCTTCAACGGAAGACCAGGCACTGAGCATGAAAAAAAACAACCTCTCTGTTAAGAGTTCATCCAGCAGGGCTGCACTAATACGGAGAGGACTGCACAAACACAGACATCATCTTGAAACATGTGAGTCTTCAGTGGTTTTCTAGTGGGGAGATGACCAAATAAGGCAGCGGGGAAGAGATCAAAGAAGATAGCTCCAGTGCGCCTCGGCAAAGGCAAATCACAGGCGGAGAGAGTGAACAGCAGCACGAGGCACAGGAGAGAAGAAGAAAAAAAGAAGAAAAGATTATAGGTGGAGCAGAAGAGAAAATAAGCATATTGAAAGAAAACGCCGAATGAAGAAAATGGTACTATGCAAAGTGGGGGCAAAACCACAGACCGAAACCGTGACAACAAGGAGAAAATGAAAGGGGAAGGTAGATGGAGGGATAGGAGAAAGTGGAGAGCCGTACCCAGCGCCTGGGGTGTGTGTTCTGCCAGGGAACAGTGTTCTGCCCCCCCCCCCCCCCCTCCGCTCCCCTCCACTCTCCTCCCAGGCCCCAGGCACAGCACCCTATCTCTGGCCAGCCTGCCTGCCTCGACCCAGCCCCCCCACCTGCTCCGAGCGGCCTGTCACAACAAGCAGGGAGCCCGGAAAGAAGCCTGAGCCGCGGTGTCTGGACGCGGCCGTTTGCGCACGGCCCGCCTGCAGCGTTACCCTGCGCACGCCTCGGATGCGGGCGCTCGAGGAAGCGGAGCGGTGAACGTGTGTGAGGGAGCTGGGGGGGGGGCGGGGGTCACTGGGTGCATGGGCCCGATCGAATCGGTCGTGTGCTGTGTCTAAGGGCTCTCCGCAGCGCATCGACTCGTGGCGGCGCTCCGATAAGAGCTCAGCTGGCCTACTGCCCACGCCTCAACCCGAAGGAACCCCCCCACCCCCACCCCTCGCGCACGCACTGAGAACACATTCCCGTAGAGCTGGAGCACGGAGAAGCGAGCCGTGCCAGGGGAGTTCTATGTAAACAAAGCTTCAGATAAAGTGGGGAGGAACGAAAGAAGAAGTTGGCCGAGCGTAACCCAGTGACACACTCCCGAGGATGAGCACACTGAGATGGGACAGCTGGCGGGAGCATATTGTCTGTAGCCGGGCGGGCTGCTCAGCTTCCTGTTCTCGGCCTCGGCCCGGCGCTCTCCTATCGTTGGCGCGCCGTGACTCAACCTTTTCCCTCTCTATTCTGCAGCCTCTTTTCTTTCCCTCCCTTTCGGTCTGTAGATTTACCTCCTTTTAGATTCACGCATTCTTGTGGGTGCCCTGCTGTTCACAAAGGCTGACAAGGGAATGTGTGCCCCCCCCCACCCCTCCCACATTACATCTGACAGAAGCTGCCGTTCAGCTTACTCACGTTCACACGCACCTCACGCTAACCAATGAATACTCTCATCTCAAGAATGATTACTCAAAGGACCCCCCCCCCTCTCTCACACACACACACACACACACACACACACACACACACACACACACACACACACACACACCCTCCTTAACCCAATGGCCTGTTTCAGACCGTGTGACAGGGGTTACCTCCTGCCTCTTTAGCCCCTCTTTATTCAGGGCCAAGTGTGTGTGACGAGGGGGTGGGGGGCAACCACTGTACCCTAACCTCTGAACTGGCCTCGCCCCCCTGGTTTAAGGCCTATCCCACAGACAGAGTCAAGTCTGCATTTCAGAGCAAGACAAGACCTGTCCACCATTCCTCAAATGTACATGCTCCACCAAGCAGACAGATAAAGTCAGTCACGTGCTTAATTCCTGGAATGGAGACACACTCAACACTGCCGTACATAGCACACAAACACACAAACAACCAAACACACACACACACACACACACACACACACACACACACACACACACACACACACACACAGAGAGGAACACTGACACAGGCCAGACCGTCAACAAGCTGAATCTAATTTGTTCTTCTCTGAGAGATGCTTTGTTTAACGACAAGCTGCCCTGCCCATAAGAATCAGACAGCACATGAAATGCACCAGGCCAACCGACCGATCAACTAGGAGATTGTGGCCCGGTCCGAATCCTCCGGCCCTCCACCTAGAGCCAGGCGGGTGAACTATGGATCCACTGCTATGCTACAAAGGAACCTTCTGTGAGAGGTAAGGCATCGGAACCACAATTGATTCGGTAGGCCCCCCTGGTTGAGTGGTCGGTCGAGGGAGAGAGAGAAAAAGGCGAGAGAGGGGAGGCGATCAATACAGCACCATTAGCAGAGGCAGCGGGCCCGCTCTGGGTTGCAGTGCCGAGTTACATGACGGACCACGCCCCTCCGCAGCACAGCAAACAAGATCAAGAATGACTGGTGGCTCCCCAGGTATCCCACAGTGCAGGTCCGTAATGGCACTCAAGATACTATCAGCAGATCAAGTAAACCCTAGTAGAACTCGGTTGTAGTCTTTACGAAGTGGAGTAAAATGGTTGAAGAAAATTGGCATGAAAAAGCGCTACGAGTCCAAGAGCACGAACGGCACAAGTAAGAGGGTCTCAAACGTACGACAAGTGTTTGTTTGTGTGCAATCACGTCCCTTTATGATGTGAACAAACGAGCGCGCCTTCGCGTTGTGGCGCTCTGGTATGTTCGCTTGTGTGTGTCAGTAATTAAACCGCGTGTCAACATCAACACTGGAGCTTTAGCGACGGCAGAGGGTGAGGTGTGAGAGCGGTGCATGCAGGTGCAGCTGTCGGCAGGAGGGACAGCGTCGTAGCATGCCGGAGAGGCCGCTGGTGTTAAGGTGTGAGGGGCATGGCAGGGGTGTTAACGGACTGACACGACCACAGCCCCGTGGAGCACGGACTCTAATCGGGCCGCTATCTCTTGCTCCCTCTCTCGCACAAACGTCGCACACACTGATAGCTGTTACGTTGAAACACAGTGGACACTAGCTGGCCACTATAACACTATAAAAAATTAAGCACAAGATAACAAAACAAAAGGCCTTTGATCTAACTCTTCAAAATCATTTAGACGCAATGAAAATGGACTGGGGACATACCATAATTAATTGGAAACGTATGAGGCTTCAGATAATCCTAGTTACAGAAACAAAACGTTTAATTTGACAATTTGTTTTTACAAATTTGGGGTAACGTCCCTTTTAAATGTACTTATAAGGGTGTGGTGGTACAGTTGACGGTGTTTCCCTCTGCATCATCAGCCTGACGCTTCAGTCGAGGACAGCCTTGACCAGGATGTGATCCTGGAACTGCTGAGTCAGCAGGGCTCCAGAGGCTGACGTTTGAGAGGCAGCTCACGTGCCTGATCTAGGGTCAGTGGTACTGCGCAGTCTGCGGACTCTGGAGAATGGGGCCTGACTACGGGTTTTCCTTGGTAAAAAGTATCTGTGGCCTCGGAAATTAAAAAATCTTGTGGCTGGCCACCATGTTTAATCTTGGGCTCGTTTTATGAGCAGGCCTGGTTTGAACAAAACCTTGACTGAAAAAGCTGTTTCCATGTCAGCTGACTGAGCAGGACCAGAGGACAGCTAAGCGAGAAGGTAACAAGACTTAAAAGGAACCCACATTCAAATCGCTTCGTCGATGAGACGCGAGTCTGCCCTTTAAACGCAATCTAAGAGCATCGACGCACCACAAACACATGAACTATCGTAAATCAAACTCGGCACACAGACATCTAAGCCTACCAGAGCACCAGCAGAGCAGTTGTAATCGATTGGCTCGGACACTTATAACAGGCGTCTCGAATTTCTCTCCACCCGTATACAGTCGCATCATGAGGCCTCATGGTACCACTGCTGCCCCACCCTGCTCTCCGTCTCCTCTCTGCAGAAGTCTCTATTGATTTTGCACACCCACTACACTGCATCGCCGTGCTGTAAGCCCAGTAAGCAGCCCTGCATGCAGCACTGGACCTGTAGGATGTTGTCCTCTGCGACGGCCACTGATCTCTGACCATCAACGCAGTACTGATCCAGAGCGTGAGGGTCCTCTATGCCTCGTGTTCACAAAACAAACGGCCATCAAATTAAAACTCTATGGTGCCTTTTGGTGGGTCTGTTTTCTGCAATAGAATCAGAGTTGGAGGAGAGAGCGGGGACATCAGAAGAATGGGAAGGTGAGGGGAATCCCCACCGAGTTGCTCCAGATGTGGAGCAGAGCGAGCCGGTCGGGTTGGAGCTAGGGGTATTTCAGGGTCTCCGGGAGGGGAAAGTGTGGGTCACGGTGACAAGGAGAAGGAACGTGCGTTGTCACCAAGGGCACATGCTAGTTTAGATAATGTGATGTTTAAAATTGTGGGGGGAAAACTAATGGTCCTGTAAATGTTAAATTGTGTAAATTTGGTTTCATTAGTGATCGCAGCAGTTGGTTAAATTGTCTAACTTCAAAAAAAGAACATGCCCTATTATTTGCTTGCTAAGGAACCGCCAGAACTTGTGACTCGGGGAAGGAAAAGACCGTAGGAATATCAAAAAAGGGAATAAAGTTTAAAAGCAGAGGTGGATACATTCTATAGGTGATGTTCCAACATGTTCTGAGACACAGATGAGGTAAGCCTAAAACAATGACCACACAAACCGAGACGCACACACACTCACACACACTAGCAGAGTCAAATACCTTCTGATGCTAAATTAAAACAGATTAAGACAGACAGAAAGACCATAGAAACAACACCAGGCTTTCACCAATCCAGTTAACTCTTACAAACAAAAACAAAACTCAGACCACCTGTCTGAGGGCTAAAGGGGACAACCCCTAGCCTTTCCACTTTTCCACATTACTTTGCTATGTCGAATCAATCCCCAAGATTTGCCGGAGGGTTGAGAATGTAGGATTTTGCTTTAGACGCACTACGATGTGCAAACACCTTTTTAAATAGGGGTTTTACAAAACAAACAGATGTCTCTGGTTGCAGTATCTTTGTAAAGCATTAAAAGCCTTGTAACTGAGCTCTAATTACAATTCACTTAAGTAGGAAAAACAAATGATAACTAAAAAAATCTTGATCGACAGTTTTAATCGAACGAAAAGCATTTTTGTATGTATGCCTATTTAATAACCTGTAACCAGGTAGCGGACGTCCAGTATTTGACTTGGAGTTTGACAGCTCAGCAATTTACCTCCACGTTGTGAGGCGCGGGTAAAAAATCGAACATAATTGTAACTTTGTAATTAATTTCTGTGTAGAAGGAGCGTTTAAATAATTTGTCCATTACCATTAAAGTTGAATTGAATATTAATTTATGTTGAAAAGCATGAGAAGCTAATGTTTTAAAGGGCAGGTTTATATCCTGTCTGTGTATGTGTACACACTAGCAATGTAAACTAATCCTCTTATGAAATCACGCTCTCTGACCAACAACCCAATTGCTCTGGAAAACAAATGCTATCCAGGATAAAAGGTAAACCGTTACAAACGTAGAGAATAGTTGATATTAATCAGTCGATCACTTACTTCGCTCTCTGAGTACGGAGGTATTCCAACAAGGCAAAAAGCAACTCCATTCATTGGACTGCTGGAATTGTTCAGCGGTAAACAGGAGTGGGTGATCTGCTGCCAAAAGTTGCAACAGAGGCAGGCTACAGTTTATGCATAAATAACTGTTCTTCAGGAAATAAACTATGTTTTCGATCGGCGATGCAGTGTACCATTCACCTATTCAGCTTATTTCCTCGTAACCCCCTCTTTTCCGTTGTTTGTGCTGGTTGGTTCGATCCCCTCCTCCTCCGCCGCCGCCGCCAGACTGCATCGGTGCAAATCCCTCTTGTCGGCCTGCCTGTAAACTGAGTCCAACTGGATGGGGACGGCGTTGGGTAAATCTGGCAGATCGGGCTCCGTGTGTCAGCCCTCCATTACAGCGCCCTCTGCTTGCCATACGTTTACAAGCCCCCTCAGGATATGAAAAAGAGTTCAGGTGGATTTGTTTATGATAGACAACTAGTAGCCTAGGCTATACGTGTCTGTTCGGAAACCATGACACGCAGGAGTCGTGGGGGCAGGGGGGCGCATACCTCAGCGTGCCCAAGGCTGCTCAAACAAAAGCTCTTTGTACCCAGATAAACTCATAGACTTGTGGAGAAAAGGCAAAACAGCTGGGCAAATTAAAAATGTTCATGTGAAGGTGAAAAAGCACAGTGAGTTAGGAAAGATACCTAAATCATAATACCTCCCACATTGAGCCAGATGATTTAATGCCGGGAAAGGCTGACTAAGCTGTATTTATAGCCTGTTCTGAAGTAGGAGAGAAGGCAGATGTCAAGTTGGGTGTGTATGAATGCACCCACAGGAAGTTTATTCATTAGTTTAACGGGAACAACAGAGGTTTTGTTCTGTGAACCAGCTGAACCTAACATGACATGAACTCCCGTCTTACTCCCCAACACAAGCCACAATGTCAACAATAGACTGCTAGAGAGACTATTGTTTTTCCTCAAACCTGTAGATCCGACTCAGGCAAGTTGCCACTAGCCAGGTGAACACAACTGGAGGCAGTGGTCCAGCCGGGCCATACTTAGTGTACCAAAAAGATCATGTCTGGCAAATAAGGGGAAATAACAATGTCTTCAACATGGACAAATGCAGATTAAAATGATGTGACGAAAGTGAAGGTGAGGAGAAGGGGGAGTTGTAAACAGCGGTGCGTTGGTCTGAGGGCCGTGGAGTGTAGGGACGTGGCATTTGGGTTCAGCTCCTGCAGAGTCTCAAAGGGGGCCCATGTGGCTACTATTACTGCAGAGTGTGGAGCCGGGGAGAGGGGTGCAGGGAGCCGTGCGGGGAACGAGCCACTTCAAAGCGGGCATGCCCGGGGGAAAGCAGACTGGAGTCAAAGAGGAAGAATAAGCTTATTGAAGGCCTCGGAAGCATACAGCTGCCATTAGCTGCCCGATCCACCTTGAGCTCCATCGCCATTCTCCTTTGTCTGCTTTCTATTCCCCCAAGAGACAAGGACCGAGACCCCATGGCCCACCCTGGCATGGCTGCACTCCTCCAAAGCAGCTCGCCGCCCAAAAGGTCCAACGCTTCGCATTTACAATGACCTTCACTCGACTCCGACATATTCTCAGCCATGATGTGGGGAGTCGTCTTAGGGATATTAAGCTTGATATTGTGGTTTTTTTTTTATAAAGAAACCGCCCGAAAGGTCTGTGGAGTGTGGACTGTGGGCAGGTCCGTTTGAAGACCCAGTGCACTAGAAAGAGACCACAGACCCTGTGCTTAAGGTGGGAGGGCTGGGCAGATGGTGCTGTCTGGGAGGCTCTGTCACGTGGGCCCGACTGAGGGGAGAGGAAGGAGGGGGATGGTGGGGCGGACATAGGGTGTGTTGCACGGAGGTCAGGGCCGGGGGTCAAGGAGCGCGAGGGCTGTCGCAGCTGGTGAGCTGAAGTGTTCTCCATGTCCCCTCTGACCTGGGGCCACTGTGTGTATCTCAGGGTAGCCCCTCTCTCTCGCTCTCTCTTTCCATCTCGTTCTGTGTTTCCCTCTTTTTTTCTCTCTCTCTCACACTACATGTGTTTTCTGTTCTGGCACTGACAGGAATAAATCACCCTGTGCTCCCGCTCTGCTCTGGCTGGGGGAAGGATGAGACTGTCTCTCTGCCTCCTTCCTGTGTGTGCGTTTCTCCACGTGGTCTTTACTCCTACAGGCACACACACACACACACACACACCTAGAGGGGATTTCATTTTGCCTGTCGAACCAGTAAAACGGCCCCTCAATTATGAATGGGTTGTAGTCCAAGGCAGAGAGCGGACGCCTGAAGCCAACTGTCCCCTTTCGGCACAGGCTCAGCAGGGAGATGTTAATATGGAGGGTGCACTGCGTCACGATCGCCGAGATGAACCGAACACAGGCTTCTAACGCACCCTTAAACCGGTGCGTTCCGCAGAGTCTGGGGATAGGGACTGCCTCTTCAGTCAATGTGACAGTCATGTTGACACACTGCGCAGCCAAGGCCCCCCAGCGTGCTCGACTGAACCCGACCCCGTTTGATAATGACAACGGTTGACACACCCTCATCTCTCTCCCTTGGGGGGAGTCGGGGGGAGAAGGGGGGGAGGGGGGGGGGTGTTGGTCGAATCTACAGCACAAAAAAAGACAACCAAAAGCCCCAGGTCATTACATAATAACGCACAGCCCAGCGCCTTGGAAAACACGTTTACTCGCTCGACCGCGGCCCATCTCCGCTCCCCCTGGGCCCCGGTTGCCTTTATGTGTCGGGGTCAAAGCCCCTCCGGACTGAGGGGATGCCAGACTGGTTCATGAGAAGCACCATGCCATCCCCAAATATCCCTCTGAGCCTGTGCGCTGTTCCGTGTATGTGCACTGTTCCATGCATGTGCACCGCGGGATGAGGCAATCGATTCCGGTCATTCCGTGCTACCCGATATCTAGGCCTCCAATGACTCTCCACATTTTCTCCCGCTTTCCAAGCGATTTCCCCCCCCCTCCCGAGGCTTCATCCTCCCCTCTCTCTCATCCTTTCAAATCACCTCTTTCTTCAGGCTACTTCCCCGCACTCCCTCGGTCAGTTTGGCTTGTTTCGTTCGCCATCTATCTGCTTCCACAGAAAGAGTGCACACAGCTATCCAGACAGCTTGGCTAACAGTGTCTATCTCCCTCCTCTGTTTAAGAGAATTACTTGAAATAACCACCGCGGTGCATCTCTCACTGCGAGGCGCTAAATGGACACAATGTTCAAGTCCGACTGAGATTTCCCCCCTCTCCCTCTCCCTCTCCCAGATGATTTAATAGAGTAACCGTCTCCACGAGCCCGTCTTCAGTGTGATGATAGCAGCACATTAGCACTCGGTGTGAGAGTGCAGCGAGCGCGAGGGAGTCGTAAGCCCAACCAGTGTGGACGAGTTAAACGGGAAGGGTGGGTCCAAGAGTTAATGCCTACTTGAGACATAATATAACTGCTTTTATATGTGGGCGTGTGCATGTACTACCAGTGCTATGTGGATGCTGGAGGGAGTATGCTGTATGGCTGACAGCCTGTTTTCTGACTGGCTGGCTGTTGACACAGAGGCTCCTGTGGCACTCCTTTGAAGACGGTTGCTGTGGCTGGGTGGAGGGGGGGGGGTGGGGGGGGGGGTGCATCAGGCTCTGACCCCGGCTTGCACGGATTCCACCGTGAGCCGTAAATTCCCCCGTCCCTGTAGGAGAAGGGGGCCCCCTCTCTTTGTCTGCAACGGACAACTGGCACGGAGAGAGGCAAACAGCTGACCAGTCCTCGGCCTCGCCCTCAGATCTACAGTTCATCCAGGGGGAAAGTCGCCCACAGGCCCAGCACTGTCTGTGGTAGGTTGTGCCTTGTCTACATGCTGACGTGCCCTTTCTGAGGCTCGTCCCCATTGCCGGAGCCTGTGTCCTCTTTCCTGATCCCGTGCCCCACCACTTCCTTCATCCCTTCCCTTTTCCTCCCCTCTGTCTTCATTCGGCCACCCTTCCTCTGCTGGCCTGCTCGTACCACTCGTCCTCCTCCCTGCCCCCCCCCCCCCCCCCACCACATAGCATTATAGCATTGTAATCCCTCAGCAGCTGCTTCTCTCATTCTCCAGTGGCCATGCTAACTCAGACAGAGTGGGGCGGAGGTGAAGCTTGGCGCGGGGGGCTCGACTTGGACAGTCCCCCGTGTGTGGCTGTGGAGGCAGGCTGGAGTCAGCGCTCAGGCGCTGTAGGGCACTGGGCAGAGTATGATGACGGGGAGAGTGACTCACCGAGGTCACCCACACACACACACACACACACACACACACACACACACACACACACACACACACACAGGGTAAGGCTGGCCGACGGTCGTGGTCTCCAACAGTGCCACCAGCCTCTACTCGAGTGCCCCGCCCAAAGAACGTCTAATATTAGCTTGAAGTGCGGCAACAAATCAGAAAATGTAAAAAAAAGAAAAGAAAAGGCAAACTACAACCAAAACATAGGCCACCTACTATTTTTAACTCGCGGTCAGGCAAGCACAGTAGAAAGGTGTGTGTTGAGGCTGGTGGTGTTTCTGGCTGGCCCAGGCCTTCTCACAGTGGCTTGCTGATTAGACAGGCCATGTGTTGGCGATAGAAGAACAAAGAGGAGGAAACCCCGTCAGTGTAAGACTTAGGATTCTGCCAGGGGTCAGTTGTAACAGTCGGTCACCTAACCAACATGTCTGACCCGACTGCTGATTCAACTCTTCCAGGACTCCCGGCGTCTTCTTTCCTCGCAATCCTGCTGTCCTGCTAGTACTCCAGACAGACTACCTACTACATGAATCATATCCAGGCTATTCCACGGTTACTATTTATTGACCGTTTGTTACCATAAATGGTTGGCACACATTCTTCAGAAGACACCGCACTTCCCGAGCCCGCCTGTCCACAGTTGCCCCGCGCTGAGAAGCAGTGGGGGAAAACAAACAGTGGCCCACCATTTCCAGAAGTGCCACCGCATGCTTCCTTCCTTTGTGTCTGCCACTTCACACACCCACGTGTGTCTGCAACCTCTTTACCTTCACCGCGCCACTTCCTGTCTCGAACATCACTTCCTGGGGCGGAAGCCCACTCACGCTGACCCTTCCATGCCGGTACATGAATGGAATGCCTGAAATGTATCTAACAATGAGGGTGAGAAGTTACAGTGACCCTTAACCATCTTGGGTCAAGATCTCACTATCTGACTCCACTGACAGGAATATAGCATCATCTGTGCTGGAGGAAGTCTGTCATGATATATAAAAAAAGCTGTTGTTGCCATGGTAATGAGGAATAAGAATAAACACAAGTTATGAATGTTTAAAAAAAAGCATTGGGAAGAAAACTTTATAATAATAAAAATAATAATAATAATAATAACAATAATAATAACACTAATAATAATAAATATCATACAGTACAGAAGTGTGCCGCTTTCAATATTGAATTGGACCAAGGAGAGAAGTTCCTTACAACATGTCTGATGTAACACAGGGCAAACATTACATTATACTATGATCTTTACATCTTTAAGAGGGTCACTCACACACTTACTAATCCAAGTATTTCCCCCGTCCCCAAAACCTAGTGAGAAGAGCTTGTCTAGACGTGGCCTTAGAGGAGGTCTCAGCTCTCCTCAGCAGGGGCTGTTTCGCTGGGGGTCTTAGCTGTGCTTTGTTGAGAGCCATAAACACCCGCCCACCCACTGCTCCCCTTAGCAAAAACACACGTTCGCACTGATCCTAATGGTGTGCTGACCTAATATCTTTAGAGCAATTTATAACACACACGCCTTTAGTTATGTTCCGGGCAACATTCACAACCTAATGTTAACTTAGGCCACCCCCACTGTCACTCACCCACGGCTTAGTGGAGTTTATTTACCCAAAACACTGTCAACAAGAGGGGGCAAAAGCCAAATCATCCCGAGGAAGATTACTTATTCTTTTCGTTTCATAATTTACACAAATAGGCAGTAAAACCAGAATGAATTAAGTTAAATGAATAAACATCTGCTTCTTCGGATGCCAATTGTGAAGAGGATGACCATCTGCTCATTTTCTATAGCCACTAGCCAGATTTCCCTAAATATATAATCCATAATCCCCTCAACGTGGAAATGAAATGAGCTGCAGTTACACTACATGGCCACGAGAGGGCTGAGTCAAAGTGCGGGGCTGGGCTCGCGAAGGGCTTGGGAACCGAGTAGGAGGTGATGTTTTCAGACCCTGCGCTGATTTTAGAGCCATCTCACCCTCAAAGGTTAATGTCGGGACTTAGCGAGGGGTTAGCGGAGCGTTCAGATGTACCGTGAGGTAACGTGAGCCTGCTGTGTGCGGGGGGAGAAAACAGCAACTGGACAGAGTTACATTTTTCAAGCCACAGAACCACCAGTCATGAGCACATGGAGCGGAGCAGAGAGCCCTGCCTCAGAGGATTAGCTCAATGGCCCGCCTGGGTCATTACACTGATTGATGCAGAGGCCGCAGAAGACAAGAAGACGCAGGGCCAGAGAGGGATGAGGTGCTGCCGGACACGCACATTCATCTTTAGGCCTACACGCCGCAGCCCACACAGACAGACAGAGCAGGCGAGCGGGCTAATTCAGGTGCTGCAAGCCAAAATAAAATCAATACTCCATTAAAGGAGTCTACAATGTTTCATCTGTCATGGACCTTCATAGCAGTGGTGCACAGATGGATAAGTAGCGCTCTTTGGATGAGTAAATGGGTCAGGAGGTCAGTGGTCCATGGACCTAGCAGGGACGGTGCAGCTGTGGAGCCCCCTTAGGGAAGAGGGCTGCTTGGCCTGGATAGTTATCCAAGCAACGTGGCAGCAGAAGCAGCAGAGTCTGACAAGGCTGGCATCCTCCCTAAGGCGGCACCTGAACACAGCTGAGGGCAGCGCCACACTACTCCCTGCAACACGGCCTTCACCATTAAGCACCAGAGTGGATCAAATCAATGAACAGTGTCGGGGGCGGGGGGTCACCACGGATAATCCAACGGAAAATCAAATCAGATACCGAGTGCACAGATAGAGCTTCGGTTGGCGGCAACCCAGAACAACCATTCCGTGCCAACCAGACCCATGATTACCCGTATCCAGTCGGGCAGCCTCAGCAAAGTGGCTCATGTATAGCTGTCCACTGTTTTATCTGTTCCCGATCAGCAGTCCTCGTCCTGGTCCATTAGCGTGCTCAGCCCAGCCCATCTGTCACATGACTGATTCGAAGACAGACTCGATCCGACAGTCCTGGCCTTCACCATCCCACTGACCTTGGACCCCCATGAGTTGTGACTAAACCCCACGCTCCACGACCTGTTGACCCCAGTGCGTTGTGGGAGAGGTCAGAGCAGTGCTGATGAGCTGGACAGGAGCCGTTTACTTCCTGGAGACGGACGCCCTACTTTTGGTCCCCGGGACAATCTGTCCATTGTTTGGCCTCAAGGCAGGGGTCCATCAACCGATTGGTTCTATCGCCTGCACGACAATCCGAGAGCGTGCAGTCAGCAGAAATACTTCCTCGCACGCAAAGACGCACAGCCGGCATGCACTACTGTACGAGTCTGAGACATGACCTACATTATTTGAAGTCTGTGTATGTTGACAAATTGTAATGCAGGCTTGCCTCCGTTCCCGGCAACCAACTAGATTAAAGCTGCTAATTATAACTACATATGTTAAACGTTCCATCTTTTGCCCCACTAAAAGGCCTTAAATCTTATTTTGGACCCTTGTA
>JAPMUY010008087.1:627500-631265 GCA_026901105.3 Galaxias olidus
GGAGTGTTTTTTTTCTCCTGTATCCCTGAAGGTTATTCACTGTGCTTGCTTCTTTTCTAAAACAATAACAAGACAGTGTGTGCATCAGTCCGACTATGGCAAAGAGCCAGAGAAAAAGGGGAAGCAGATCATGAGGTCACTGAACTTAACACAAAATATAAACACAAGTCTCATGCACACACAGAATCGGAAAGACTGAGAAGTGAGGGCATCCTCTTTTTTTATTTACTTTGTTTTGCCTTTTCACATTTCTTACATCAAAACCTAGAAAATTACAATACCACGGGAAGGTAATAAATGAACAGTGCAAATCTAAGACAAATGAACTGAGTGCAGATTAATAAATGCATACACATGTAAATAAATAACTAGGATTAATAATAGTTTAAAACCAAACAAAAGAGTGAGAGACCTAGGTACCCCAGACCTTTATCTGTCCATCTGGTGTGGAAGAAGGTGTGGATGTAGTCAATGAATGGTTGCCATGTCTTAATATAGAGTGTATTGATCTTAATTTCTTAAACTGTATGCTATTTTCGAAAATGGTATGCAGCTATTTATTTCACTAAACCACATTCCACTGGGTAGGGGGGGAATCAGATGTCCATTTGGCAGCAATAACATTTTTGGGTGATGACTCAATGAGTTTAATATCAAGATATGTGGTCAGATTGACATCGGTAAAGAACCGTCAGGGTCCAAGGGGACAGTCATCCCAAGGGATAGAGGACACAGAGTCACACTGCCGCTGTCAGCACGGCTGCAGTTTAGGGCACTGCCAGGTGGACTACAGAAAATTCCCTTACAATGTACCACATCTAAAGCAAAGTTGAAAGGCACTGGGATCAAATCTGAGCAGTTTGGGTGGTGTAACATAGAGCTGGTGGAAGAAATCAAACTGAATTCATCTGAATCTAGAGTTAAATGTGGATGTAATCCCATCCCTGCAGGCTGCTCCACAGCTCCTATCTAGACCAATTTCAAGGTCAGTTTCCCATCTAATTCTAGATTTATCTAGTAACGGCAAAGGGTTTGCTGACATAAGGTCGTCATACACTCTAGACATTGTCTTAAAATAGCGGTCGAGCCGCATGACACAATTGCTCGATAAGTGACATTTTGGGCAGCGGAGGCAATCTTGGTCAGTCAGGAAAAAGACATCCTCTGCGGTTTCCCTCTACATAGGGAAACTCCCCCATCACAACAACAGGAACCCACCAACTGAAGGCCATGGTTAAGCACAGAGGCTAATCCCCCACTCCCTCCCTCCCTCCATCTCTTTCATTGCCCTCTTTTTTCTTTATATGGTCCCGATTTTTTATATCTCCTACCCTCCCCGTCGATCTATTGTGCCATTAGTCTCCCCCTTGTATTCTACCCGCCACCCCCCACCCCAACCCCCAAGCCCTGCCTAATTGGAATTCCAAGAGGTTAGGAGGGGTCACAGGTGCCTTACAGGGGAGATGACTGGTGACAGGTCATAGTTGTGGAGCTGGCCATATATAAAAACCATGATAAAAAAAACAATTAAGTGTGTAAACAAATGTAGACACTGTAGAAACATGGCCATAAAAATACAGTCCTATAAGCTACCCACTGTCGAAAACAAAAATCACCTGTTCTGGCTCATTCTGGTTCAACCGACATAGTATGGACGGACATCAAAGGGATATATGTGTTAGCCAGAGTGACTTGAGGGAAGAATGGATAGGAAGTGAATGTCTATTATACAGTATTATACAATACTACAAAAACAAAGCACATAGAGGAAGAAGGATTTGACAATGTCAAGAAGCAAAGACTGGCCTATTTTTTGATGGATTCATTATGTTCCCCTACAAGGCTTGGCGTAAGTAATGCTTTACTCAGCGTTGCTTTAATGAACAGCATCTACTGTATTCAGCGCTGCAACGTTATTTGATCCGGCCATGCCAATATGCCTGTTTGAAGTTGGAGTGTGTGTGCCAGAGTTTTTTCAAAGATAGAACAGCAGGGGTATTGTAGTGGTGATGGTGGTAGATTATACTATCAGCAGTGGAATTCAGATTATTTCCCAGAGTGAGTCCCACTGGACATGGCCACATGTAGGGGAAACTTTAGAAGTGTAGGCCTGTGCAAGAGGGTGGGGGTGGACACCAAAGCTGCAGGCATAGGCTACTACAATATGTGTAAACCCTCCAGCGTTTCTTATCAGATAGACTACAAAGACAGAGCGTGAAAACCCCTTGGGCTGTTCAAATAATAGTCTTGATTAAAATATGCCACTTTAAAAAAGAAATCCGCGACAAATATGTAAGACAAACCCACTGCTTCAAAACTCACTCTCTCAAATAAGGCTTACTTTTACAGAGCGGATAGGGGGACTCAGCAAAGGCTCCGTCCTCAGTGGGCATTGACAGCCTTCATCTACTGAAAAAAATAACACCATATTTAAGACTGTTTGGTTTGATCAAACGCATGAAACGGCTATCCGACATTGCAGGGTTGTTTTGCTAAAGCAATGCCATCACAACTGTTTACGATATGTAGGTAGACAGCGGCATCTACAGGATATTAGGATGTAGGTAATACATATCAAAAATAAAGCCCTCGATGTATGCGACATGCATCAAAAGCCCAGTTCAAACATGTAACGACGGGCACAATATTACAGGCAATCGCTTTGCTATCTACTACACATACTGGAGTCATTAACGCGATTAAGAGTGTATCTGCAGTAAATAGATGGACCATCGTCATCGAAAAAACAAACAAAAAAATGGCCTTTAGCACTTTCCAGAAATGAACCACAAGATGTCGCCACAAATTACAAGTCAAAATCACAATAAATTGTCGTAGACCAGACTTATAAATGCAGTCTCTAATCCTCCTATTTCTAATGATTTGAGGTATAAAAAAAAAATGTATGTGTTGATTACCTAGGCTACATATTCGATGCGTTATAGGCACTTATATTATTTGATAATACTGCGTGCACTGCTGCTGTACTGTACAATTAAACTATATATAACATTATCAGACGTCTAAAATAAATATATTAATGTTACTATTGTTTGTTGTGTTTAAGTGATACAGGCAGCAATTAAGGTTAAAGTGGAATCATCTTTATTTACATAACAACACCATCTTAAGAAAACAAATTAAACATTTTGTGATAAAACATATATTACTCATATAGTATAGATATTGTGCAAAGGGCTCTAAATGCATTTAGTGGCGACATTGAAGACTAGGTAGGGATCAAACAAGGCATTGGGACAATCTAGTAGGCTATGAAGAAAAACGGATGATGATTAAGTAGGCTACATGTGCTGCAAGACATTGGTAGAAGTTACTATTTCCACTTGGTTATAAAACCTAAGTTAAAAAAATTATAACGTGATTTTACCACACAGTCCAAAGTCCATAAGACCCGAACGAGCCAAGTCCAGGACGGAGACAAGGTCACTCACTCATACTGCATCAACAATATCAGGCTGGGATAGCTGTTAAGTGTAATTAAAAGATAATAGGTCTACTTATACTGTAATACAACCCTATCCCTTGTTGTATACTTCTAATTACTCAACAGGAGTCAGACAAAGATATGTGTCTGCACTTCAATGTAAAACCAGACTGGTTGTACACCAACAGTAGGATAGAAAAGACTACTGCACTTGGACCCATAACTACGCAGAACCTTTGCGAGAGACAGAGAAAAGAGACGAGAGGAGGAATGGTTTCCTCAGTGTCAGTCCATCTGGATCTTTCTTCATGCGGGAGGTG
>JAPMUY010008089.1:0-2500 GCA_026901105.3 Galaxias olidus
ATATTATCATAATTATTATTATTATTATTATTATTATTATTATTATTATTATTATTATTAGCATTATTATTATTATTATAACCTTTCTTTACTTGAGGATGTGTGAGAGACTAAATGTTGTGATATTCCATGAAAGTACAGTGGTCTTTGAGCTCTGTACCTGACCAAACTAAGGCTGCATGCACGTGATACGAAAGGTGCGCTTGATTCGCCTCGAGGTGGGGCGCAGAGCAGAGTGCAGACACCAGTAAAGCACAGCGCAGATACACTTCATCAGCATGGTGAGATCTACTGTTACTAACCTAACGTAGCATACGTAGCATAGCCCCTGTCACTTTATCTGCCAGGCATAGCAACATACATGAACAGCTATTTTTGTTAAACCTTAATTTAACCAGGAGAAACACAATGAGATTTTAAAATAAATTATAATATATAATAATATATAATACATTTTATAATAAATTCAACTGGGAGTGAGGCATTAAGCCAGTTTCAGAATCTCTTTGGTTGTGTCACACATTGCTGCTATCTCATTGGTTGTGCATTTCAAAGGTCAGCGGCCAAACGGAGGTCAAAGTTAAAATAGTTTGAACTCAGTGCAGAGCAGAGTTGTTCTTCAACGCTCAGCTCCATAGGAAACAGTGGCACGGCCAGCCCAGTGCAGGTTTGAACACTGATCATGTGATCATGTGAGCCTACCTTTACTGGTGTCTGCACCATGCTCAGCGCCCCGCCTCACGGCGAAGACAAACCAAGCACACACTTCTTACCACGTGCATGCGGCTTAAGGCTACAGCTAAAAGCCCAGCTATCTTATCAGTTCCTGGTTAAACAGCGGTTCTACATGCCAGATAGTGCTCTGTGCTGTTGTCTCATAGACCAGAGGGCTGTGGGTGTCTCCTCTCTATGTGCCAGATAGTGCTCTGTGCTGTTGTCTCATAGACCGTAGAGGGCTATAGAGTCTCCTCTCTATGTGCCAGATAGTGCTCTCTGCTGTTATCTCACTGAAGGCAGAGTACAGATCTAAGCTCAACATTGAAAAGGGACTTTAGAGTGACAGTGTCAAAGCTGCAGCCCAGCCTTTGAAAAACACTCACACTCGCACGCACACACACACACACACACACACACACACACACACACACACACACACACACACACACACACACACACACACACACACACAAACCTGATTAATCTGAAGCTCTCTACCCTCTGTGTGTTTCTGTTTGTCTCCAAAAGGTTGATAAGGTCATAGGTCATGAGAGAATCCACTGAAATACCCCCGTGTTGGAGGCTGAGAAAAGAGGACAAGATCGACTCTACACACCCTTTTCTTCTCTCCTCCTCCTCCTCCTCCTCTCCCTCTGTCTGCCTTTCTTCTGTCCTTCAGTTCAAATGACTTCACTGGCATGATAACACACGATCACAATGACACAACAGCAACAACAACAACAACAACATTGGTAATTTCTGAAATTACAGCAATTTTACAACGAATTGTCTCTGTAATTGAGCCAATTTGGCTGCATATGTTAATTGCCTACTAATCTGCTGCCATGACTATGCTATTTTCTACTTTACACCGAGTAAATAGATTATTTTCTGAATTTTCTAAATTTCTAAATGAGTAAAGTGTTCCCTGAAATATTCTGATTGTGAGGGGAAACAAGCCCCTCTCTCTCTCTCTCTCTCTCTCTCTCTCTCTCTCTCTCTCTCTCTATCTCTCTCTCTCTCTCTCTCCCTACCACAATCTCTCTACCTCGATATCTCTCTCTCTTTCTTTCTCTCTCTCTTATTTATTATTCTCTCTCTCTCCCTCCCCTTTCCCCTCCACAGATTACCTCTCTCTCCCTCTCTCTCTCTCTCTCTCTCTCTCTCTCTCTCTCTCTCTCTCTCTCTCTCTCTCTCTCTCTCTCCCGGGCAGTGTGAGATGTCACGGTTGACTTGACAGCTTGCCTGAGCCTCCGTGTCTTCCTGTAGGTCCTCCTCAGTGTGTGTGTGTGTGTGTTTGTTTGTGTGTGTGTTTGTGTGTGTTTAAGAGTGAGATGAAGAGGGAGAGAATGATATAGAGAAACAGATGAAGAGACTTAATACAGCTAAATTAATTGAATCTACACTTGATTTAATATAACGCTTAATTATCATAATCCGTTAATTATATTTTTGTAATTCTATCGTCTAGGACTCTAGGGGGAAATATATGTGGAAAGACAAATGGGCTTATAGCATTCTAATGAGATGACACCTCTCAACTGATGTCGTCATGGAAATGGTTTAGCCGTGGATTCGGTGTTTGAAAAGAAAAGGCAGGAGGAGGCGTTCAGACCGTGGTGAGAGTTCAAAGACACACAGTTACCCTGCATCCTCACTGACCTAAGCTACAAGGCCTGACCGGCGTCACTGGAAAGACTGGGACACTGGGTCTACTGGGAGTCTACTAGGAGTCTACTGGGAGTCTACTGGGAGGTTACTAGGAGTCTACTAGGAGTCTACT
>JAPMUY010008089.1:10000-20000 GCA_026901105.3 Galaxias olidus
CAACCATCATAGCTGTCCATTGCGCTGAATTAATGGCGCCTCGCTGTCCAAGGTGCTGAATTTCGCAGTTTTACTGCTCGCGCCGAGACGCTGTCGATAGTTCCGATGGATTTCACATTACGTATTAATTCTGTTGGTGGGATTTAACTTTTCAGCCGATATCGCTGTTTATGGTGCTTTATGTAACAGTTATGTTGTTGGTACCGGATAAATAGACTGTCCATGGTGATGATTGTTAACGTTAGTCTGGTGATGTGTGGAGGGTAAACCCTTGTTGTTTGTCCATGATGCTATAATAAACCAGTTCTACTTGTGGCTCTGAATTAATATAACTATCAGTCACTGTCCATAGTGCTGAAGTTACTATTTTCACCGGCGGTCTGGAACAACCACCGTCGCTGTCTGTGATACTACATTAACCAGTTCTACTGGTAGCGCTGAACAACGACTGTCGCTGTCCACGGTGCTGCATTTTCCTTAAGTTTCACCGGCTGCACAGAAAAACAACAGTCGCTGTCCTTGGTGCTGAAAGGTCTCGTGGCGAATGAGCATTTGTTTGCTGTCCATGGTGCTGATATGACTTTTTTTTATTTATTTTTTTTAAACTGGTGGCGAAGAACTAAAAAGCCAATTCACTGTCGTTGTCCTCGAAACTGAACTTGCCAGTCTTAAATTTTGCTGAAAGGCCAGCTTGGTACTGAACAGATATATTGGCTGCCTGCAACTCCCGACTAAATAAAGAAGTTCACTACCTACTAGCTACTTTTACACATTTTGACAAAGCTGTAGATGTGCTCCTTAAAGTGGGCGTCAAACTGAGATTGGCCCGACGCCCATTCCCTCCCTTTTTACTGCTGTTACATTAATTCCTTTTTCATAACTAAGTGCTCTAGTTAAACTACAAACCCTACATCGCTGAGATACACAGCTGTTGTGTCTATGGAAATGTATGTTTGATGGCTGTGTAAGCTAAGTGCTCTAGTTTATAAAGCCCAAGGTATCCCAGCAGGGTGGTGCTAAATGCAGGTAGATGTCTGGCCCCGGGGCGGGGGGTGGGGGGGGGGGTGGGGGGTGGGGCAGCCGTGGGAGACAGGAACCCCCTGGTCTGGGGACAGATAGTCCATCACCATCACACACACTGGGAGGAAGGGGTGGAGATGGGGGGGGGGGGGGGCAGTGGAACCAGGAAAGGGGCGACGGAGAGATTTAGAGCTTGCTCCTCCAGCAGGAGGGACAGTGTTACCAGGCGGGGGCAGATAGTCCATCACCACCACACATGGAGAAGGGCAGAGGAATAGCTCACTTGTGTAGGAGGTGGGGGGGCAGAGAGAGTTAGGGCTCACTTGTGTAGGAGGGGGGGGGGGGCAGTGGAACTAGGAGGGGGGCGGCAGAGAGAGTTAGGGCTCACTCATCCAGGAGGGGAGACTGGAACTAGGAAAGGGGGAGGCAGTGGTGGACCGGGTAGGGGGTGAGGGGGGGGGGGGACAGGGGACAGGGAGAGAGCAGGGTGGACTCGGTGGGGTGAGGGGGGGGGGGGCAGGGGAGGCAGTGTGAACAGGGGGGTGGGGAGAGGGGGGGGGGGGGCAGTGTGGACAGGGGGACGGGGGGACAGGGGGTGAGGGGGGTGATGTGGGAGACGGGGGGGGGGAGGGGGGGGGGGGCGTGGTGCCGGCAGAGGGGACAGACAGATACAGACCTGGCTCATCCTACAGAATGTGTTTACTATGAGAGTGACGAATGCTCCACAAAGGCAGGGCAGGCTGAGCTGAGCTGGAGGCGGAGTTTCTCTTTTTTTTTTATTCATTTCATTTTATTTCTCTTTTTCCATTTTCATTTCTAATTTGTAACATAGCTTTATTAGCCTGTTTCTTGGTCTGATCTCTTCCACACGATCTGTTGTTTTCCTCAGACTTTCTTTCTCTACGTTCCCTTCTTCCACTTCTCTCCCTGGTCTCTCCATCCTACCCTCCTCCTCTCTTCCTCGTCTCTCTCCATCCTACTCTCCACCTCTCTCCCTGGTCTCTCCATCCTACTCTCCATCTCTTCCTCATCTCTCTCTCATCCCACACTCCACCTCTCTCCCTCTTCTCTCTCCCTGGTTTCTCTCCATCCTACTCTCCATCTCTTCCTCATCTCTCTCTCATCCCACACTCCACCTCTCTCCCTCTTCTCTCTCCCTGGTTTTTCTCCATCCTACTCTCCATCTCTTCCTCATCTCTCTCTCATCCCACACTCCGCCTCTCTCCCTCTTCTCTCTCCCTGGTTTCTCTCCATCCTACTCTCCACCTCTCCCCCTGCTCTCTCTCCATCTCTGTGCTGCTTCCCTGCACGTCCAGACCTGATGAATCTCATGCCTTCCTCTCAATCCCAGGATGCCCTAAAGAACACGTCTAGTCTCAAAGCATCCTGGGTATGACGAATTACCTGTCCAAACGCACGCACGCACACACACACACACACACACACACACACACACACACACACACACACACACACACACATGCACACACGCACGCACAGTGCCCAAGTACCCTGCTGCAAACAAACTTTAGGGTTCAGCATATCTCTCCCAAGGTCTATCACACACACAAACACACACACACACACACACACACACACACACACACACACACACACTGCACAACACCTTGTAGAAAAACGAGCCTGAGGTTTCAGCATAACGCTCTAAAAGTCCATTACAAACACACACACACGCACGCACGCACACTTACACACCCACACACACCCACACACACACGGGCACACATAAAACACACGGGCACACACACACACACACACACACACACACACACACAAACCCTACCACACTGTCATCTTAGCCCCGTCATAGTCTGTGCTGTAGTCTCTTATCTTAGTAGATAAGTGGGAACTGTTGTTAAATTCTATTTATAACACGACGAGGCCAAATATTAAAGTTCAATACAAGTATTTTATTTAAAATATATACTTCTGCAAAGGATCAAATGCGTTTGCAAAAGGATCACCCCACCTAACGTTTAAGACACTGTCCAAAGGAGATGACCCCATATACAGGTTAACATCATTCTTATATAGAGTCAGAGGTGTGTCTTTCCTCTGTGTCCAGGCACGCCACTAAGACACTCATGTATACTGAGTGATGCACATACAAAGTTATACACATCAAAGGCCTGGCGTTTTCTTTAGAGCCATCCTCAGGCATTCTGGCTCCAGTGTGACCCTTTCAGGGTTACGAACTTTGCTATTCTCTAAACCAGACACACGTTCCTTTGGTTTACTATGTTCTGCTGTTTAACTTCAATCAGATCAAAATCAGTTTTTATCAGTTCAACAGGTCATGCAGTATTTTTTTCGGTCATGGTACCGACATGACCTCTAACCTTAACCCTAACCCCTGATAGATAAGTAGTTAAATGATGTAATCACGAGAAGAGATTTGATATGACCTCTAACCTTAACCCTAACCCCTGGTAGATAAGTAGGTAAATGACGTAATCACGAGAAGAGATTTGATATGACCTCTAACCTTAACCCCAACCCTTGGTAGATAAGTAGGTAAATGATGTAATCACGAGAAGAGATTTGATATGACCTCTAACCTTAACCCTAACCCCTAGTAGATAAGTAGGTAAAGATGTAATCACGAGAAGAGATTTGATATGACCTCTAACCTTAACCCTAACCCCTAGTAGATAAGTAGGTAAATGATGTAATCACAAGAAGAGATTTGATATGACCTCTAACCTTAACCCTAACCCCTGGTAGATAAGTAGGTAAATGATATCATCACGAGAAGAGATTTGATATGACCTCTAACCTTAACCCTAACCCCTGGTAGATAAGTAGGTAAATGATGTAATCACGAGAAGAGATTTGCTCCATTGCATGCCGTCTTTCCAAGGCATACATTTTTTAAACAAACGTAACTTTTGAGCTGTCCTAGGATTCTCTGCTGCTGAAAAACTGAGAATTCATGTTTTTAGTGTTATATACTATAATTATTTAGGATGTATTTGTTGCTATGATTACACATACTGAATTTGCTAAGTCAATATACTTGGAACTCTTAACTCGGATGAAATAAGTTACACCCTTGCCTAATCTGAGAGTAAGCCCTTTTTCCAGCCAATCAGAATTGAGTCATTTTTCTGGCCGTATAAAGTTTACATTTTTTTTAAGACTCTTAAGACCATACAAGAGCTCAAGAGACTTTTTAATGTACACGTTTTGAGCGAGTTATCTTTTTCTAATATGGACAATGTAAACAAAGGGTAGCAGTAATTATCATCCACACTAAAGGTGAACCACTAACATTGAGTCGAAACCGGTTGTAGGGTTCAAATTATATATATATTCTTCTGTGTACTTGTGGCTGTGTGTGTGTGTGTGTGTATGTGTGTGTGTGTGTGTGTGTGTGTTTGTGTGGCTGCAATTATAACATACCATTTAAATTGAGTCCCTAGTTGGTACATTCATTAGTGCAAAGGTCAAAGGTCAACATCATGTTATTTAGTGGTTACGACCTTTCGCCTTCCTGGTTGTAGAAGGTCAAACAGGATGCAGTGATGGGTGAGACATTTTTTCTTTGTAATCTTTGCTAATGAGATGTTTTACCAAAAGAAACGTGCTCATTATTATAAAGTTCTCCATCAGTTACACAGCGCCACGAGGTTCACCAAGTAAGTTCAACATAACAAACAGATATGGAGTCCTAGTTTCCTTTGGTGGTGTATGTTATTAATAATAATAACCGAGAATTGTTTGACAGTTTTTTTTCTTCGGGGGGGTGGGGGGGGGTGGGGGGGTGGGGTTGTTGTTTGTTTCATCTCAGCTGAATATGCTTGTAGTGTTTATGATACACTTCTTTTCAATATGCTTCTATCTTGTTCCTACTGGAACTGCTGTGGGCTTGTTTGTGGGTTTAATTACATGTGTTTCACATTTTCTTATCATCTAATCATCACCCCAGGGGGGTTAAGGTAGCGTTCTCCAGTCATGTTTTATGTATTCCTATTTCTGAATACGTGCACTCACACTCTGTGGGCCTATGACAAGGAAGGCTGATAAAATAAAAAACCCAAAGCATCTTTGGCTGTATTTCTAAGGCTATGTGTGAGCGCCTTTGAGATGTCTTTTTCTATGCGAGGATCCATGTAGAAGGGTTTTTATAAAAGCAGAGAGATGGTGAGATATTCTTATCTTGCCTTGCACATGGCTGGCTAACAGGGAAGGTGGCTTGGGCTGCTGTTTCCATAACCCAGAATACTAACTTACAAGGTGTCGCTGACACACACGCACACACACACACACACACACACACACACACACACACACACACACACACACACACACACACACTCCCACACACACACACGCACACACTCACACACACACACACACACACTCTCACACACACACACACACACACACACTCCCACACATACACACACACACTCCCACACACACATACACACACTCCTACGCACACACACACACACACACACACACACACACAAACACTCTCCCACACATACACAAAGACACACACACACACACACTTATACGAGGTGTGTGTGTAATAAACATACACTCTTTCTTTTGCACAAACACACACACACACACTTGCTCCGGCTTATAGAGACGTATTTTATCTCCCGTACACACACACACACACTTCTAGGCGACCAGTCTTACATACACACATTATCTTGTCCATGCACACACACACACACAGTTACACATTCATGCATACACACACAGTGAGACATTCATGCACGCACACACAGTTACACTTTCATGCACACACACACACACACACACACACACACACACACACACACACACACACACACACACACACACACACAC
This sequence comes from Galaxias olidus, assembly GCA_026901105.3. Lineage (NCBI taxonomy): Eukaryota > Metazoa > Chordata > Actinopteri > Galaxiiformes > Galaxiidae > Galaxias > Galaxias olidus. The sequence goes on from JAPMUY010008089.1 coordinate 15,869, forward strand.
ACACACAGTTACATGCACACACAGTAATGGTTTGGGTGTAAGGTCTCAATCAGATATGAAATGATAGCCGTTAGGAAAAGTATATGAAAGTGATAGCATGCATAATGTATATCACATTCTCACACTCACAGATTCAAATGCTCTGTCACACACTTGCAAACTCTGTTTCTCTCTCTCTCTCTCTCTCTCTCTTTTTTGCAGTGCGGTCAGCTTGGTAGTCTTTTACAGTTTCCATTTTTAAGAAAATTGTTTTTTATGAGCCCAAGTAAAAAGATGGCCACACTGGTCTTGATCAACACATTTTCTGGGGTAGCCAAGTTAGCTATATGGAAAACTGTATGCTTGTGTAGCAACTTCTTTATTCCATATGTATATTATTGTTTATTTTGTTGAACCTAAGTTTGTACATAATATATAGTTTGTATAAGTATGTGTTAATAAGTTAAGTCCTGTTAGTGGTCTGGGTTTTGTTGTTGATGGGACTCTAATAGATGTGACACACCCCTTGACTTTCTTGACAATCAGTGCTGTTCAATATGTATGCAAACAAAAAGTGCATATTGCAACTAATTCTGTTCATATTTTTCAGTATGAAAATCATTTCAGTGTGTTTATCAGTACTTTTGACAATACCGCGATATTATTGATAACCGTGATAATTTTGGTCACTATAATCGTGATGTTCATAACATTACATCTCTATCTCTCCCTGTAACTGAGTTAGTTTTTTGCTATGCTTTTTGGATTACATCTCTATCTCTGTAACTGAGTTAGCTTGTCGCTATGCTTTTTGGTTTACATCTCTATCTCTGTAACTGAGTTAGTTTGTTGCTATGTTTTTGGATTACATCTGTAACTGAGTTAGTTTGTTGCTATGTTTTTGGTTTTACATTTCTATCTCTGTAACTGAGTTAGTTTGTTGCTATGTTTTTGGATTACATCTGTAACTGAGTTAGTTTGTTGCTATGTTTTTGGTTTTACATTTCTATCTCTGTAACTGAGTTAGTTTGTCGCTATGTTTTTGGTTTTACATTTCTATCTCTGTAACTGAGTTAGTTTGTTGCTATGTTTTTGGATTACATCTGTAACTGAGTTAGTTTGTTGCTATGTTTTTGGTTTTACATTTCTATCTCTGTAACTGAGTTAGCTTGTCGCTATACTTTTTGGTTTACATCTCTATCTCTGTAACTGAGTTAGTTTGTCGCTATGTTTTTGGTTTTACATCTCTATCTCTGTATTTGAGTTAGCTTGTCGCTATGTTTTTGGTTTTACATCTCTATCTCTGTATTTGAGTTAGTTTGTCGCTATGTTTTTGGTTTACATCTCTATCTCTGTATTTGAGTTAGCTTGTCGCTGTGCTTTTGGTTTACATCTCTATCTCTGTATTTGAGTTAGTTTGTTGCTGTGCTTTTCGGTTTTTAATTTTTGCCCTGTGACTTGTCTCTTTTATGAGTTTCCACACAGCGTTTTTTTCAACATACTTTAATAAACACAAACTGCTCACAAAGTGCGTGCGCACACACACACACACACACACACACACACACAGACACAAATGTCTTTAACTTTATTTACATCATTCTAAACTTTTATCTTTCTCCCTCCCTCCCTTATTTCCCCCGCTTTGCGGCCCTTAATATAATAATGTGAGTGTGTGTGTGTGTGTGTGTGTGTGTATGCGTGCGTGCGTGCGTGCGCGCGCGTGTGTTTGTGTGTGCGTGCGTGCGTGCGTGCGTGTGTGTGTGTGTGTCTCCCATTGGTCACATTTGTGGGTGGAGTGACAAACACTTCATCACTGTGAATAATTCTAGCTAACAGAAAGCCATAAAGACCTACAGTGTAAATATTTGTCTTCATTCACCACTGTGCTCTGAATAATTCAGACTGCCTCTCAGCAGGGGGTGCAGTCCTGCTGCATAGATACCATATGCTTCTATTCTGTGTGTTTCTGCTACAGACATGCAGGGTAGTCTTCATCGGTGTGTTTTTGCTACAGACATGCAGGGTAGTCTTCATCGGTGTGTTCTGCTACAGATATGCTGGGTAGTCTTCATCGATGTGTTTCTGCTACAGATATGCTGGGTAGTCTTCATCAGTGTGTTTCTGCTACAGATATGCTGGGTAGTCTTCATCTGTGTTTTCTGCTACAGACATGCAGGGTAGTCTTCATCGGTGTGTTCTGCTACAGACATGCTGGGTAGTCTTCATCGGTGTGTTTTGCTACAGACATGCTGGGTAGTCTTCATCGGTGTGTTTCTGCTACAGACATGCAGGGTAGTCTTCATCGGTGTGTTTCTGTGTTTTCTGCTACAGACATGCAGGGTAGTCTTCATCAGTGTGTTTCTGCTACAGACATGCAGGGTAGTCTTCATCGGTGTGTTTCTGCTACAGACATGCAGGGTAGTCTTCATCAGTGTGTTTCTGCTACAGACATGCAGGGTAGTCTTCATCAGTGTGTTTCTGCTACAGACATGCAGGTTAGTCTTCATCAGTGTGTTCTGCTACAGACATGCTGGGTAGTCTTCATCAGTGTGTTTCTGCTACAGACATGCTGGGTAGTCTTCATCAGTGTGTTTCTGCTACAGACATGCTCCGTTGTCTAGATCTATAATGCTGATAGCAGCTGATAGATGTGCCTGTTCTGTGGATGATGATCTATGATGTTGATAGCAGCATGTGTTTGTTCTGTGGATGAGGATCTATGATGTTGATTGCAGCATGTGTCTGTTCTGTGGAGGAGGATCTATGATCTCGATAGCAGCATGTGTCTGTTCTGTGGAGGAGGATCTATGATGTCGATAGCAGCATGTGTCTGTTCTGTGGAGGAGGATCTATGATGTCGATAGCAGCATGTGTCTGTTCTGTGGAGGAGGATCTATGATGTCGATAGCAGCATGTGTCTGTTCTGTGTATGAGGATCTATGATGTCGATAGCAGCATGTGTCTGTTCTCTGGATGCTGCCACGTCAGAGTCACTGAAGCACAGCCACACAGTGGAGCCCCACGGGGGATCTGGGAAGGAATCCACTCTGCTAACAGAATTATCTCTCTCTCTCTCTCTCTCTCTCTCTCTCTCTCTCTCTCTCTCTCTCTCTCTCTCTCTCTCTCTCTCTCTCTCTCTCTCTCTCTCTCTCTCTCTTTCTCTATCTCTCTCTCTCTCTCTCTCTCTCTCTCTCTCTCTCTCTCTCTCTCTCTCTCTCTCTCTCTCTCTCTCTCTCTCTCTCTCTCTCTCTCTCTCTCTCTCTCTCTCTATCCTCTCTCTCTCTCTCTCTCTCTCTCTCTCTCTCTCTCTCTCTCTCTCTCTCTCTCTCTCTCTCTCTCTCTCTCTCTCTCTCTCTCTCTCTCTCTCTCTCTGTCTCTCTCTCTCTCTTTCTCTCTCTCTCTTTCTCTCTCTCTCTCTCTCTCTCTCTCTCTCTCTCTCTCTCTCTCTCTCTCTCTCTCTCTCTCTCTCTCTTCCTGTCCTTCCGTCTCTTATCTTTTCCACCACCCTCTCCCTCTCTTCTCTTTTTTAATATCAGTCTCTTCTCCCTCCATCCTGCCTGTCTCCTCTCCGGGGTCCCAGTGGGGGATGTTTTCCGTTTTCCGCCCGCTTCTCGTCTGAAGTCTCATTCCATCCTGTTCCCCACGGCAGGCACACACACACACACACACACACACACACACACACACACACACACACACACACACACACACACACACACACACACACACACACAGGCCGACAGATCGACAGACAGCTGTCAGCTTTGACAGGGCGTGTGCTCTTTCATGTCGACGGGGCCTCTCTGAAGACGATAGCTCTGCCTCACGCCTCTGTAGTTTAGCTTGATTCCACGGCAGCATAGATAATTGACTGGCTGTCAATGGAAGGCTTTATAAAGACAGGTTCTCTCTCCTCAGTGCAGTAACATGATCGTGAGAGAGAGACACACACCTCTTCACTTCCTTTGGATTTGATCCAGGGTTCACCCTTTAAAGCTCCTATTCTGTGATGTCTCCCCATCATTAAAGTAATCGAATCCAGAAACACAGGACAAGGCCTTGATCCAGACATCTAAAAACACAGATTCATATATCCTGAAAAGTCTTTACCATCTTAAGTAATTAAAGTGGGATGTCCCTTTAGAGAAAC
>JAPMUY010008089.1:35000-42500 GCA_026901105.3 Galaxias olidus
TGTGTGTGTGTGTGTGTGTGTGTGTGTGTGTGTGTATCTGAAAGGATGAGGTAGACTTGGTTTGGTAGAGGAAGGGGAGGTGGATTTGAGGAGAGAGTATTTAAGGTGAAATGTGAAATTTGATTCAGGGAGCTGCTTTAAGTATATTTCAAGCAGAAAAGACCAAAGCACACACACACACACACACACGCACACACACACGCGCGCGCGCGCGCACGTACACACACTGACTCACTTGAAAACACACCCACTCTCTTTCACTAGCACACACTAACCTTCACTAAGACTAAGACTAAGACTCACACATTCACAATGGAAACGGAAGTAGAGAAGAGGAAGAGAGAGAAAGAGACTGAAAATAAAAGAGAGAGAGAGAGAGAAAATATAGACCAAATACTTTGAGCTGAGAATATGTTTCTCTGTCTCTCTGTATCAGAGAAAGCTTCTTTATGACTGGTGAGGTACAAGTCCCAGTGCTTTGCTTCCCAGTGGGCTGGAGGTGAAAGGTGAAAGGTGAAAGCTTCATTCAGACCAGTGAGGTACAAGTCCCAGTGCTTTATTTCCCAGTAGACTGGAGGTGAAAGCTGAAAGCTTCAGTCAGACCAGTGAGGTACAAGTCCCAGTGCTTTGCTTCCCAGTAGGCTGGAGGTGAAAGGTGAAAGGTGAAAGGTGAAAGCTTGAGTCAGACCAGTGAGGTACAAGTCCCAGTGCTTTACTTCCCAGTAGGCTGGAGGTGAAAGGTGAAAGGTTGTCATACCAGTGAGGTTTAAATCCCAGTGCTTTACTTCCCAGTAGGCTGGAGGTGAAAGGTGAAAGGTTGTCTGTGTACCAGTGAGGTGTTAAATCCACATTGTTTATGTGTGTGTGTTGCTGGTGAAAGTGTGCAGTGCAGAATCTGTGTAAAGGTCAGGTGTGGAATTTTTCCACACATTGTTTATGTGTGTGCTTGTTGGTGCACTAGTGTGCAGTGCAGAATCTTTGGCGTAACTCCAAACAGATCTCAGATCTGTGTATGTTGGTTAATTGGTGTGCAGTGCAGAATCTTTGGCGTAACTCCACACAGATCTCAGTATGTTTTTTAACTGGTGTGCAGTGCAGAATCTTTGGCGTAACTTTGAACAGATCTCAGATCTGTGTATGTTGGTTAACTGGTGTGCAGTGCAGAATCTTTGGCGTTTTATCTCCCTGCTGTCCACAGAAAGTGGATCTCGCTGTCAGACTCGATTAGTGTGATGGCTTCATTCTCTGCACACCATGGAGAAGCCACACGCTATGATTCCATATGTGTATTACATGTACAAGTTACCACTAAAAGAATACATTTTTAATATTCGGGGTTAGGGTAAGGATGTTTTGGGGTGGTAAAATTGTTTTATTAGACCAGTCTAATACTTAGAAGAGAATAGGAATATGATAAAAATGGGATCAAGACAATGCGTTTTGAAGATGGGTATGTTTGGTGGGAGTGTGTGTAGTTAAAATGGAAGAGTCCCTGATGTGAATGATTATTACTACATACACACTGTAGCTACCAAGTCTCCTTTAGAATACAAATCCAGTCACTGTGAGAGAATTCAATCTCAACTCCACGGCAACTGTCGACCCACTCACACGGAGAAGAGGGCTGTTCATCCGTCCATCCGTCTGCTTCGAATAACAAGTTGCGCTCAGCGTTGATCATCGACAGGGCGCGTTAAAAGACGTCGCGCGCCAACAGAAAGCGCGTTGACGTTAATAACCAAATCAATTTGTCATCCTAAACCTACACTAGCGACGGATAGTCACAGGAAGAGGTGTGATAGTCAGGCGGGCGCTACGTGGAAGTATCTAAACAATATCTCCTTATTGATACCTCATGGTTTTATGACGCAGCTTTGATTTCAATAATCTCACGCACGCTAAAAGTGTTTTTGTAACGGCTCCAGACGGAGACGCAAATAATAATTTATAAACACATTTATTTATGTCTCTGAGAGTAAAAACCAGCGTGAAATCCTGGGATGTAGTCATTGCTGTGGAGTACAAGTGCTACAGTCTTTATTTTCATTTGTAAATGCACTTAATGTTCCATTTAGAATGTGTAATATTAGTTTAAAAAAAATTGGAAAGGTACATTCAACAGAACACAATCATTTATTGTCTATATAGCTCATAGAATAGTGTTCTTCTGTATTTGTCAGCGTGTTATTCTCCTATTTGTTTTTTTGATGAGGTAGTATAGTTTCCCCCCACAATACGTTTCCCCAATATCATTTTAAACACTACATGCTTACCCACTAATGAATGCATTGCACAATAACATACTTTACAATACAATGGAGTGATTTCACTTGATTAAGCGTTAGTTGTTGACATGTATGCTATCTCCCCTGTCGGTTATGTAACATATTTCCCTAGTTACCTGAATCCTCCAACTTTACACATTATAGGCATGGATGCATGACTAACTAACTTAATGTAGGAATTAGGGGATAATTTGAATGCATGCACATACAAACAAAACACAAATGAATAAATGATTCAACAAACAAACACAGTTATATTTATGAGGCTATGTGATTTCCCAGTATGCTTAAGAGCGTTAGTTTGTTGACATGTGTGCTGTTCCCCCTCCAGTCATGTAACATTTCCCTAGTCAATCCACCAGCTCTACACATTATAGGCATGAATGCATGACCGACAAACTTAATCAAGGAACGAGGGACTAAATGCATGCACAGACAAACAAAACACAAACCAATTAATTAATGCATGAACAACTGAATGAGTTGATGAATGTGTACAGTAAGGCACAAACCACAAATCACACAAAGAAAGAAATGAAAGGGTTACTCTTAACTCTCTTTTCATTTGATTATTTCCCAGCTCTCTTGTGCGTTACATATTTCATGCATCCACCTCCAGACCTCAAAGTGCTTCAGTTGCCCCGGGCTTCCACTAGCAATGTCCGTACGCCTTACAATCGTGTGTGTGTGTGTATGTGTGTGTCTGTCGACTCCAGAACCACAGAGAGGGGTCACAGTGGACTTGCCTTCCACCAAACCCACAGTCCGAACCGAAACCCTTTGCACAGGAAGTCCATGGCGTAAACATCTTTCTGAATTCATATTTATGACTGTCTGTCTAGACGACCGGCTATGCACCTAGTTAACATTCTGCACCTAGATTTATACTTTATGTATATTTCATAGGTCCTAAGTGCACTTCGTGCTTGGTACTGTCGGCTTGCCAGCTTTCTGAAAGGAGGACCATCATTATGTGAGTATTTGTGGAGGGAGCGCGTTAAAACAGTCAAGTATAAATTACCTCAGTGGTGACTTTATCGGTTAACCTTTGACCCCTACTAACCTTTGGCCCTCTACTTGAACACAGAGTCCTGAGCTGTGCCTTTCGATTTCCCTCCGACAGACATCAAACAGAGTGCTACCTGCAGCACGGTGGTTCAGTGGTTAGCACTGCTGCCTCACAGCAAGAAGGTCCTGGGTTCAAACCCCACCTGACCCAATGGCCTTTCTGTGTGGAGTGTGCATGTTCTCCCTGTGTTTGTGTGGATTTCCTCCGGGTACTCCGGTTTCCTCCCACCATCAAAAAACATGCTCCATTCTCCTACCAGTGCCCTGACCAGTCACTGCCAATTCACCTGGAGTCGGTCATTGTGTCCTATGTCCTAAGCAAGCAAGTCTGTCGTAATATGTTGGGTGAGCAAGTCTGCCGCAAATTGGTATCACTCAGACTGAGTGTTGTGTTTGATAGCTGTCGGTCCATTTGTTGTTTGTTCTGTGTAATTAATTGCCGACAAATTTGTGTGAAGCGCTTGAGTCTTGAGAAAAGCGCTAAAAATGAAATAAAATGAATTATTATTATTATTACCTCAGTGAGCACAAATTTAATCAAACCTAACACTACGCCATAAAAATATAAAGATTTGTGTCAATTTGTATCGAATCTGCTTTAATAGAATTATCTCAGATACATTTTTTTCCACTCATATTGTTTTGCAGATGAATGCATTGGGCTGTAGGAAATAGAATAAAAACAATGTCTGTATTTTATAAGCAGTGACTGTATCTTGCTGTGGGTCAGCCATCTTGGACTCTGGCTGTCTGTCTGTCTGTCGGTCTGCCTGCCTGTCTATGTCTCTCTCTCTCTCTCTCTCTCTCTCTCTCTCTCTCTCTCTGACTGAAACATACACTTATAGCTCTGAAAGTTACCTTACAGAGGGAGAGGATAGGCTATTTACAAGGCACCACACACACACACACACACAAACAGGAGCACTCACTATCTAGACACCCTCTCTCTCACACACACACACACACACACACACACACAAACACAGATGTCCCTACAGCAGGGCGTGGAAGGCTACCCTACGTCTTCTGAAAGCTGAAGTGGTTTAGACGGAGTAGTGTCCACAGAACTAGAGACATCTTTTCCTATGTTTCGTTCTTTCTTTCTTTCTTTCGTTCTTTCGTTCGTTCTTCCTTTTGTTCTTTCTTTCTTTCTTTCGTTCTTCCTTTCGTTCTTTCTTTCTTTCTTTCTTTCTTTCTTTCTTTCTTTCTTTCTTCCTTCCTTCTCCGTGTGGGATGTTGTTCAGCCCCTGTGTGAGAGTGGTGACACAGAGAGGCGGACACGGAGGTTTGGCTCAGGGGGACAGCAGACCTTCCTGTCTCTGGAGAATGCTGCCTCTTAATTAGCGAACATTACTCTTTGTGATTTAATTAGGAAGACCTCGATCCGCCCTGTTTTTGAGAAAGAGAGAGAGAGAGAGAGATGAATTGAGACCAGTGAGAGATTGATTGAATGGAATAGCCATTACTTGTGTTGTTTGATGAGTCTGTTGGTCTCAAAGCACTAATGAGAGGAGGTGGAGGAAGACTAAGATTAGTGTGTGTTAAGGACGAAGAACTAGGACACACACACACGCACACACACCCACACAACACACTGACACGCGCAAACACACAGTGACACAGATGCACACACACACACAACTTCACTGTGTAAAACTAAACTAAGAGATGCCTCCCTTACCATGGAGGTGACAACAGAAACCAATGTATGGCCAGATCTACTCTGATGAATGTTATGGCTGTTTCTGTATCTGTGAAAAACGTCCTGCATTGAGATACCTCCTCAATTACTAGGACACAAACACACACACACAAACACACACATAGTCACAGACACACACACACACACACACACACACTTCCCTGTATAGAGCTTCCTACATTCTGCTACCTCCCCCGTTTCTAGAGAGGAGACCCACTGTGCTGGATCTCCACTGTGATGAATAGTAATTGAGTTTAGGCCCCCCCAAAATAGGTTTACCTCACACAAGACTGAATTAACCTGAAGACAGGGCAGTCTCAGTGGGAGTGTGTGTGTGTGTGTGTGTGTGTGTGTGTAAGTGTGTGTTTGCCTAAAAGGAAGAGTGGGACAAAACCACGACCATATAGGAGAGATTATCCTGACGTTACAACAACAAAAAACAAATTTTTCCGGATGGCGGAAGTATTGCCTCCAACGTAGAGAGACGGCTATAAACAAGTTATTCTTTATGACAGCCATGAGCATTCAAATAAAATATCTAGTTTTAATGGTTTGAAATGTTGTATCTTGTCCAAACACCATGCTGTTATAATTACAAAGCAATTGGTTTTTACGTGCTTTTTTTACGGTTAGGTAAAGTAGGCTAGTCTATTGCAATAAGTTAAGGGTTAACTTGCTAGCCAGCTACCACTGTAGGCTAACTACTAAATATGAGCTAGTTTGTTACAGATATGTAGGTGAAGATAGGTAAGTAGAAAATAAATAGAAACGGCATTTGTTTCTGACAGTGATTGACTATTAAGTATTATTAGTATCAATTCTTTATTTTTACCCCAAATTGCCCTAGTCTGACCTGGCAACCGTGACCGCGTTGGATGCAACGGCACAGGCAGGGGGTTCAGACAACAGCTGTCGTTAGTTAGTTGTGAAGTGTTGCCTTAATCTAATAAATCTATGCTATTTGTGGGATACAGTTTAGATTAGCCAACGTTTGTTTAAGAATATACATTTTTGTCATTTCATAAATTTATTATACTGAATGACAGAGAAACAAAGAAAGAAGTGTCCTAAAACAAGTTAAGAATAAAAGATAGACCTACTTAAATAAGGAAAAAAAGACGAGGGCTAGTTCTCATAACGTTAAGGGAAGCAACATTTGACTTCCATGAAACGTTAATGTTGGTCACTTTGTAATGCTTTAATATGTTACCAGCACGTTAAAAACGTAATGTGAACAAGTGCTTTCAACATAGACGTCTTTGGGCGTTTTTGCTTCTTTTCAGAGAGGGAATCTGTACAAATCTAGCACTCTGCAACTCGCCAAAATGGTGATTAATTCCTTAACACAACAGATTAAAGCGTATTCTCTCACTCAAAACTGTTACTTCCGCCACCCGGAAGTGTTGCTAGGGCCTTGGTTTACAAACATACTGATCTCTCCTATACTTCCTATCTTCCTATCTTATTTATTATCCAATAAGATAAGAAGTGGAGTTCTGAGTGCAGCTGGACTGGGAGCGATGTTTAGTTTGTAGGTTGGCTGTGATTGATATCTGGTAATGTAATAATGTTATCAGTGAATGATAAGGTGTCTGGTAATGTAATAAAGTTATTGGTGATTCATAAGGGGTCAGGTAATGTAATAATGGAATTGGTGATTGACAAGGTATTTGGTAATGGAATCATGTTATTGGTGATTCATAAAGTATTCGGTAATGTAATATTGTTAGACGCGATTGATAAGGCATTCGGTAATGTAATAAGGTTATTGGTGATTGATAAGGTATCCGGGTAATGTAATAAGGTTATTGGAGATTGATAAGGTATTCGATAATGTAATAAAGTTATCGGTGATTGATAACATATCTGGTAATGTAATAATGTTTTTGTGATTGATAAGGTATTCGGTAATGTATTAAGGTTAGTGGTTGTGTTGATTAATCTAAACAGACACTTTCTAGTGGGTAGGGCAAATGAGAGAGATGCAAAGAAATTCATGTCTCTGATACACCCCCCCCCCCCCACACACACACATGCACACACACACACACACACACACACACACACACACACTAACATCCATCTGTGTGTTTGCTGTCAGTGTAAGCAGCAGGCGTACTGTTGTTCATTTGTCCATCATAACAGTAAGTTAGCCTTGATTGAGGCATTATTATATTTATTATAGCTCCTTCAGAACCAGCCAGCGTGACTGATTTAAACACAGACTCCATGCTGACAAACAGGGCCTGTGTGTGTGCGTGTGCGTGTGTGTGTGTGTGTGTGCCTGTTTGTGCGCATGTGGCTTTTTGTTTGTGTGTGTACGTGTGTGTGTGTGTGTGTGTGTGTGTGTGTGTGTGTGTGTGTGTGTGTGACTCACAGAGGGAAGCTTGTGGGGGCTGTTTAATTGGTCAGGGAGGAGATGGAGGTGTACTGTTCTCCTCAAAG
>JAPMUY010008089.1:47500-50000 GCA_026901105.3 Galaxias olidus
TGGTAACACCAGCTGACTACAGGGAGAGAGGAGTCCCCATCACAATGTTACCATGGGAACACTAGCTGACTACAGGGAGAGAGGAGTCCCCATCACAACGTTACCATGGTAACACTAGCTGACTACAGGGAGAGAGGAGTCCCCATCACAATGTTACCATGGTAACACTAGATTACTACGGGGAGAGAGGAGTCCCCATCGCAACGTTACCATGGTAACACTAGATTACTACAGGGAGAGAGGAGTCCCCATCACACCCTCACAGCATTACAATAGTCTAGAGTGAAGAAAGTCGTCGTCACACCGTTACCATGGTAGCGGAGGACAGGAGGAGTGTGTAGGTAAACACGTTCTCAGGGGGTGAGAAGTCAACACAGACAGGACGAGGTGTTTTTAATGAAGCCACACTCTCATTAAGGTACGGCGAGGAACTTTTCTTTTAATTAAGGCACGACTTCAAACAAAGACAAATTACTCATTTAGGAGAGATTGGATTTCTCAGACCGAGTATTTCATTTATTTTACGTAAATGAAATGTAAAGATTTTTAAATGCCAGTCAACTCACAGACAAATGAACATCCAACGTTTTACCTTCAGACTGGCAGCAAGTCTGCTATCATGAGTGAAGAGTATGAAAGGAAGGGATTCCCTATTGGAAACCACGTTCTGAGGGAGAAAGCTATTCCACCTGTCCTGTCCTTGAAGCTGCATGGAGATGATACAATCATAATAAACACGTCTTAATGAGTCTCCAGAAAGTTTCCCTGCTATGTTCTGATTTCATAAATATTCATGTGAAGCTTGCTGTTTTTTTGGAGCTTCCAGATGGTTTGTGTATTAAGGAGCGCCCTCCTTTGTCTCAGCCAGCTAATGGTTCCAAACCCCTCCAGATCCAGCCTCTGCTACGGGCCAATGACAGGAGCAGATCCCTCCCACTCACTCCTCACGCGCACACACACACACACACACACACACACACACACACACACACACAGAGACACACGTGGATGCACGCACCCACAGACACATGCACACACACACACACACACACACACACACACACACACACACACACACACACACACAGAAAAACACACACACACACACACACACCTCTCGGTGTATTCGTGGAGTCATGACCACCGTGTTGCCACGGTTCCCTTCAACAGCTGGACGGGGAGGGGGGGGGGGGGGGGGGGGGGGGGGCGGCAGTGTGTCGGGGGGGGGGTGGGGGCTTGTTAATAAAAGGAGAGAGAACAGTTCCCAAAGCTACTTACTGGGTTTAATTGTTCCGTGCTAACAAGAGATTTACCGTCTGTTTAGATGCTCTGTGGCTGCTGGCATACTGATTAGATTGCTGACTGACTGACTGACTGACTGACTGACTGGCTGACTGACTGGCTGACTGACTGCCTGACTGACTGGCTAGCTGACTGGCTGACTGATTGGGTGAATGGCTGGCTGACTGACTGACTGACTAGCTGACTGACTGGGTGAATGACTGACTGACTGACTGACTGACTGACTCGTTGGTTGGCTGGCCTCCCTTTAGATCCAGTCTGGTGTGGCTGTAGGATGTTTGTCCCACTGTAAACCTCTATGACATCTGGATATGAGAGATGTGGGGTCATATATAAGGTACTTTAGACCTATCCTCCCTGTAGATCCAGTCTGATGCTCCTATGCAGCTGTGGAGCATGATGGGAGGGTCTGAGATAAAAAAAAGAGTCAAGGGAATGTAAAAATAGTTTAGGTGAAATTACTTCTAGTGTCCCAGTGTGTGTGTGTGTGTGTGTGTGTGTCACTGTGTGTGTGTGTGTGTGTGTGTGCGCGTGTGTCACTGTGTGTGTGTGTGCGTGTGTGTCCTAGTTCTTCGTCCTTAACACACACTAATCTTGGTCTTCCTCCACCTCCTCTCATTAGTGCTTTGAGACCAACAGACTCATCAAACAACACAAGTAACGGCTATTGCATTCAATCAATCTCTCTTTCTCTCTCTCTCTCTCTTTCTCTCTCTCTCTCTCTCTGTTGCTCTCTCTCTCTGCTACCCCCCTCTCTCTTTTTCACCCACTCTCTCTCGCTCTCTCGCTCTCTCTGCTCTCTCTCTCTCTGCTCTCTCTCTCTCTCTCTCTCTCTCTGCTCTCTCTCTCTCTCTAGCTCTCTCTCTCTCTCTCTCTCTCGCTCTCTCTCTCTCTCTCTCTCTCTCTCTCTCTCTCTCTCTCTCTCTCTCTCAGCTAGCATGACGTGCCCACACACCTGACCTCACCACCCAGTCAGATCAGATACCACAGAGTGAAGAGGGGGGAGGAGGAGGAGGAGGAGGAAGAGAGGAGGAGGAGGAGGAGGAGAGTACAAGAGGAGAACATAAGGAGGAGAGGAGGAGGAGAGGGGAACAGGAGGAGAGGAGGAGGAGGAGCAGCGGAGGATGAGGAGGAGAGGAGGACAGGAGGAGGAGAGGAGGAGGAGAGGAGTAGGAGAACATGAGGAGGAGCAGCAGAG
>JAPMUY010008089.1:60000-64615 GCA_026901105.3 Galaxias olidus
GGCCTAATGTGTCCTCTTGTAATGGCGGACTCATATTATGTTACTGGTGGGCCTAATGTGTCCTCTTGTAATGGCGGACTCATATTATATTACTGGTGGGCCTAATGTGTCCTCTTGTAATGGCGGACTCATATTATGTTACTGGTGGGCCTAATGTGTCCTCTTGTAATGGCGGACTCATATTATGTTACTGGTGGACCTAATGTGTCCTCTTGTAATGGCGGACTCATATTATATTACTGGTGGGCCTAATGTGTCCTCTTGTAATGGCGGACTCATATTATTTTACTGGTGGGCCTTATGTGTCCTATTGTAATGGCGGTCTCATATTATATTACTGGTGGGCCTAATGTGTCCTCTTGTAATGGCGGACTCATATTATATTACTGGTGGGCCTAATGTGTCCTCTTGTAATGGCGGACTCATATTATATTACTGGTGGGCCTAATGTGTCCTCTTGTAATGGCGGACTCATATTATATTACTGGTGGGCCTAATGCGTTCCATTCACATACAGAACGGCAACGCTCCCAGTGCAGAATGACCGAGTACAAATATGACCATAGGAGTTATGATGGCTGCGTCTGCCTTTGCAGTAAATATGCAAGTAATATTTATGTGTCCCGGGGCTGTTTCATAATCTACATATGCCTAAACTGTTGTTTGTTTGGTATTGATTTATGTATGTATTTCAATTCATGCGTCGTGCGCTTCAGGAATTTTTTTTCAGGAATAAATTTTTTTCTTTATTCAACCACTATCTATCCTGTTGTTTTCCGTCGTAGGAAAATATGTTTCTGGGGTGGATCGTAGCCATGACAACCGACTGTTAACACAAACATTTAACTGTTAAATTAAATATACTGACTGAACATCCCATTATAATAATTTTGAGTTAGAAACCTCTTCCTGTTCTGAGGATATTGATAGTTACTGTATGGCAACATGAGTTCATTTTTCAGTTAGTTATTAGGAAGTTATTACTACGATGAATACTGTGGCTGTAGCAGCTATGACTGAGCCACAGCCAACCACAAACTCAACACACACACATGCACACACACACGCACACACAAACACACGCACATGCACAGGCACATAACCATATATAGGCACACAAACACACACACAAGTACACACACACACACACACACTCACACACACACTGTCCTTGTGTACGTGTGTACCATTTCTCTGTTGATGAAATATAAATATGGCATAATTATCTCATATTAAGAGTTTTGGCTTTAAGGTGATAAATGTTCTCATCGGCTTTCCACGTAAACACATTCCGTGAACTCGGAGTTTCCTGTCCTGTGGGTTTGTCCTCCAGTCAGCCTCACCGTTCAGTCTGAGAAGAGGAACGGCATACACTGCCTCCTTTCTTTAGAAAAGTGTAATAATTACATTCCAGCTCCTGTCCTTGCAACTTGGTGTGCGGTTCTTTTCAGCCCTTTGTTTAACAGTCCAGGTTGTTTTTTCTCTGTTTTGCGCTTTTCAGTTTTATGGAATTGGATTCCTGGAAATGGTGGTTTGCTGCGTCAATTATTTCTTTGTTCGGAGATGTTTTTGAATTCTCATCACCATTTATTTCGTTGTATGTGCTTACCTACGCTATATAACTGGGTTTTAACATTTAGCTTCAGAACAAGTTACATTTCATGACTTTTGTTTCATGACATGAGTTTTATTTTCCTTACATTACGGTCATTTATCCTAAGGGAGTTACCATTAAAATAAGGGCAGCACGGTGGCTCAGTGGTTAGTACTGACGCCTCACAGCAAGGTCCTGGGTTCAAACTCCGGGCGGTCAAGGTCCTTTCTGTGTGGAGTTTGCATGTACTCCCTGTGTTTGAATGGGTTTCCATAGGATGATCCAGTTTCTTCCCACCACCATAAAAACATGTTAGGGCTAATCCTCCCGTCAGTGTCCTGACCAGGCACTGGTATAGAACTGGAGTTGGTCAGTTTCTCCCTACGGGGTCACAGGTCACCACTGCAAAAGAGAACTCGTTCCCAGTTGAACTTACCTGGTTAAAAAAATCATTTAATTAAAATAGAACAGGGACAGTCCCCTTGGAGCATGTTATGGTGCCTTGCTCAAGGGCACACTAGTGGTGGTGTCCCCAGGTGGGATTTGAACTCGTAACCTTTTGCTCACCAGGCCACCACTATGCCGGCAGGTTGTCGTTGCGTTTTTCAAACATGGCGGAGGCCGTTGTCAGATGACACACCAAACAGATTTCATATTGTCCCCTCTGACTTTATTAAGAGTTTAAATTTGGGTCTCCGTACAAGGGTTCCTATCTGAGTATCTGTGTGTGTGTGTCTGTGTGAGTGTGTGTCCTTGTGTGTGTCTGTGTGTAAGTGTGTGTGTGTGTGTGTGTGTGTGTATTCTGGTATGTGCGTGCCAGTGTATCTGTGTGTGTGTGTGTCACTGTGTGTGTGCGTGTCAGTGTGTGTGTGTCTGTGTGTGTGTGTGCATTCTTGTGTGTGTGTGTGTATGTGTATCAGTGTGTGTGCGTGTCAGTGTGTGTGTGTGCATGCCAGAGTGTGTGCGTGCGTGTGTGTGTGTATCAGTGTGTATGCGTGTCAGTGTGTCTGTCTGTGTGTGTGTGTGTGTGCGTGTCAGTGTGTGTGTGTGTGTGTGTGTGTGACATGATGTGCCAGCTGCAGGCTGTAATTTCTGACATGCCAGGATTGATTGTCTCCTTGTCCCTGTAGGTGGCTCATCGATCCGTCTGACACTCCTCCTTCGCTCCCTCTCTTTTTCAATCTCCCTCCATCGTACACTCCTCCTTCTCTCCCTCTCCTTTTCTCTCATTTTCTCTCTTTCTCCAACTCCCACTGTCTTACCCCCCCCCCTCCCTCTCTCTCTCTCTCTCTCTGTACTCTCCCCCCCCCACACACACACACCCTGTCTCAATTTTTAGTAGTTGACTCCAAGGTCTGAGTGAATCAATAGGGCTGCATGACATTGTTTAGCTTCTGTGTGTGTGTGTGTGTGTGTGTGTGTGTGTTCGAGACTTGATTGTTCCGACAGTGGGGCCAATGGTTTCCACGGGGATGCAGCCGTTTCACACAGCTGTTGTTGTTGTTGTTGTTATTATTGTTGTTGTCTTTGACCGAGGCTCATCTGTCCGACCACAGCGACAACACAATAGACAGCTCCTTCTCTTAGAGATTAAATTAAAATGAAGATTAAAATCATTATTTGAGTATTGCATTTGTCTGCTGAGTAGTGAGGCAGATCTTAAAGGTTAAATGTTAAAACCGCTATCTTACCTAGGTTAAAGGTCACAGTGTAAATGCTGGACATAGTGGGGCTGGTCTCCCGGTTCGTTTGTTTGTTTTGTTTTGTTTGTTTATTTGTTTATTTGTTTGTTTGTTGTCCTGGGTGTAGAACGGTAGATGTCTGGTGAGTGAAGTGTCCATTAGATCAGTAAACTGACAACAGGATATTTTATTTCTCGTCAGGCAGCGGGCAGACAGCCACACAGTATGGAGGACAATAAGGACCCCTCACATTAGACGTGATAGTCTTTTAATAGAGTTTCATTTAGCTCTGCTATGACAGACTGTGACCAAATATCTGCTCTCCTCTCCTCTTCCTCTCCTCTCCTCTCCTCTCCTCTCCTCTCCCTCTCCCTCTCCCTCTCCCTCTTCCTCTCCTCTCCTCTCTTCCCCTCTTCCTCTCCCTGTTCATCCCTCTCTCCACTAGATGGGCTTTGTGTGAATTTATTTTTATGGTAATTCATTTTATCGACTTAGTATTAGAGTGAATTAATGCACATTCAGAATCTCATTAATTCACTTGATAGACTGCTAAAGTGAAGGGGACTGCCCGTGTGGGCCAGTGGTAATGTTTATCTTTAGTGTGTGTGTGTGTGTGTGTGTGTGTGTGTGTGTGTGTGTGTGTGTGTGTGAGAAATGGTGTGTGTGTGTGTTTTGTGTGATTCTTTGCTTATGTGTGCGCGCACCTGTGTGTATGTGTCTCTTTCTCTTTGTGTGAGTGTGTGTGTGTGTGTGTGTGTGTGTGTGTTTATTCCAGTCACTGCTTCAGTGGATACTGTTGAATAAGCATGAGTTCTGGTTAAACTCTATGACTCACCATCTGACAAAAGCAATCCTTCTAGTGGTCTTCATCTTCCTCCTCCTTCTGCCTCTTCCTCCACCTCCACCTACTCCTCCTTCTCCTCCTCCACGTCCTCCTACTCCTCTTCCTCATCCTCTTCCTCCTCTTTCTACACCTCTTCCTCCACCTTCTCCTCATGCTATTTGAAGGATTGTGTTTATGTTGGGGGGGGTTAGTAAGTATGAGGGGCCGTGTAGGCCATAATTCAAACTTACCTCTCACACATACTACTGAGAACCTCTCACACACACTACTGAAAATTAAACCTCTCACACACACTACTGAAAATCTCTCACACCTACTACTGAGAGCCTCTCACACACACTACTGAAAATCTCTCACACATACTACTGAGAACCTCTCACACACACTACTGAAAATCTCTCACACATACTACTGAGAACCTCTCGCACACACTACTGAAAATTAAACCTCTCACACACACTGCTGAAAATCTCTCACACATACAACTGAGAACCT